>CM042908.1:1200000-1797500 GCA_023653625.1 Triadica sebifera
TTGCTTCTAGATCAAGACCTTCAAATGTTGCAGAATTAAGCATAGAGTTGAACATACTATCATCTTTATCACCAAGTATTTCTAATATTCTCAACTTCTTCTCCATGGAAGTAGTTATGGCATCAAATTCTACAATGCTGTCTGCAAAGACTAGAATAACAAACAAATAGCACAATGCAGAAACATCACAAGTACAACTCTAGGAATGTCAAAGTTAAAAACATTAAAAAATTATTTCTTAAGCACTAGCATGCCTTCCAGTATTACTTATATCAGTCAAGGAAATAAGTCAGACAACACACTGCATAGCATAGAACTACAATTAACATACTGCAGGACCTACATAGATGCTTATTAATACTGACATTTCTTTTACCAAAAAGCCAAACTAATTCTCATTCCCATCTTCTTGTAAATAAAGTTTGTCATTCTTCTTCAGAATATAGCCCATACAGCAGGATCCATATTAGAAAATGTGATGTAAAAGAACTAGTTAAACAATGTATGAAAGGAATGCAGCAGAAAATGTAACGCAAAAGATCATTTCTAGGAACTACCTACAAAATGACCAATATGAGTTCCCAAAGTATAATGAGAAGTATTCGACAAAAAAATCTATATATATATATATATATATATATATATATATATATATATATATATATATATATATATAGTTCGACCATAAAGCAGATAGGTTTATACATAGCACAGTATTCCTGGAATTACCTTCATTCTCCATAGACTCAGAATGACTCCTCGCTTCAACCATATCCACCATGACCTCATCAGAGTTAATACTTAAGGTTTTATCTCTCAGCTTTTTCTCACTGAAATCAGAAACTTTTGCAATAGGAAGTAATGCGTCCTCCACATTGGCACGGTCTAATGCAGTAACTGTTGAATCATCAGATCAGACAAGTGATTAGCACACATGCAAGATAATTAATCCGGATCATATCAAAACTAAAATCATTAGAAAAGGAAAGAGCATGCATTAACAAAAGCATATAATCAAGGGATTAAATGGTAGAAGAAAATTAAAGAGATAGTATTGGACATAAAACCCATACCAAAGATTGTCATAGTACAATGACAATCTAGTGAAGGAAAAAAAATCTGACAAAGCATGAATATTAAAATCAATTCTACACAACATAAAACTGAAAGGAATTGATGCCTCTACCATGAGGAAATTATTGGAGAATATGATGCATGTAGTTAAAAATGTGTCTAGAAGATATGGGAAGTGGTTCAAATACTGCATTGGATAAGATAACGATCGCTCAACTGGATGTGTCAAAGAAGCCACAAATGAGTTGAAGAATCACATATCAGATATTTATATTAAGATCAGATTGTTATAAGAGAGTGCCCAAGAACATAAGTTTCAACCAAGATTATTAAGGGCGGATCATCCATATAGTATATATTGTATAGCAAAAGAAGATAGTCATTATCAAGTCTTACCTCCACTGTGCATACCTATCCCTTTTTTAGATTTGATGAGAGACTGGTTCATTGGTAGGAGAACTCCGTCCTGAGAGATATTCAATTTCATGTCTGTGCCAGAATGCACCACTATTTTCTGAAACAAAGGTTTAACATGCAAACCATAGGCAATAAAGACATGTGCAGCCATAGGTTTGGCAGTGCCTTGTAATTTTGCAGCAAATATTTTAGGTAATCCACCCTTTTGATTTTTGGAAAAAGATTCTTCATTAGATAATGCAACTTTTGTGGGCTTGGCAATACGTAAGTCCTCAATATTTTGTCCATGCCACGTATAACAAACACCAGTTTCTGAAATGGCCAAAACACATATGCCTGTATCATCCACTCCTTCATTATGGAGGCAGCTGCTATCAAGGAGTACAGCAGGGTGCTCCATTGCAAGGACACAGCTAGCTGACTGCTTTTTGCCGCCGTCTGTTCTCCATAATGCAATGTACCTTTCACCAACAGCAGAAGATAGAATGTATTTTCCATCTTCGCTAAAGGTCATAGCACGAACAGCTCCCTGCAAATAAGGAGAGAGATTATCTTTTAAGTCAAAACATGTGAACATTTAAAAATAAAAGCAATGTCAACATGAAATGCAATCTAATGTGTAAACATTTAAAAATAAAAACAAAACAAAAAAAATACAAAAGGTGTAAATGAAAGTAATGTGAATACAAAGATAGCACTTACAGGATGACCAGAAAATTTCTGTGTCTTTTTGTGATCCGAACAATTGAAAATCTTCAACTGTGCAGCAGCAGTTGCTAATACCTTCCCATCTGATGTATGGAGAGAATCAGAAAAAAAATAAAGGCAAGATTTTCTCGATCTATTTATTCCCAACGCCATTCATTTACAAAGCATCTTCCATTGGTGATCACAACCAAAAGACAATGAATGTTCTGATTGTTAAATAATTATTTAATCAGAATACCACCACGTTGAACACAAAACTATACAATTTCAGATTCCATCTTTTTTAGATAATTAAGGCAGGAAGGCTAGAAAAGGATTGCCACAAATTGTGTGAAGGATATATATACCTGGTGAAACAGATATGGAGGATATTGCCTTTGTAGAAGCTCTAAACTTCCCCAATATATTTCCTGTTTGTGGATCAATTTTGCAACACATTCCATCAGCACCCGCAGTGTAAACGCATGAATCATGAGTGGAAAATGAAATAGAACTAACACCCCTGCACATTTGGAGTGAAAAGGATTGAGCATACAGTCTAAATGTAGACGTCAATGTTAAAGTATATAACATGAAAGTTGACATTTCATCATATTGAGAGAGTAATATGTCTGTATACATTGGTAGCTATGCCAGACATCTACTACAATTTAAAGAAGCGCGATTCAATAAACTATAAAACATAAAATTGTAGAAAGAAAGAACTTGGAACAGTCTAAGCGCTTTATTGAGATACATAATTAAAACCAAAACCTGAGGCAAGCCATGCACGGCAGAAGGATGCAAGCAACGCAAAATTATGTAGGTGTCATCAACTTACATAACACACTTGTTTGCTAACCACAATGATTAAGGCACAAAGTTCAAGTATATAGAAGGAACTCACCCAGGATGGCAATCACTGACTATCCACTTCAATTGACCAGCAGAGACATCAAGCGCCAAAACATCGCCACTGCCAGTTCCTAAAACCAACAATGACGTTCCGAGCTTCCTTTTTCTCTGCAATTAATCACAGTTTTAAGCACAAATTCACATCAGAAAGGTCTAAGTTGCAAATTTGAAAATGAAACGATAATGTCATTTTCAAATAAATTATTTAAAAAAACACCTTTCTATCCAGCGACAACCACTTCATGCATGTATAATCAACTGAAAGATGACTTCTTTCAGGTTTACTGTGAAAACCTGCATCATTTGATGTTATGTCTGCAAACTCTGTTTGCACCTGCCCCTTGATGGTGTCCCAAATCTGAGATGATTAAAGCATTTTCCAGGACTTATTAATCAAATAGTAGATGTTTCTATACACCAATTGTTAATAATACACAACAGAAAATGAAATTCAACCAAATTTAACTGAGGATGGATAAGCTAAAGATATACAGCAGTAATGATGTCAAATTGAAAATTCAAAGCATTTTCAGATTCCAAGAGGAGTCAACAATATACCTTTATGCGACCATCTCCAGAACCGATTGCAAAATAGTCCAACGGAGGACTAAATGCTGTCAAGAGGTCCCTGATATCTGATGACACCATTATCCTGAACATTTAATGCACAAACAAGACATATCAAATCCTGTTCATAGTTCACATATAAACGTAAAGAGCAAATCAAGTAAATATAGGAGGCGCACAATCACAAAGACACCGAGAGAGAGAGAGAGAGACTTTGTGAAAAAACACTCTTAAAACCCTTCCACCAAAATAATAAAATCTCCCAATCATACACGCGCTATTCATTAGCACAGATAAAAATCAGAAGACATTATTAAGCTAAATTACCACGTGGGAATGTCCTAAGACACAAAATTTCGAGATGGGAATTCCTAAAGACACCGTTTTTTTCTATTTTCTTTCTTTGTCCTCCTTTCTTGCTATCAAATACAAACCGCAACATGAAGTCAAAGAAAAAGGAAAATTATTATTAAAAAAAAAGTTGTAACTGTAATGGAATTCAAATTTGAAATTCATAGTTAAGCTTAAAAGTATCTTTTACAGTCATAGTCTCATAAAGTCCACAAAAAAGAAGAAGAAGAAGAAGAAGAAGAGCACAGAAACCTATCTACCTGAAACGTAACTCTCACACTCGACTGCCTTGCGATGTATGTATATATGTAAGTAAATATGTCTATTCAACTTGCGGTGACGTTGAGCGACGGCGGGAAAGGGTGGTGGCGCTCTCTCCAGTCGGAATTAAGCCTTAGGGCGTTTGCTTAAAACTTTGAAACTTCTTTCTCTTTGTCAATTCTCATATTTTGTGTTTTCTGGGCTTTCGCATTCTAAATGGGCTGAACCTAATAAGTTCCTTTTTATGGACTCAGATGATATTCGTTGACCAAAATAATAATATATTATTATTTAAACACTATTTTTTATTTTATATCTATAAAATTAACTATAAAAAATAAAATTATTTACTAGATACATAAATAAATATATAACTAAATTTATTTTTTTCTTTTTGCAAATCAATGTTATAAAAATTGAAAAAAAAATATGTACAAAAAGAAAAAATCAAATTTTGAAAAAAAAAAATCAAAAATTTTTCCTCCGGAGTTCATGAAATTATTTTGTTAAGTTACTCAGTTGAAATTTATCCTAAGCAGCTCTTTAATTTCCAATTTTAATTTTAATAACGATTTATCTGACCAAAAAACAAAATTAATATTTTTTTGTCCAAACAATAGGAAATTAAAGTTTAAAAAATTCATAAAAATGCATATTTTTAGTCCTTAAGCTTTTCAAATTTATTCTATTAAGCACTTGAAGTATGAATTATTATTCATTATTATTGTAAGTCCTTAATAATAATAATAATAATAATAATAATAATAATAATTTAAGAACTTAATAGAATAAAAACTTATTTAAAGAGCTCAATTTGACAAATTTGACAAATTCAACTATTGAAAAGTGCAATTTTTTTTTTCTAATATTTTCTTTAAAGATGTTTTTCGGCGCCATGATTAATAAATCTCAATTGGTAATGTTAGAAAATAATTATATAACTAAGATCACGAGTTCAACACATTATATCTAAAAAGAAAAAAAGAAAAAAAATTAATTGTACAAATTAATTTATCAGCTCATCACAAAACGAGATGTTAGCCCTTCAACAATGCATTTAAAGAATTAATGAGGGTGTGAAAGGACATAACAATGGCTAGATGAAATTTGGCGTGCAAATGTTGCACTTAATTTGACTAAAAACAAATATACAAAACAAAATTTTTCTTTTTATTTCATGAATTAAAAATACTAAAATTATCAAAGCAAAAATATAACTAAATATGAGTCATTTAAGATTTTTATTTTTATTGCAACATATTTGACGTTTTACCGCTATCTATAAATATTAATTATTTTTTACTTATTATATCCTAATTTAATCATTGTAGAAAGAGTAATGATATTTGCCTCTACTTTTTGTTATACCAATTTATCATAACTGCATTAAATATTAATATTTTAATACAATTTGAACAACACAAGTAAATAAATTAATAAAATATAAATATTTTAATATATATTGAGCAAAAGTTGAAAAAAAATTGAGATAAGTTAATTGGTGGAGATTTAAGAGTAATATATTATTGTGAATATGTATTAAATACGTTCTTTAATTATCATGCAGTAACCTTAAATGACATATATTTAAAAACAGAAAAATTGATAAAAGTCATAAAATGAAAGTTATGTTTGGATTAATGAATTTTGAATAAGAGAATTGGAACAATTCATGAATTTTATGATATACTGGTTTGGCTACTTAAAAAAATCAAAATTTATGGGTTTTAGAAAATTTATCATCCATCCAAATTTCTTATTTTTGAGGGATTTGTTTTCCCATCTCATAAGTAGTAAAGTCTAAAATTTACTATTTTTTATTTACGAGGAATTGTTATCATTTGGTTATTCTAAGATAACCACTAGTAAATTAATAGTATTCAAAAAACTATATTTAAACCTAAAAATACAGCAAAAATTATTTGCTAATTTTTTTGTTTTATTTTCATTTATTTTATATGTATTTGTTTGAATATGAATTAGAAAAAATATGAACGAGTTCCTTTGAAAAAAAATATTAATAGATTAATTTATTTATATACATAGTGTAGATTTGAGCAAAATAATTGTAATATATTTCAAATTTGACAATAATAATAATTTCATCAATTGCATTTTTTTAAAAATTTACTCTAAATCATATTATTTCACAATTCAATATAAATGTGATAAAAAACTATAAAATATTTAATTAATGATAAATTACTAATATTTAGTAAATGTTAAAATTAAAAATTAATTGTTAAATCCATAAATTGTGGTTATTTAACTAAATATGGGTGCAAAGAAAATTATATCATCAATTCATTGATTTTATATTCAAACCAAATCGATATAATTATTATAATTCATATATTTCACAATCCATAAATTTTAAAATCTCTTAATCCAAATATAGCCTAAGTTAGTTCCTTTTGTAATTTAATTTGTTGATACATTTTTTTCTTTTTTTTTATGAAAATTGAAAATACATCTTTTTTTGCTTTCCAATAATAATACGGACTATTAAAAAAATTGTATTTTCACATTTGCATCAAAATAATTATATTTTTTAATTTTTAAATATATATACATATTAAATATAATTTCTAAAGGGATTTAATTTAGTTTGATAGTAACATAACACTCCGAACCTAGTTTTTTTTATTTGACATTACTAATATATATATATATATATATTTAGTTTTTTAAAAAATAATTAGGTATGTGCTGATCTAATCATATAAACAGCTCACATACTAAATTTACATATGCATTTATCTAGTTATGTCTATATAAATATAGTTCACATATAACTGGTTTTGAATAAATATATTTATATCTATAGATTGCTTTTGGACTGACTAAGTTCTCCAATGACTAATTTTATATAGATCTAAGTATATCTATAAAAATCTAGTTTATTTTAAATATTGGATTAGTTTTGCACAAATCTATGTATTTTTTAATATATTAATATATGTCAGCAATGTCAAATTAAAAAAAATTAGAATGACATGTCACTGTCAAACTAAATTAAAATTTTTCTAAAACTATATTTGATATAAAATGAAACTACCTATAATTAAAAATTAAAAAATATAATTATTTTTTGTATAAAAGTGAAAGTAAAAATTTTTTATTAAATTTTCCCTAATAATAATAATAATAATAATTTAATACTCCAAGAAACCCAAATCTCTACATTCATATTCATCAAGAAGTAGAATATTTTTCTTTCCCTAGGAATGACTATAAGTCGGGTTCAATATGAAATTTTCTGTTTTCGTTTCTAACCTTGAAACTCCGTCTCATTTTCCAACGGAGAAATTTTTTTATTCTCATCTCCGTACCATACATGAACAAGGATCTCCGATTTTTGATTTTTATTACAAATTTTTATTTGATTTTAATATTAAAAATAGTTTTTTATTTTAATTAATTATTTAATTATATAATTGTTTAAATAAAAAATGTTTTTTACTTTATTTTATTATTTTCAAAAATATTAACTATGTTAAAATATAAATAATAATAATAATTATTATTATTATTATTATATATATAATAAATATATGAATAATATTTGGGTCGGGTGGGGCAAGAATGCATGTCCTATTCTCATCAAAAAAATTTTAAAGTCAAAATATAAAAGATAAAAATTATAAAAAAATCGTCCCGCTCAAAATGAGAACAGAATATTATAGTGCAGATTCAACTACCATCTCCAGCCTAACTCTAGCAAACAGGTGTAAACTAAATAAATAGAAAAACACCATTCCAAAAATTAAAAACAAGTCAAATTTAAGTATCTAACTCATCAATTCTATCTTTTCTTTATTTATAATAATAATAAAAAAAGACCCATTTGTATTTTATTTCAAATTGTTACAAGTTAAATCTTATTGCACAAGGGTAAAAACAATTTAACTCAAAGATTAATTTCAATTAATAAAAAAAGAAAAGAAAATATCTCAATTTTAATTTTTGTCCACTTAAAATATATGCATTATTTTTTTGACACTCTTTTTAGTGATAAAAAAATTTATTCCATCTTCATATTTCCCTCTCCCAAATTTTATAAAATATACGTAGAATTATATTTATAAGTAAAAATTAACAATTCACCAATATCTTTTCTCTATAAAACATGTGTTGGATGTTTATATTTTTATGTTTAATCTAACTTATTGTGATCATTATTTAGCACTTTCCTTTCATGAATTCTGCAAAAAAAGGTAAATAGTTAAATATTATATTAAAAAACTTATAATTACCGTATTTAATTTATCCTAATTTAATTAGCAATAAAAGTTGTAGGTTGACACAAATATTAATAGACAATAAAAGTAAAAATTCAAAAATATTTTTTTATTTATAGAAATATATTTAAGAAGAAAGAAATAAAGGAAACCTAGTCCCTCTTTTTGACTCATTTTCTCCCCTTTTTATGCTTTCCACAATTAAAATTTTGACTTTTTTTTAATTTAATCTAAAACAGCATTTACCATGTTAAATTTGGTTTTTAGCCCAGTTTAAATTTAAATTCACGTTTGAGTTATCATAGTTGACTAGTGAACTACAAAAAAAAAAATTGTGCCTTAAAAATTTTAAAATCAAGTTTTTTTTTCCAATTCAATAGAAATTTAAGAATATTACTATTACTAAGTGAATTTTTTTTAAGAATGACGGATGAAATTAATCCATATAAGAAAATAAACTTTTATTTTTAAAAAAAATTAAATTTTTATTTTATTGCATTCAATCCTATCAAGATTTAAGCATTGAGTATTGACCAATATATTTTAGTTTAATTGTACTGATTTGATAGCTACGATTGTAAAGTCTCAATACGATTGTGAAGTATCAAATTAGTTTAATAGTACTGATTTGATAACTACGATTGTAAAATCTCAAATTCGAATATCCAGAACTCTATAAAAAAAAATTATATAGAGCATTAATTGATTAATCATCCGGTGTGCCAAAATCATAATAAGGTTTCATAATGGAACTATACAACACCAATAACTAATATAATTTAGCAGTAATTTTTTATTTTCGTTCTTTTATCTTGCTCTCTCTGGCAAGTTTTGACAGTTTGGGTTTCGCAACTCACAGCAATGCTCTTCTTCAACTTGGAGACTGTTCAGCTAGGAGGATATGAAGGCAGGCGAATTCAGTTGTTCATGTTTTGACACAAGTAGCTAATTTACCAGCTAGATTTCTTGTTTGGGAGTTCCCCCCGACTTCATTATTCCTTTGTTACATTCTGATCTTTGGCCTTTAATTAAGTTTCTTTGAAAATAAATTTCTTTGGCCTTTAATTAAGTTACAAGTAGCTAATCTTCAAAATAAATTTCTTTGAAAAACACAAAATTGAACTATACAGCACCAAACTTTATTATAAACGGAAAAGGAAGAAACCTTGAACAGTAATGCTAATCTTAGTCTTTTCTTTTTTTTTTTTTCAAATCACTGCCAAAAATTTTCTTACACATGAATGAAGAAATGATACTGTACAAGTAATCTGCAGATTTGAACATAGGAAAATGCGAAAACAAGGAACCAAAGAACAAATACTCTAGACAGGTGTCTTATTGGAAAGAATCTGACCTACTTTAGAGACAATAATCTGTAGAAGAATCCATTTTTCTTTTACTTTCTGTACCCCCATGTGATTGTTCTGTGAAGGAATAGTGTCATAAGCTTGCAGATTTTCCATAAGAATTCAGGAGAGAGTAGCAAGCTGAGGAAAAATTCAAGATCGGGCTTGACAGTTCGGGGCACGGTTCCGGGAAAACAGACTCCGAAAACCCATTAACATTTGAACATATCCAAGATTTTGGGAAAGTTGAAACCATTAAGGAAACATTAAAGAGACAAATGGAGGTGAAGGGAGATTCTTGAATTCCTGAGAAATTTCCTGCTATAGTGATGTTTGTACCGGTCACATTTTGTATGGTGATTTGATCAAGAACCGGGAGAGCTTCAGGATCGAATTTGTCATCCGGATGTAAGCCATAATCACCAATGGCACCAAATGCCAAGATGATGTTTTCCAAATCAACATCTGATATAAATATGCCTGTAACATAAGCACCTCTACCCTTTGTTGTTCTGAATTCAATCCCACTAAATGAGTTGTATAGGTGAACCTTCTCGACAAGCGCATTTGAAATGCCACCGGACATCTCACTACCAAATGCAATGGAAGAGCCTGAAGATGATTGGAGGTGAACCCTTCTTATGTGTACATTTGCGGTGGCCCTATTGTACGCGATACCATATTCATCCCAGCCGCTCTTGAGGGCAATGGCGTCATGCCCCATTTCAACAATGCTGTCCTCGATGCAAACATTATTAGAAGAATCTGAAAATGTCGAAAAAAATTCACAAACTATCAATTGTTTACCTCATCTAAATTGATCGTACAAACAATAATTGAAGTTAAGTGGAGTAGAAAGAGTGAAGTGAAGGCCTGTTCTTTTCAAACAGTCAAGAGGTAGATTCAATGGATACTGCTAATATTCTGGACTAATGCCAATTGGCTACTTCTTATTATTCAGCAGACAATTTTAACTCGATTCCAC
The DNA here is from genome assembly GCA_023653625.1 of Triadica sebifera. Lineage (NCBI taxonomy): Eukaryota > Viridiplantae > Streptophyta > Magnoliopsida > Malpighiales > Euphorbiaceae > Triadica > Triadica sebifera. The sequence continues at coordinate 1,210,845 of CM042908.1, forward strand.
CAACCTGGGACTATACCAACAGTGTAGGGGGATTCTGGAGGAGAAGAGATTGACATATTTTGAACAAGCACATTGCTGCATCAGCATCAAAACATATACATCACTGAACATATTGATAATTGACATTAGAATTAAGAATAGGATACCAATCTGACATGAATTGGGCGAATTACCTGCAATATACCGGATGAATGTTATATGCAGGAGCATTCAAGAATGTAAGATTCGAAACAACTACACGTTCTGATTCTATAAATTCCACAAGATGAGGTCGGCTGTAGTTCAAAGAATGAGAATTGAACCAATCCCACCAAACTGAGCCCTGGCCATCAATCGTTCCATTATCACCTAGAACAGTTAATAAACATAAGACACTAAATAGTAGAGACTAAAAAAGAAGGAAGCTGGAATTACGGCTTAGAGGCAGACTTACCTGTTATGACCACATCGCGCAACTTATATCCATTAATTAGACTTCGATATCTTCCTCCAGGAAGTTCGATTCCACGACCATATGAGGGCAAGGGTTGCACAACACCCCAGTGAGATGGATCCTACAAAGCAATAAATATAGCAATTTTGCATTATCAAAAGAATTTTCCACATATACTTATCATCTGCAATAAAGTAGCAGTGAATCAATTACCTGAGATCCAAGAATGACAGCACCTTTCTCCAGGAAAAGTGTGAGGTGGCTGGTGAGATTGAAGCTTCCAGTAAGCCATTTTCCAGGCGGCACATACAGCTGAGCACCACCCTTGTCAGCAAAGGATTTCAAATAGAAAATAGCATTCTGAAAAGCAATGGTATTCAATGTTTTCCCATCTCCAACAGCACCAAACTCCAAAATTGACACACTGTGTGGCCTTGGGTCCAACCTAGGCTTATAATCACACTGTCCACTAGCCTCTTCTCCATTAATTCCTATCACATTGCTTAGTGCCAGTAGCAATAGCAATGCTACCTGAAATTTAGACAAACCCAATTCTGAAAAACAGGTTCCACAATCACAAACATCTGACATGCGTAAATAGATGGCAAATAAGCCATGAATTGCTAAGAATAAATCATCAACTTCAAGTGTTAAAAGCTGCAGCAGGCAAGCAAAGTATGCAGTAAATAAAATCAACCAGTGAAAAGTTTTAAAAAAAAAAGTCCAGAATCCAAAAAAGGCAAAGTTGTTCAGAAGGAAAGTAAACATGGGAAAACCCACCATTGAAGATTGAATTCCAGAGTCACAAAGAACAAGAATGATAATGAAAGAATGTAATTTTACAGGGTACCTATATCAAGTCCACACTTTCAGCTTTCAGGGAAATAAAATATAAGAAGTAATCATAGAAATGAAACAATCAAGTTCAAAATTTCCAGAATTGGTATAAAGATAAAAAGAGATGAATAAGAAAGGGAGCATAAAAGTCCAGATTTCAATAAATAAATAAATAAAACGTACTTACTGGCATCTTCATGGAGAATCAGCCTCTGCAAGAGGATAAAACTAATGCTAAAACAGCAACAGAGAAGAAACTGTACCAAGAAGAAGAAGGGAAAGAAAAGAAAAAAAGACCCCAAAAAAAAAAGATAGAAGAAGAAGAAGAAGCACCACAAAAACAGAGGACAGCTTTCTGCAAGCTAGTGAATAATGAGCATTAATTATATATAAATGACTCAATGCACTAATGACATTTATTTTTATGAGACAACAAAAAATAATTTATATGGCTATGCGCTATTGTTTGGCAAGTAAGAAAATTGACAGCTTTTTAAAAAAAAAAAAATTCATCCGTCCAACAGCTACACAGCAAAATCAAAAGAAAATGGAGTGCGCATGTATACTCTTATTTAAAAAATATCATTTTATTTGACAATATATTTGGCAAGATTTACTATTTTATTTATTATATTTATTTTAAAATTTTTGTAGTTACTAAAATGTGAATTTCTTTAAATAATTAAATATTAGTATTGGTAATTTTAATTTAATTTTATTTCATGAATAAATCACAGATATTGTAAAGATAAAAATTCTGAAAAAGAATGGAAGAAAGTATGAAAAAGAAATAAAATAATTAATTAATATTAATAGGCCGAATTAATAGCCACTAATTAATAATATACCCCTCTAAATGAATATGATTAATAACGTCTCTCGCCGACAAATTTATTTGAAACGGCCCTCCACAGAGTACGCTAAATTTTAGCTGCAGTATTGTAATAGTTACATCTGTTGAGTTTTGATTTGTAAGTTTGAATGAAGAAAAAGTTAGGTAACGATAATATGACATGCAGCGCATGTAAGTTTTAATTAAAACCATGACAGGTTGGGTCAGGCGTTTCGACACGTGAGCATGCACGAACAAGGTAGTATGAGGGAGTTGGTGAGACCTGAGGTGAAAGGAATAAAAAAAGGGGATGGGAAGAGAGTGCATGGGGTCTTGAGACAGCATGTGGGTTGACAGGGCAGAGAGAGAGAAGTGGGACCCACGTCAATCATGGTATAGATGCTAGCCTGGCCTCAGTCACTTGACAGAACATAACAGAACACCCCCACAGAATAATAGAATCAAGAAGAGAGAGAGAGTGTGACTTGTGTCTTTTTTTTTTTTAATTAAAATATCGAAAATGCTTATTTAAATTATTCAATTATATTTTGTTATATTAGATTTTAAAAATACAATATAAATAAGGAAAATTTTTTAGAGGTATTTAGGATCATTGTTATTTGTTATAAAATTATATTTATAATTTTTTAATTTAATTAATTAATTTTTTTATAAAATGTTTTTTAAATCTATTTATATCAAAAATGTTAATTTATCCGTTTCTCTTTTTATCAAAAATACTTTTTTCTAAATAAAATATCAAACAAAACCAATGAATATAAATAATGCTGATGTGATACACATATATAATAATAGATATATATGTCCTGAAAAAGTATATTATGAAGATTTTTATTTAAATTAGATTGATTTAATAATATAATGTTATATTATAAATTTTTTTTGTTAAAACAGTACTATATTCTTATTTTTTCATGAATAATAACATGAATATAATTAAAAAAAAATTTATTGGATAGGTTTTCGTTTTCCTATCAGACATATATAATTACTCTTATATTATTAAAGATAAATATGCATTGTTCTAAATCTAATAGTTTGTCTATAATATTATCATTTGATAATTAAGTATATACTTTTATTTTTCAATTACAGTTCAAATTTCAAGAAAATAAGCTTACATATAGATTGGAAGAGAGGTTATTTTTCGTCCTATATTTTTCCTCTTTGATTATTTACGTTATTTATTAATAAAAATTATGTTTATGCTAGTTCGGTTATGGCCCAAGATGGGTTGTTTTAGTTCGATCAAAATCATTCAATTTTGATGCATTAGGAGAGGAGGTTAGGCTATGACGTTTTGCCAACTACGAAGAAGAAGAAGTGACTGTTTGATTTTATTTTTTGGTCTCAATTTTTAATAAATTAAAAGTTTGAAATGTGTGTTTGATTAGTTTAGTTTTTAACAGTGGGTTAAGTGTTTGATTAAATAAAATTAAAAATAGGTTTGATAATGAGGCGGAAAATTTTTGTTCTCTACTGGAATTTACTTTGAACGATGCGATAATTTACTGATTGAGCTCTTCATGGGGATAGATATGGAGAATTGTTTTCTCTATTGAGCGGAATGGAGCGAGGATGGAGATGATGCTCTCTATCCCGATAATTATTTTTAATATTAAAATATTTATGGAAAATTTTATAATATATTTTTATTAAAATTAAATGACAAAAAAATTTATATATAAAATTAATTAATCAGTTCAATAAAATTAAATCGTGACTGATTAACTGATTTAATAATAAATCAGTTATATTGACTAATAATCTTTTCAACCAGTTAATTATAAATAATTTGATTAATTTATAAATAATCAATCTGATTGGTTGATAATTAAATCGGTTAGATTAATTATATAATTAATCATATTTAATTATGTTACACGTATAAAAATTATTTAGCTAATAAATAAATTGATCATACTTTATTTTTTACCTTATGTAATTAATTTAATTATTTATTAGATATTATTTTTAAATTAAAAAAATAATTGCAAGGAATGGGGATCCTCCCTCGGGGGAATCTCCACGGGAACAAATTTGTTCCCATTAGTATAACAGGAATGAGAATTCTCTATTACCACGGAGACAGGGATAGGGATTAGTCCCCCACCCCGCCCCATTGCCATAAAAGCAACAATTAAAAATTTCATATGAAAAGCTAATTTTTAGTTATTTAATACATAAAATTTTATTTCTACTTATATCAAATTATAATTATTTTTGTTGATTAAAAATTATATTTTATATTGCATTGTTGTATTTAATTATTTATTTTTTATAGTATATATAATACGCATTATAAATAAATAAAAATTTAGTATATATATGTATTACATTAATAATATAATATAATTATTAATAATTATTTTATAAATTATAATAATTTTCAACCGCTATAAATTATAATATTTTCAAATTAATAATGAATATAGCTTATCTTATACTAATAGCTGCTAATCACCATCACCATCGCCATTCGAACCAAATAGACCCGAATTGTTGGCTTAGTTAGATTTATTAATAAGGATGAATATGGTCATAACTCGTAAATCTAAGAAGCATATATAATTTTATAATTATAATTAAAAAATTTATGTAAGCTACATGATAAATAATTTATATCGAATCGTGAAGTCGGTATATATATATATATATATATATATATATATATTTTTTTTTTTTATCGTAATGACATATATACATAACATAATAAGAAAATTAATGTATTTTTTTCTTTATATTGCTTAGTAAATTACAGATCATAAAATGGTAAGTAGCAAAGCGCAGTTATATGCTTTCCTTATAATCGAGAATATCTGTTAGTGGGGTGGATTCTCTTAATTGTCATATTTGACATTTTTATATGTAATGTTTTTTTAATAATTTATTTTATTTTACTTGGTGTGATCCTAGTGGTAAGATTTGATCCCAACAAAGAAATAATAAATTATATATTTTCAACTTATGATATGAGCATTAGATTGACATTATAAAAATAATAATAATAACTAAAATTCTTGCTTATTTTGAAGCAATTGAATAAAAATCAATAAATTTTAATTTATAAATATTGAAATTGTTTTCAAGAGTGTAATTAATGTTTACGAGTTTGAATAAATAGATTAGCTTCTCTTTATTATATTCTGTTTAACTTTTTCTATTTTTTTCTCTTGGATAAATTGGGATATATATCATTCAAATGATATATATATATATATATATATATATATATATATATATATATATAAAGATAAATGAGAAGGTAATATGAAAAAAATAAGAATATGATTTGCATTTCTCTTGATTAAATTAAAATTCTTTCAGTTGAAATTTATATTAATAGCTTTATAAAAAAAAGTCAATGGCATAGAGCTAAATATTAAAATTCCAATAAAATTATATTTTTGAATAATTTTTGGATAAAATATAATCTAGTAGTAGTTGATAGAGTGAAATGTTGTTTTTGGATTTGAGAAGCAAATTATTCAAACAATTGTGAATAAATGATCCTTCAAAAAAGACTCAATAAACCAAAATTCATGAGATACTAATCTTTTTAATGTGTTTCTTCCTTTGGATACTTCTAAATTAACTTTATTTTTGCATTGCCTTGAAATTGATAGCTTTAATATAAGAAGTTAAAAATTAATAGGACTCTTTTTGAATTCTTATGTTTAAAAATTAATTTTAATTCCCAATTATATATATAACCAACTTTTTTATATAATATGTTTACGAAATTTTTAGATAAATTCAGTTTATTGTGTCATTTATAAACTAATTGAATCATACAGTAATATTCATTTAATGATTTTACTCACATTAATTTATATAAAATACAATAATTAATAAATATGCATATGTATCACTATATAATTGAACTGATTTAATTGAACTGATATGTAAGAATTTCTTAAATACAACTATCACCTCAATTTACTAAAATGAGAATTTTAAACACTGCCAAAAAGTATTTGCTTAGTTAATAAGATTGTGGCTTTCAATGTGAATGGTTGAACCCTGCTGGTGTGCCTCTTATTTAATTATTTATCATTTAGGATTTTGCAATTTCGAACTTGGGTTAAGTCTGGAGAGTGTGGAAGATAACAAACCATAAATAGTAAAAAACATAAAGGAAATTTGAACAATTTCTGAAACTAAAACTTTACTAGCTGTAGCTCAGAATCAAGTGAAGAAAAACTTTCTTCAGTGTATTATTGAAAACAAGAAAATGTGTATGTACACCAGCCCCTAAAACTCCTGAAAATAGAGATAAAAATAATTACCTCTGCGGTCAAAACTAAAACTACATCACTTGCGAAACAAATACATGAAAACTTCTCATACTGTCTGCCCTCTAGATCTTCAACACCAGGCATATTTCTTAGCAACTCGATCACTGATCAGCATAGCACTTGACATCAATGCTTTCCGCGGCTGTGCTTAAGTTGACGTACGGTAAAGCGCTTGAGTTTGCGGTCACACTTTTTAACTGGTGCTCGCGCTTTTTGCTGAGCGTTGCATCCGTATTCCGGCGGATCGCGCTCGTGCTTCTCAGCTCAGCAGCTAAGCTATATTTTTCAAAATTTCTATTAATTTTTGATTTTGCACAATATTTTTTAAATAGATGAAACTAATTATATTTAGCTGTTGTGTATTTAAAGTTATTTTATTTATATGAGATATGTTATAATTAAATTGATTTTTAAAAATTCAGACTAAAAAGAAAAATCTTTCCATCTCTTATATCATATTGAGTACTAAAATTTAATAGTGTCATTGCACCAATGGTAATATTGGAGGCAAAATCATGAGACAATAATTTTTTTTCTATTAAATAAACCAGGTTAATAATTTATTGTCATGTCAAAAATAATTTCGAACAATTATTTCAATATTTTTAAAGTGAAAATCAAAATTTCTGCATATATTATAATTTATTATTAATTCAGTGTATGAATAAATATATGAAATCAACCGAAAGAAGAAACTCAATAGTATTTTAGTTTATGCTTAATTTAAAATGGAAAATTAAAGATTTACATTAGCAAAAGAAGCAAAAGGATTGTTACTTTGATAACAGCTAAACAGGAAAAATGAATATTATTTTTATTGATTGAATTGTTGCTAAATAGGCCTCGGATCCTCAAGGTTCCCAAATGGAGTGGCATTTGACATTTAAAGAAAAATAATTCATGCATGCGTGTGATCATTATTGCCTATTTATATGCAGTGACATAACACCTAACGTTGTAACTACGAGTTTTAATTACCTAACAAATCAACCAAATCCCTAAACCCATAATTTCAATGTTTTTTTAATTGATCCAAACACTAAATCATTCTTCTTTTTTTTTTTAAAAAAAAAAATTCTGATTATAGCATAGCACGAGATTAATTTATGCCAAATTTGTCTTTAAATTAAGAGAGTTTTCAATTCAAATCTCAAAAAATTATAGATAAAAAGCCTGACGAAACACTAAAAGCATTCAATTGTTGGAGATGGATGGAGTATCAAATTGAGCTCCAAACTTCTTTTTTTTTTTTTCTGCCGGTTAATTTATTTTAAAATAATTTTTTCTTAAAATTATAATTTATAGCCATTTATCTCATTTGAATTCCAAAAATAGGTTCTTTTTGGCATAAATTTATTATCTAGCATAAATTTTGATTACAATCTTATAATGAATAGTATAAAAATAAAGAAAAACTTATGAAAATAGTGTACTTTTTTTTACGAAAGTTAATTTTTAGGGCAAATAAACCATTGGGTGAAAATACAATTATTTGCTTCCAAACTTTTTTATGCCCTAAAATAAAATTTGAAGTTAAATTAACACACAATTTTTTAGAGAATAAATAAGACAAAATAATCCCCAAAAGCAAAAAGTACTTGTTAATTTAGAAAGCCAAAATTGATACTTTATGCAGTTAGTAATTAACCGTGCAAGAAATTCGGTAAAAAATTTCAAACACCAACCTTATTTGGCTGCAGCATCCAATGTTGTGTGCTCTTAACCTATTCCATAATAGCATATAACATGAAACAGTATTTTCCTTAATGGAATTACAACCCATATCATATGAGATGAATCATAAGGATGAAGATATTGACCAATGCACACGCTTGTCCCCACCCACAAAACCATGGGATTTTTGGCCATATTCTGGCTAGGGTCTGATTGCTGACAGTGTGGCGGATCCACATGTCATTCTACTACTGGCGACAAAAATCCCACAGCGGCCAAACGTCAAACAGGTGGTAGGCTTGTAGCATGTACTTGAACAGTCACAGTGACTCATATGATGATTATCTAGCAAACACACAAAATAGTGTGAAATACCCAACCCAGCAAATTAGATTTTGTCTCTTCATTATTTCTCTACTAAAGATTCCATGCCATGATTTAAGGAAATTGCTATCCCTATAAAACAAATTATTTTCTTTGAAAGTACAACATTTCCACCTCTGGAGTTTTTGCTTTCTTTTGTTTTTCTTTATTATTCAACCATTGTAAATTTGTAATGCAAAGAAAAGGATATACTCCGAACCTGGGAAAAGGTTAGATTCGGATGAAGTTTTGACATTGTATCTGGTAACTGAGTTTATAATTATCTCTAACATTACTATGTTAAATATTTATTAAATTAAACTCTCTCTCATTGGGCTAAAGGTACAACTTGGATTCATCTTTTTTTTTTTTAATAAAAAAATGGTTAATTTGTGCCAAAATTATATATATAACTTTTTTCTAATCAAAGCCAAAATTGTTAGCTTAATCCTAATTGCTTTGATGATTCTAATTAAATAGAGAAATTTATCGCAAGATTTTTATTTATATTAATCTCTAGAAATTTAGAAGTTATCATTCAAATTAAAAGTTACTAAGTTAATTATGCTAAAATTACATGAAATTGCAGATTCTAACAGTAACTTCGTAAAATTCATAACTCAAATTATTTAGCGGTGTTTGAAATTGTTGTTGTGTGTCTAAAAAATATGTTTAAATTTTTTTTATTTAACTAATTGATTTTTAAAATTTTTTATAAACTGTTTTTTTCAAACATGTTTTTAGAAAAAATATCTATTTACCTGTTTCTTTTCAAATTAATTTTTAAAATTCAAAAAAATTAAAAATAATTTTTTTTCTTCTAAAAACACTTTTTCCAAATCAATGCCAAACATACCCTTAATTTTTTTGCATGAAATTTTTTGTTGAAGTATCCCTATGTGTCTAGTTTAATATGCAAAAAAAAAAAAAAACTGCACCTCAAAATGTTTCGTATTTTTGAAAGATATGATCAAATTACAGAAGGTTATTCAATATGGTTGGAAGAATGATTTTTCACCTATTTGATAATTGATTTCTCATATCCGTTGGATCTTTTAAACACATCTTCTGATTTTATACGATTATTTGTTGATTTGATGTTGATCGAGAATAATTTTAGATATATTTATTAATAGAATTAATTTAATTTTTTATTTTATACATAATCGGAAAGAAAAATCTAAATGATTCTATTAGTGCTTGATTAAGAAATAAATTTAGATACGATTCTGATTTATATAATCTGAACATTCTAGAATAAGAATATTACAAAAATTATTGTAACTTCCTTATATGCTATTTGAATATATTTCTTTTATTATAGTTGAAATTCAATTTATGTAAGTTGTTATATTTGTTAAGAAAATTATGCAGATTCTATCAATCTTTGTCAAAGATGGAAAGGCGATCTTGGTCTTCAAAATGGATTATTTCCATCGTATGGCCTTGGAATGTATACTATATAAGGGGTCTTTCTGAAAAGTATTCAAGAGACTCATGAACTTAAAAGCGCACAGAAATTGAGATAAGAGCTAAAGAGTTGCATGTTTTTTCTTAGGAATTTTAGTTTCTTGTTTAGTGTTCACAAAAATCAACTAGAGAGAATTAAGAGAGAGAAGGTAGACTTGAAGGCTTGTGGGAAGTGCTCCAAATTGAAATCTCTTTAGGAAGGCTTGGAGAGAAGTGCTTCTTAGAAGAGTGTGTAAGTTTTCTCTTCGTAATTTGGTTTCTAGGTTAGATAAGAGGTGATACACTTGTGTGAATTGGGTTTGCAAGCTTGTGGGGATATAACTATTGTGGAAATTTTGTAAGGTTGTGGGGATACACTTGTGGACATTATGGGCACTTCAAGAACTATTTGGTGGGAAAATAATGGTGTTTGGAGGGGTTTTTTGACAAGTCCTCCTGGTGGTGCCCAAAGCTATAAGATAAGAAACAATTAGTGCGAGTCTAATAAAATCACACTTATTGACAAATATGGAAATGTTGCGATTAAGTACAAATATGAGAGCATGAAAGACAGGGAGTTTGGGGAGTTTGTATTAAGAGCTGGGAATGAAAATGAATCAACAATTGGGTATGATATAATTGTCATTCCAGACAAGATGCTCATATCACATAACAATGAAAAGAACGCCAAGAACGCCAAGGAGGCTCTAATACATGTTGTATTCCCCTCTATTTTGGAGAATTAATCATCAGCACAATACATGACTATACGAGCAATCTTAGCAACAAGGAATGAATATGTTGATGAGATTAATTAAAAGATGGTTAAAATGTTCCCTAAAGAAAGCAAGATATTCAATAGTTATGATGAGACAGTCGATGATACAGACAATCATTATCAGAAAAGGAGTTCTTGAATACATTGTTGCCTAATGGTTTACCACCACATAAGTTGGATTGTGCCCTAAGGAATTTAGACCCATCCAATAGTTTATGCAATGACACAAGAATGGTTTGCAAAAACTTCAATAATATGTATATTGTCGTACATGCAAATATCACAATGAGACAACATGCTGAAATTCAGGTTCTACTGCCAATAATTTCATGGTCTCTGGTAGAAAAATGAAGGATGTCCATTTCAATTCAAAAGAAAACAGTGCCATATGCAACTTTGTTTTGCAATGACAATTAACAAAGCATAAGGATAAATGATACTAAACGATGATATTTATTTACCATAACACATTTTTTCAAATGGCCAACAATATATATGTGGCGCTATCAAAAGACATTTGAATGGAAACGACAAAGGTCCTTATCAAGATTGAAAATTCAAGCAGATTTGATGGAATTTTTATAAAAAAAATCATGTACAAATAAGTTCTTCTATCATAGTTTGAATTAAATTTTGCATAAATAATACTACTATTTTTATAATAACACAATCATTTAATTATGTTGATTTAAATATAAGTTAATTAAAATATAATTGATATGTTTTAAAATAGTATCATTTACATATAAGCATGTTAATATTAAAATAATAAAATTCTATAACTTATGTTGTAAGGCTTGCATAAAAATAATAGTATAATTAGATCACCTATTGGCTGATATATGTAACATCCATTTATGATTTCAATAGTTAATTTTATTGTATAATTTTCAGGACCATGAATAAATTTAAAGTTATTTTAACAATTTAAGTTATTTAATTGGACTCATTTTATTAAAAAAAAAACTTATAATGACTTCACCAGATTAATGAATTGCCCCGGTTGAATGTGCCTTGGGAAATTCCATTCCTTCCATTTTTTTTTATGGAAAGTTTAGCACAACATACAAAAATATTTGAACATTCCTTTAAGTTACAATTCTGTTTCGTTAACATTTCATAATGAAAAAAAATAAATATCAATAAATATATAAATTTAGCTTCAAGAAAAAAAATATAATTCTGATGAATAATTTTTAATTAGATGCTGATATTACTCTGAAAACCAATGAACAAATATAAGCTTGTTTGCAATCATACAACAAACAATTTTCTACTTAGCTATAGAGGCAATCTTTCTGTTTAGTATGATATTCTACTTGTTTTGAATGAAAGGGAAAGAGATTAGACATACTAACCTCTAAATCTATCTATTTGCAAAACAATCATATAAATAAAAATTAAAATCAAGAAAAGTGAAATTGAAATAACAGAAGCAAAATTGTTGTTTAAAAAATTATTCTCATTTATTTTTTTTAACATGAATGTGACCCATAATTATTCTCTCATTTTTTCAATTATGTCAATTATTTTATATGTAAACATAATTATAAAAATTTATTTCAGAATTTAATATAAAAATTTATTATTTAGGAACTGAATATAACAAATAGAAATTTAGTAATTTAAAAAATTAACGAAACAATTGAGACACTACATTATGCATTTTTTGCAATGTTATTTTGAATAATAGTTTAGAAAAAATAACATATTTGATTATTGATGAAATTAACTATGTAATACCAAATAACAAATATCAATTATTTAAATAAAAGACGGAAAATGGCATATTCAGCCTCGTATTAACAAAAGACTAAAAAAATATAATAAGAAAAAGTATGAAAGTGAGACCAACCATATAACTTTTTTTTTTGTGTAAAATACATAATATATAAATTAACTTTCAAGAAAATCAACGGTCAAACTTATTAAATTGGTAAAAAAAAAATTATTTACAACAATATAAAAAAATAAACCACATTAAAGAAAAACATTATAATTTTAGGAATAGAAAAAAAATACATTTTTTGATTATTTTGTTGACCTTATATAAAAAAACTCATTTATAATGTGGCAAAACGAAATTACTAAGAAGGGAGATACAAGTTAAAAAAAAATGAACGAGTTGGTTTTAAAATAAATTATTACATAAAATCATGTTATTATAAATATAAATAAGTTTTTTTTAATCTTATATATATGATTCAATACTTTTTACAATTATATAAACTAATATAATTTTTATAATATGTCAAAAATATTTATAATAAAATATAAAGGTATATTAAAAATATTTATCACTTTTACAAGCATATATAGGAAAAGGAGTAATTAACCATTAGGTGTTGGTAGGGGACTCATTAAAATTACATATTAGAGTGGAGGTTTTGAATGATTGATAATGATTAAACATAGATGGAAATACAAACTGTGATGAATAATTGGGAAATTGATATTGAAAGATGCGATTGATTTGAATGAATGTAAAACTATTTCTCCTGTATTTTACAGTTCAGGTGGTTAACAATTTTGTCCTTTGTTGCATTATTTTAGTAGTACAATCGTGAGAATATGTCAAAAATACTTTTTATGTATACTTTCAAACACTAATACTCATTTTCTGATCGGTTAATGAAAGATAAATTTTTAAAAATAAAATTTATTTATTTTTTTATACCAATAAATGAAAAAATAGTATCGGAAAATATAAAAAACTATGAATATTTTTAGCATTTTTGATATGGAATAACATCAAATCCTTCATGACAAAGCTACCAAACAAATGAAACCTCATCCATTATAACATCTAAATGGAAATCAAACTAACATAAAAATAGATCAATTAAGAAACTAAAACCCTTTTTTTTGTTAAGCATAATTTGCTACATTCAAACTTTTTTTTTAATATTTTACTGTTTATGATTTTTTTTAAATGTCTCTTTTCAAATTTTTATCTTTGAGGATTTTATTTTAAATTTATTATTTGAAGAATGTCATTTTTTAGAACAATACATATTTTAGTCATAATTTTAAATATACATATTAATATACTTGATATTTGACATACTTATTTTAGTATAACTTGTAAATTTATTTATAACTCATAAATGTGACTGTAAATATATAAATTTCTTGCTTAGTCAATTAGTATATTATAAATATACTTTATGTATAAATATAATATACTTAATGTATACTAATATACTCTCTATATATTATGATCAAAAAAATATTTTTTAAATAATAAATTTAAAATAAATTAAATAAGGAAACACTTTTGTATATATATATATATATATTTTTTTTCCGGTATTTATGTCAAAATCAATTTTTTTTTTAAATTGCCAAACGCTCATCTTAATCGGATCGGATATAGTGTGTTAGCCCATTTTTGTTCAGTACGTTGGCCCATTGGGTTTACTTGGTGATGGATGGAGGCTCAGAAAACACAGTTGGCTCATCATACTCTTTAGTTCTCACCATAACCAAAACCCTAAAAAAAAACCCCCCGAAAACAACTGAAAACAGAGACGACCAGCTCGAGCTCTGCTCCAATGGCGGCTAAGAAACAAGAGAGCATCAAAACGAAGAAGAGGAAACAAACTACAGATGCCAAGGATGATGCAGATAGTTCGGCTTCCAAAAGGCCGAGGATTTTTAGCTCAAATCCCGAGAAGGGGAAATTGAAGAAACCTGTCAAGCCATTTAAGAAACCACAAAAGGTGAATGAATCCGAATCTGCTAAAAAGAAGAATAATACACCCGAAGCTAAACGAGAACGTCGACTTCGTGCTAAGGTTTGATTGAAATTGAATTTTCCCCTTTTTTTTTTTTTCCTTCTGGTGCATTCATTATAATCGGGTGGATTGAAATTGAATTCTAATTGCATTTACGTTTTTCCTTAACTGATTATATTGCAATTCACTGTAGGAATCAGCGGAGGCTAGGAAGAAAAGAAGAAAGCGGCACTACACTCTGGAGCATGTATGTTTTCTTTTTGTTCTTACATTTTTCCCTCTCAAAGTAAAAGCTTTTCCTTTTAAAGACAAGTCAATTGGGTTGGTTGCAAAGTACGCTAAAATAGAGGAGTAAGGAGTTGGTTATGTTCACTATAAGTTTGATTCTGGTAACACTTTATGCGGGTTTATTCTTGTTTTGAGTAGGAGCTTGCATCTCTATGGGAGAAGATGAGGCAGCGTGATATTGCCAAAGAAGAAAGATCCAAGTATGTGTACAAGTATTTTAAGTTTGTAAATATAATTCCCTTTTTTAAGTTTTTTGGGTTTGACCTCTCCCCTTCCTTATTGTTTCTCTCTGTCTAACAGATTAAGTTCTCTGATTGTAAAATATCTTAAGGTTAATTAGTGAAGCTTTACAAAAGATGAAGGGGAAGATTCCAGAAATTGCTAGCTCCCATGTTTCTTCTCGCGTTTTGCAGGTGATGTTTGGCTTTCCCCTACCCAACTCGTGCACTTTCTTAAATTACCTCTTCATGTGTGGTAGCACTGATTCTCATTTACTCTGTCTCTCTTGAATCAGACCTGTGTTAAGTATTGTTCACAAACTGAAAGGGATTCTGTATTTGAGGAACTTAAGCCACATTTTCTTAATTTTGCATGCAACACTTACGCAGTTCATCTGGTGAACAAAATGCTAGATAATGGTATGTTTTGCATTGAGAAGAGAAACTTGAAAGACCATTTCCATTATGTCTGTCTAGATCTTTGAAGTAGATGTTTTCATTGTTTGTCACCTAAACTTGCTGCTTGCACTGTTTACAGCTTCTAAAAAACAGCTGGCAGAGTTTATCTCCAACTTGCGAGGGCACGTTGCTTCTCTTCTCCGACACATGGTTGGATCTGTTGGTATGTTTGCTTTGGTGCTGTTTTTGGTTTCCATTGTTTTTGTTTGATGTGCTTGATGCCTAAATTTTTTTTTTAAAGAATTCATGTCTCCTTATTGTTTTCATAAAAGTCTGATTCGCATGTGAATATTTTCAGGCATTTCTGAGCTAGTTGATGCCTGGCTGTTGTTGCTTCCCATGTGGGGTGGGCGAGTGTGGTTTTTGAGGACTTCTTTTTAGAGTTTTTAGTAATTGGACTTTCTTTTTGATTTTCTATTAATTGGAGTTGGGGATTTAAATGGGGAGAGATCTCCTATGGGATGAGCTTGATTCTTTTGTCTATGAGACCAAGTATTGAAACTAGTATGATATATTTTGTTCATGCCCTATTATTGCTATTGGTAGAGTTCAACAGTATAACTGTTGTATTTTGCTATGGTAGCAAGTATTTTTCTCATGTGTCAACAGCTTACTACTGCAAATGCTAATTTTTCCCCTTACTTTCTTGAAGTGATTGAGCATGCATACCAACTTGGAAATGCAACTCAAAAACAAGAGCTTCTTATGGAGTTATATTCTACTGAGCTTCAGTTGTTCAAGGACCTCACATTGATGAAAGAGAGCAGGTAACTGGGACAGGACCATTTGTAATACTTTTTCCCTGGAAAGGTCATTGACCTGTCATATTGATTTGTTATATACCAATTAGTGGCTGTTTCAGTTAATGCTTATAGCTGTTTCCTGATATTTAATTGTGTTTCAGATTGCTTGATGTGATCTCAAAATTGAGCCTAAATAAGGCTTCTGTCTTACGACACATGACTTCTGTGATTCAACCAATTCTTGAGAAAGGAATTGTTGACCACTCTATCATACACCGTGTGCTAATGGAGTATTTCAGCATAGCTGATAAGGTGAACTTGGCATTTTACTTGCACCATGAATTTTTAGAACATGTTAGGAGCATGTTCTTTCTTGCAGCACTGGATTTCTCATGCAGTTTTTCTTACCTTTTAAGTATCAATTTTCTTATAGTCTGCGGCAGCAGAAGTATTTCAGCAACTGTCAGGTCCGCTTCTTGTTCGAATGATCCATACAAGGGATGGATCGAGAATTGGGATGCTCTGTGTTAAATATGGGAGTTCTAAGGTCTGTTGGTAGTGGCCTGATCTTTAGTATCTACAGAGATGGAGAAACCTAGTTGTTTATTCATGTAATCATATTCAAAGCAGTGTTGATGAATTGCTATTTATTTTTTTATTTTTTTCTCTAATATTAGGAAAGAAAGAAGATTGTCAAAGGGATGAAAGGCCATATAGGCAAGATAGCTCATGATCAATATGGAAGCTTGGTAATGATTCCACCTTTTTTTTCCTGACCCTGATTGTTATGCTTCTTTTGGAATAAATTTACATTTGTCTTTAAAATTGAAAAATTCTGACATTTTTTTTTTATTTTTTTAAATGCATAAACTATCTACCTCATGAGTTTCCGAAGTAGATTCTATAACTTGGTGGAATTTCCTCCACTTCTGTGCACCCTATCATATTTTTGTAGATGTAAACAAAGTCCTTTTTTCATTTTATTTGGGAGGCAATGGGAATCTGGGGACGTGCTCCAAGTTGACTGTGGAATTTTTCTGGTTGAATATCTGAAAGAAACATTAACCTGTTATCTTGAATTTTCTGCCAAATAGCATTGTCTTCTTTACAATATCATATCATGTCTTATTTTTCTGAGATTCTTACGTATATCACTGGACATTTGCTATCCAGGTACTCGCCTGTATTGTTTCAACTGTTGATGACACAAAGCTTATAACAAAGGTTAGTTCTTGTAGTTTAATACTCAGAACAAAATGTTCTACCAAAATACTTGAATGTTTCCCTTGAAAGGAGCTTCTTATCATACTCTTCTGGTTGCAGATAATCATTCGTGAGCTTCAAACAATTTTAAAGGAGCTTGTTTTGGACAAGGTTCTACTCTTCCTTTGTTTTATAAGTCATGTTGTTAACAAATTGGAGGATAAATTGTGAAATAAAGGACATTTTATTTATTAAAATATGAGGCACTATATGCTGGATTAATATAGCAACATAATATTTTTCACCTTATGATTACTTAAAAGGTTATACCCCGCAGGCACGCCCTGCAAAGATTTTGACAAATATAACCAGGATCATTTGATTGTTTATTTAATATTCTTTTATCAATAGCTTATGGTATCATCAGTTAGATGGGATTTTATTCTCCATGGTTACTTTACTTTTAACCTCTCTCTTTATGTTGAGATTTTTTTCCTGAGCATTTCTTTTCACTATATGTAAATTTTAGAATGGAAGGCACCCATTACTGCAACTCCTTCATCCAAATTGTTCACGCTATTTCGGTCCTGATGATATGGCTGCTTTCAATTTATCAATTCCCTCTTTTAGTGCCAAGGTAACGAGAGTCAATTTATTGTTCCATATAACAGTTGTTATCTGGACCAGATGAAACTATATTGAGAGTTACTACATTTATCGTGCAATTATCAGAGTGAATTGGATGTGAAGTCTGATCTAAAGTCTGCAGAGGACAAAGAATCTAGTGACCAGGAGGAGAATAGGGCCAAAGTTACATGGACTGGGGGGAATGAAAGTACAAGTTCAGGGAATGTTCACCTCATTGAGGGTGGAAAAAAAGATCCATTATTAAGAAGGCAGGAGTTGCTGGTCAGCAGTGGCCTTGCTGAGGTTTGTTAAGTTCTTCATTTGCGCTCTCTCATCCTTTCTTTCTTTCTTTCCCCTCCGTCCCTAATCTTTTGGGCACTCACTTGTCTCTCATTTTACTTTATCCCATTTATTATATGTACAGGCACATATTTCCAGAGAAGTCTAAATCAATTGCTATTATGTCTTGCAGCGTCTCATTGACATATGTGTAGAGAATGTAGGCGAGTTGCTCCAGTCAAATTTTAGCAAAGAAGTCCTATATGAGGTAAGTCAGTTTGCTTCCAGTGGATATTTCTTTGTAGAAAAGTTGTATTCTGTTAACTTCCAAATGTTTAAGTGTCAGAATATATTTAAAAGGAAATTAGATTTTGTTTTCCTTCACTTAAAATCTATTATAATATCAAACTTTTGTCGTTTTTCTAGTTTTGGGTGTCGAACTTTTACTTGCAGCCTTAACCTTTATAGCTTTTATCTTGGATTTATATATATAGGTTGCGAGAGGGGGTCATGGCAGCATTCTCCACCCAACATTGGATGATAAGTTGAACACCTTGCATGAAGCCATAGCTTCTCTTGCAGCAGCACCTAAATCCAAGGAATCAGAAGAGGAACATGTCCTCGAAAATTTCCACTCCAGTAGAACGATAAGAAAATTAATTTTGGATAGTTCGCCCTTTGCTACCACTTTGTGGATGAGAGCTTTGAAAGGAAACAGTGGGTTGTGGGCCCAAGGACACAGGTTAGCCTATATTTGCTTTTCAATATGATGAATCTATCCAAAAAGTAAATTTGATATATGACGTTGACCTTGTTTCTCATATCCTGCAGTTCAAAGGTAATATCTGCATTTGTAGAATCTTCAGAACCCAAAATATCAGAACTTGTCAATGAAGAACTGCAGCCATTGATAGATAGTGGTGTTCTCAAAATATCTGAAAACAAGCATCCGAGAAATAAGGATAAGTAGCTTATGGATCTGCGGCATTATCTTTCATCAAAGGGACTGGCATATCATCTGGTGGATCCCAGATCGAGTGGAATGCAGCTCAATTCATCTAGAAACTTATTGTAAATTAGAGAAAGAGCAGAGTTCTTAAAGCGACATTTGGTATCAAGTTGAATGGGTCTGATAAACTACTAAAGTGAGAGATCATCCAATTTTGTTAAAATTTTGCGCCATCAATCCTTATTTTTCAATGTATCTAGGTTTTCTATTTAAGGGTTTAATACTTTACTAGTTATCAAGTTGCAAAAGCATTTGAGCACTATTTTGTCACGTAATTCTGGTCTATGATCTGACACAAGCAGATTTGGCCTTAAAGATTCCTCTGACGGGTCTGTTGTCAAAAATTGGAGAATCATATCTTGCATTCCCTTGGCCATAATTTGATGGATTTTGTCTCTGTGAGGACCAAATCTCCTCGGGTTTATTGTATATTCTGTTTCTGATATGAGGGTAGCCTTCAAATAGATAATCGGATGGATCAAAAATTGGGGACTCTCCTGTTGACCTGCAGCGACTGTTGCTTTGGTATATTTGGTCAGATGGATTAAACAGTGGTGACTCGTTCCTGAATGCAGCATTGGTCTTCAAACACTTCTCCATCACCTTGGCTTCCTCTTTGAATCTCTCTTTGATGTTTTTCAAGCTTTGCAGAATCCGGCATGACCTAAAACGGTTTGTAGGATTTTGCTCATGTTTTGATGCATGAGAATTGCTCGCAGAATTACAGTGCTCGTATGGAATTCTATTACACAAAGTGCAGAAATTTTTCCATCTCTCCAAGTTGAAGGCTTGTCTCTTTACTGTGTCAGACAGACAGAAATAAGCCTGCAGGAAAGAATGCAAATGAGAAAAGCAAGAAAACAACAGTAAAAGAGAAGTGCAGCAGATAACCCATCTGTAGTTTGATAATGACAAAGTTAGTGCAGTGCAGCGAATGAATGCATTCATACCTAACTTGCAGATACCGTTGGTGAAATTTAACTGTCTGAAAATAATTTCTACCATAAAATTAATTAATTAATGCTGTGTACTATATATATGGTCCTATCAGGTGAGGGAAGCCTAAATGGTGAATGCTATATAAACCATTCACTCAGTTCAATAATGACCATTTTAACTTTCCATGCTTCTTTCGCAGGCCTTCTTCACCTACCATATTAATATAATTTATATCTAACTTGGGTTTGACATGAAGTCCATAATTCCTTCTCGGGTATCTCTGACTACGAATGAGGTATAATTCTCGGATTTTAAACCGAACAACTTCACTAAACGATGGCAAGTGCTATTCTCTAAATAATGAAAATGTAGAAATTTGAATTTCAAATTTCCATATATCCCATAGTTTCATAATTTTTGATATACAGTTAAATGGAGTCCGACTGGCCGGTTCACTCGGTTTCAACATCAATGAATGCAAATTACTGCATAATTTTGAAAATAATTATGCAAGTATTAATTCAAATCAAGACTAAAATCAGTAAATGGAAAAAGGATGTCTAACCTCTAGGACAAGCTTGAAGGCAATCTCAGCCTGGGGATGCTTATTCTTATCTGGATGAAGCTGCAAAGCTGCACCAAGAAACAGACAGTCTTTCTTACCAAACAGAGAAGAAAAGTACACACACAGAAAAATTTAAAAACAAACGAGACCCATCAACAAAGCCTACCAAGTTTTCGATACCGCTTTCTAATAAAATCTATTTCTGCATCTTCTTCAACCTGTAATAATAATGAGCATAAGGAAAACAAATTTCTGAATATAAAAGTAGTACCCATAAACAAGAAAAGCTAGCAAATTTAATCAAGATCAAGAACATACTCCAAGAAGGTGATACCAGTCGATAAAATGCGATTTGTTATGCCTATGAGAACAAGAAATGGAGAAGGTCGAAAAAGAGCAAATTTCCAAGACCAACTGGTATTTGGTGCTATCTGATTCTTTACCCATTTTAGAGGAAATTCAAAATGGAGGATAAGGAGAAATGGATAGTGACTAATATTAAAAAAAGATGAGAAATTTAAATGTGGCTATGCGTTTTCAGATATATATCTATATTTGAAGAAGAAGAAGAATAAGAAGAAGAAGAAGAAGGGAAGTGATTAAGAAGGTGGAACGGTTAAGAATAAAGAGCAAAATTTGCGGAAGAGATTTTTGAAAGTGGATCAGTTGGTGGGAAGTGTAGAGACACACTGGTTAACGTTAATTTTGCCACGTTTCTGTTATATCTCCAGGTTTTTCATCCTATTTAAGCCTTTGAATACTCCCTTAATCACTGTTAAATTTAGATTAAATCGAATTTTCTAACTTACTTTGGTGGGAAATTATTTATCTAATTATATATCTCCATAAATTCATTTTTAAATTAAACTAATAATATAATCATATAAAAATATTAAGTCTCAATTTCGATGTCAAAATGATAATTTTTTTCAAAAATAATTTTAAGTTAAATCAACAACAATTGTTTTTGAAGAGCACATATAACTAAATAAAATTGAATTTGACTCACAAATTTATAAAACTTGCATATACTTTGTCGATTAAAATGTCAACATAATAATTAAAAAAAATCATATATTCAACATATTTTTTTAATGAAATACTTAGAGAAAAATTGTGCTTTGTCTATATGTTATTATGATAACACTATACACCAATTGAGGTTAGCTTTATTATGAAATAGTCATAATAAAAATAATAAAGATTTGAGGTTATAAATTCAATATTCAGCTTTACAAGATTTATAAAAAGAATATATAGAAAATAGTAAAATTGAATATAAATTTTTTTTCATTCATAATAAGGTAATTTTATTTTTAGTAACGAGTTTGAACTCTACTAATATCATTTTAGAAATAGTTGAAAAAGAATTTAACATATTAAAGTAAAAATAAGTTGAAAAATGGATGCATCTTTCCTCCCTAAAGTAGAATAACATTTATTTTATTAAAATTTTAGACTTTCTATTGTATTTTATTTTAAAATATTTATGGGACATTAATCAATTGATAATAAAAAATTGCCAACAAATTTGCGTATAATCTAATAGTTTCCAATTAGCACGAGCATCTTTATATTTCTGTAAAAAAACAGACTTTATGACTTTTAGAATCTAGACAGCTTTGAAATGATTGAACCAAGGCAAAGACAAATTGACAATTTCCTATTTAATTGAAATTTGGGCCTATTCACTTTCTAGGTATGTGTATTTTTGTATGTTGTAATGATAAAGTGGGCTTGGGGATGACTTTTAATAATATGGACAACGCCAATAGTATTTCAATAAACTTTCATTTACCCACATATTTCTTAACAAATATGGACAAAATAAAGAATATTGCAATAAAAGTATACAATAATTTCTTATAGGTTGAAGGTGTAATTTGAGTTTTTCAATTTTTTTTTTGGCAAATTCGCAATTACTTCAACTAATATTATATTTTTTTTCATATATTAATTTTAGAGGAATAAATTTTAATTGAGTAATTATAATTTATTACTATTTTTAATATTTTTAAAAGATAGTAATATAGTCATTTTATACCTATAATTATATCAATTAAATAACAATTATAATATTTGTGATATTACTTGAAACGACATTTAGAACGAGACAGATGAAATATTGAATTAGCATATAACATTAATTTACAATCATTTTATTCAAATTTTTTTTAAAAAAATTACTAATTGTTTTATATTTTTACATCGTTTATTTTGTGGTAGTTAAGGAGTAGTTGAGTTCAAAAAAAAAGAAAAAATTTCAAAGCCAATTTGCAGAATATATGGATGATTTGGAATATCAAAGCATATAAAATTTTCAATTCTATTCTTTGATTTTGAAAATCAATGCATTTTTATCTTAGCTCCATGCAGCTCCATTTTCTAACTAGTGAAAAGTTTAAAAACCAAAGCAATGCCATGTGCCTATAAAAGCTATAATGGAATTATAATTCAATAATTCATTCATTGTATTGTGTGCAAAGAATTTGATTTATATGTTTTCTTGGAATTTTCTCTAAGAATTGTAGTCAATGTCTACTAGATTCTGTGTTGGTTTCACTATGAATTCTTAAATTTATAGCATTTATTAATTATTATATTAACTTTATAAATAATAATTATTTTAATAAAATTTTGAAATAACTTTTTCATTTAAATTTCTGATTATAATTTATATAAGACAAATATGAGAAAAAATATTTACATTTTTTAAATTACTTTATTTATGCAAATATAATTATTTAGAAATTTAACAAAATAAAATAAATAAAATAAACATATATATTCTAAGAAATAGCTCATCAAATCCATATCAATCGTATCAAACTCTTTAGCTACCTACTTTGGTCCCTTTACCCCATAACCCAGCACAAAGTCAAAAACACATAAAATTAGGTAGAGAGGTTGGGTCCATAAATAATTGTGTCCTAAAAGATAATTTAAAATAAATTGAATTTTAAGATGAGCAATTTACTTTGAAATTTAAATATTTAATGTCTTATAAATAGATAACAAAAAAAAATTACAAGTTTATCTAACTGTCGAAACCAAAAATATCTATCAGATAATTTTTATTGATTAAATTAATATTATTTAATTATGTATTTTAATTGTAAATAATTTTTAAATCAGTAATATTATAGTTGTTTTTAATTAATTGGAATTTGTGAGATTTTGAAATCATTTTAAAATTTTAATCCCAGTATTTTTTTTTAAAAAAAAAGCTATGGTAGCAAAATGAACCTTCCCCGGGTTCCCAATAGCATGTTTGATTCTCCTTTGGACCTGTTAAACACAATTGGATAAGTTTTAGATTATAAATAGCATCTATGCGAAATAAGCAGGGGACTTTATCAACCAATAAAATTATATTTAAGATAATATTTAATTTATCTATAAGATAACTGGTATCTTTGGTACTTATTATTTAATAAAAATAATTAAATTATTATTATTAGAATACAAAATTACCAATAGAGATTATTTATTTAATTCAAAATATATATTATTTTCTAATAAATAAATAAATAAAACTTGATATAATTGTTTATTTTAATAAAAGAATAAAAAATTTAAAAAATTATATGATCTCAGAGTAATTAAATAAAAAATAAATTCGAAATTATTATTTCTTTATATATAAATATAATTTAGTGTAAAAGTAATTTAATTTTTATATTTAAAAAAATTTTAGTTATTAAAAAAAGTTTTAATATAGAGCTTTTCAATTATCAGTTGTTTGGAACTTTAAAAAACTATCGGATGTTGTTTAGAAAAGTTTAACAAACAGTTTTATATAATTTGTTCTGAACCAATTTCTACTTAGGTGTAAATGATGACATTTTGGTAAAAGAATTGAAAATTGAGGTTGTTTAAAGTGTGAAAAATAATACAAGTTTTCTAGAAAACTACTCTAAAAAAACTAGAAAATACAATTTATAGTTTAGTTTTGTCATTTTCTAATTTAAAAAGTTAGAAACATATTTCTAAAAGAAGTAGTAGGTGAAAAATTCAATTTTTTTTATTTATAAAAGTAAGTGTGTTGTACAGAATTTTCTATTAACTATTAATTAGTTTTCTATTTAGAAAATAAAAAAATTAAAAAAAAAAAACAAAACAGAAAATAATTTCACAAACTAAACAAACAGAAAATAAAAAATATTTTCTAACCATGGTTTTGTTCCATGCTTTTGCACTTGAAGCATAGGTGCGTCCATTTTCTCAAACCGATTGGTGCCAAGATCCAGCTCAAAAAGCAATTTCGAGTTTTTGAATTTATGCGGCGCAGTCCCACAAAACCTATTTGAGTTTATGCGAAACAATGCAAGATCCAACAGTACGCCCAATTACTCTGGCAAACGGCAATTGAACAAGGAGAAAGAAAGGGAAAACGAAATGAGGTACACACTCCTATATAATCTGTTTGAGAAAAAAAAAAAAACAGTAAGAATGTCAAAATTATCAAATTTTGCCGCATTTCATTATTCATTTTTAAATAATGTATACAAAAATAATTCGTCTTTGCATAATTACGGGGAGCGCATTTATCCCAATCTTTTCACGAGCCATACATCTGTTTGATTTTACCCGTTTTTGCTATGTCAGTACTGGGCTACTATGCCGAGTGGTGGGACGTTACTTCTTTTGATATTTAAAAGAAGTTAGTGGACCAAAAATGAAATATTAGCCGTAAAATGGACTAAAAAGGGGCTAATAATAAAAATGGATAACTAACAGGGCTGAATATGTATTTTGGCTTTCAAGATAAATGGATGAATTAGACATGGAGTGAAACAAAACTTATAGCATGGAACATATGAATATTGTCCAACGCATTGACCACAATCCTAATGGACACGCACTTTTGTTCAATTTCGTCCCTATCATCTTTCCTTAGCTTCCTCTGCTTTTCGAAATCGAAATATTCCAATCTCAACCCTCAAATCTACCTCCTTCTCCTTCTCCTCCTTCTTTCCGCAATAATACTTTGCGATTTGCTGTTTTAAGGTTCACTTTCTCATTTTTTTTTTAAAAAATTTTGGAGCTGCTCCTGTTATTCTTCATTCCGCATAATCTCAAGTATTTCGAGGTTTTCATTTCATTTTCTGTTGAGATTTCGACTTCATGGCGGCGGGGACAATGGCCACCGCCGCCGGAGCGGCGGTGTTGTTGTATTTCGTGTTGACTCGGAGAACTGTGGCCAAGGTCGGGGAAGAGATCGATCTGAGTGGGGATCCATCGAAATCGAGATCGGGGAGGAGGAGGATTGCTCGTAGGCCTGCACAAGCACCGGCAACATGGCTCGAAACAATAACTACTCTATCGGAGACGCTTAGGTTCACATATTCTGAGACTTTAGGCAAATGGCCGATTGGAGATTTGGCTTTTGGTATCAATTACCTGATGCGGAGGCAGGTAGACTTT
Organism: Triadica sebifera; assembly: GCA_023653625.1. NCBI lineage: Eukaryota > Viridiplantae > Streptophyta > Magnoliopsida > Malpighiales > Euphorbiaceae > Triadica > Triadica sebifera. Next base: position 1,237,024 of record CM042908.1, read on the forward strand.
GCTAATTATCTGATCGGTGTTTGTTTGTTTGTTTATGAATTAACTAATTCATATTCTTTTATATAGAATAGGGTAGCATTTTTATTTTTTCATTTCCCCATGTTTGCTTTGTGATGCTTGGCTGATTGGTTTCTTGATTTCTTCTGCTCTACTTTATTTATTTATTTTTTTACTTCTTGGGTTTTCCTCCACAGGGTAATTTGCACGTTGCAAGTGTATATGCTGGTAGTAGTTCTGTACATTTAAATGGCCCTGAAATTATAGCAGAGTTGAAGAGCCTGTTGAGATTGCTAACCCATTGCATGTTCTTCTCCAAGAAGCCCTTTCCTGTGTTTTTGGATTCTGCAGGATACTCTCTGGAGGATGTCCTTCTTCAGAAGCCTAAGGCAGGGGTGAGTGACCATCCCACCTCATGTTGCTCTTTCATTTAATTTTAATCTAATATCATGTAAAAGCTGTCAATTTTTTTCTTTTTCCTTTGGATCCACATTGATGTCCTGAATCTACTTTGGTTCATGGTTGATGATTGGGCGTATCTTCTTATTTCTATCCGTAATAAGTATGGGGCTTAAGGTGGATACTACTAAGGAACTTCTATAGTAGGAATTAGTAGGAATTAATAAATATACTACATATGAAGGACATAGGTGGCACATTTACATGGGCCTCGATGTAAATTTACAGGCAATGATTACCATTCTCATGGAACTACTATAGGGTTTCTTTTTCCAATTGGGACTATGATACTGAATTCTGATTCTGGATAAAAGTTCCCTTTTCTGATTTCACTTCAGCTAACTGTAATTAAATGTGGCTGACTTCTTTCAATTGTAACTCTTTTTCCATAGACAAAAACTGAACGTTTATAGGCTGCTAAAATCTTCAAGTAGGGCTGGATTACCAAATTGAATATTGGTAGATCTGATCTTTTTCCTAGAAGTTATTTTGTGAATGCTGTGAATTTTATGATATATATTGCACATGCATGTGTGTATAATTTAAAATGGACATTGTATTAATTATTGCGGTATGGTTGCAGCTTCTGAAGCCAGCGTTCACAATTATACGCGATAAAGATTCAAAATGTTTCCTTTTATTAATTCGGGGCACTCATAGCATCAAAGATACACTAACTGCAGCAACTGGTGCTGTGGTTCCTTTTCACCATTCAGTTTTACATGATGGTGGAATAAACAATTTAGTTTTAGGATATGCACATTGTGGAATGGTTGCTGCAGCTTGTTGGATTGCTAAGCTCAGCACTCCTTGCCTGCTTAAGGCGCTTGGTGAATATCCGGACCACAAAGTTAAGGTAATCATTATGTATCTTCAGTGCCATGTTATATCTGTTTCATATTTTTTTCACATTTTGTTATGTTCCATTCTGGATGTGGACTTCATGGACTAGTTTAAACCAATATACCTGTTTCATTGGTATTTCTTCACATTGATTATGTTACATTCTGCATGTGGACTTTAAGCACTAGTTTAAATCAATAATATCACTTAACGTGGATATGGAAGAATTTTATTCATTTTCTTTTTCTGTTCTGCTTTATGGTGCTCTCCTAAAATGTTTGCATTGTACACCAATTTCAACGAAGTGAAACCATGCATCGAGAGATATTTTAAGCATTATGACTACATTCTTTTGTCTTTTGTTTTGAAAAATTGTATTAAAGAAAGCTTTATGAGAGATTAACTTTAAGTTTCTTGCTATTTGCATTGACATTTTGGTATCATAAAGTAGAGCAGAAACCATTATATAGAATCATGTTTGACTTTCCCTTCTTTGAACTTTGCATCTTATTCTTAGTAATATTTTCAGATTGTTGGCCATTCACTTGGTGGGGGTACTGCTGCCTTATTAACATATATTCTTCGGGAACAAAAGGAATTCTCTTCAACCACTTGTGTCACATTTGCCCCAGGCATGTATTGGTTACTGCTAATCCTACTATCTTTTGGACGCATAAAATGGTATTAGTTCTTCATTTTGCTGGTTTGTGCTTAACATGATAAATTTCTGACTCAGATCTTTTTGCTGTGGACACACTATACACTATGTTGATAAGATTAGGACAGGGAGTTCCATATTTTCTTTTCTTGTACCTGTGTGCCAAACTGAGGATGGTTCTGGATCTTCACTTTTAGCTTTAGTCTTATAGATCCACCTGTATTCATAACCTTTGCTATGTCAATGAACTGATGGTATATATGGCTAATTGCAAAATTTAAAAATTACTCCCTTTGACATGTAAAACCTTTGAAAGAACCCTACCCATAAAAATTTTCCAGTATTAAGAGCATTTCCTGTTGTATCATTGCTGGATTTTATGATGCAAATCCCGTGAAGTTAGTAATTTTTTTTTGCTTTTAGTTAAAAAGATTTTGATGCGTTATTGCATTCAGTTATCTTATAATGCAAGGATGGACAGAAGCTGTTCAATAAACTATAGTACAGAAGCAGATGAGTAAAGTAGAATGCAGCAATATACTTCTTGGTTAGCATGTTATTTTTGTCTAAATGCCTTGAATTGAATCATTGCAGCTGCCTGTATGACATGGGATTTGGCAGAATCAGGCAAGCACTTTATTACAACTGTTATTAATGGATCTGATCTGGTCCCAACATTCTCAGCTGCTTCTGTTGATGACCTTCGCTCTGAGGTGTTGATATTCACTCCTGTCCAGAAGCTGATATTAATACTTTATCATCTGCTTTCCAACTGCTAATTTCAAAATGTTTATTGAACAGGTAACATCATCATCCTGGTTAAATGATTTACGGGATCAAGTTGAGCATATGAGAGTCCTGAATGTTGTTTATCGCTCTGCAACTGCTTTGGGATCTCGTTTACCATCAATAGCTAGTGCCAGAGCTAGAGTTGCTGATGCAGGTGCACTTCTGCGCCCTGTTTCTAGCAGCACTCAGGTAAAATATCACTCACCCTCCTTGTGGTTAACCATCCTCAGACTTGTTATTAGACCCTCATTTGCCAAACATTGCAGATGAAAAGGCAATTTGAATTTCACTCTGATGTTGTCTATGTATGCATGATATATAGTCATATGCACAAGAACTTCCCATTCACCATTCGTCTACCTTCCAGACTTCCAGTTAGCCACTTATTATGTGAATCATGACAAGATCTTCACATTGAAATTGTTTAGGTTGTGATGAAGCGAGCACAAAATGTTGCCCTAGCTGTTGTCAGAACACGGTCATCTCTGTCATCATGGTCGTGCATGGGGCTGAGGCGTCGTTCTGTGGGTGCACCAGCAAATTCTAAAGGGGAGGATTTGCCAGAAGCTTCTGTGTTGTCAGAAAGTTCTGAAACTCATGTCGCTGAAGTCCAAACAAAAGACTCAGTTCAGACCAAACTAGAATGTAATTCATGCAGCGGGTCAGGGCGTGATGATTCTGAGGAAGATGAGCCGCTTATTCCTAATAATAGAGTAAGTAGTTCAACTGCCACTGAAGATGTTACTGAAGGTGAGTTGTGGTACGAACTGGAGAAGGAACTTCAGAGGCAAGAGATTGAAGTTGATATCCAGGCCAAGGAAGAAGAAGCTGCTGCAGCAAAAGAGATTACCGAAGAAGAGAATGATCTGGCCAATGCAACCGAAGCCAAAAGCCCCATAACTTCCGCGGGCATTTCAGACAGCCACCAGTTTTATCCACCTGGTAGAATCATGCATATTGTTTCCACGCCTTCCTCTGACACTGCTAATTTAGATCGTGATGGGCCCACTGAAGAACACGCAGATATATACGAGACTCCTAGGGAACTGTATAGTAAGATCCGTCTTTCTAGAACGATGATTAATGATCATTATATGCCTATGTATAAGAAGATGATGGAGTTATTAATCAGGGAACTGGAGAACAATCAAGATTGAACTGTGTTATAAGATCAGATACTGTAGAGCAATCAAAAAAGAGCAAATAATTGCGTATTAATTATCTAGAGCCAAAATGCTAATGGCTTGCGGCCCTCAGCGTCACAGTTATGACCTGCTGACAGCTGTGAAGCAGCAGGGAATCCAGTTGGAGAAATCCATGTCCTATGTTCTGGAGGACATGATCGCGTGTCCTGCCAAATGGACTTAATTGGAAAATGCTTTCTGTCCAAAAAAATTCTTGTACAAATTGTATAAAGGGGTTAAGTTGTTTAATGCATTTATTCAGTGTACATTATTTAATTATTCTTACTGAAAATTTTTAGTTTGAATTTTAATTTTTTATTCTCTTTCATTTATTGGGTACTAATAATTTATTCAATCATAGATTCATAGTCCATCAATCATTTAAACCAAGAAAAAACTATCGACACTTGATTTTTTTCGCCAATCTGTTAATCAATTATTCCGCGTCATGTTTAATATCAAAATGAATTAAACTTAATCAAAATTTATACCATATCATATTCCTCTCAATTTTCAGTTTCATCTTATTTTTTAATTTTCTTTTCCATTAACGAGTTGGTAGAAAAGGATTAATAAATTATTAATATAGTTTTTAATGGTTATTAAAGTATGGATTCACTACAAATTATGCAATTAAATGAAATAATTAAATATAATTCATATATGTTTGAATTACATAATTATTATGAGCGTTTTACTGTCGTATCAAATTAGTGTATTAAAATTCTCAGTTATGATATAAATCTACTGCAATTTAATAAAATAAGATCAAATTAACGAGTGAATTAAGGAATGAAATGTAATTTAATGGTTAATAGAATAAAGGAAGATGAATTATGAAGAAATTAATTTTTGGATAATATGTTATGAATGTGTATAATTAGCTAAAATTTTAATCGGACATCATTAGGAGGAAACGATTAGTCCAACAATTGATGAGATTAATCATCAAAACATAGGTGGATTTAACATACTACATATTTTTTTCAAGTACTGTCCGTAAAGCGGAGAAATGTTTAATATAATGGTAACTAGCACGGTCATTTCCAATTAAAGATGGAAATATATAAGAAAAAATTAAATCCAATTAAATATGGAAATATATAAGAAAAAATTAAATACTGAGACTGGGAGCCTCACCGGAAGGTGAGACTTCCAAAAATTGACGGGCAGGACCGCCTATAAGTAAGGGGATCCCGCTCGCCAGAAAGGTGTGTTCGATGTTCCAGGTGTCGGCACGACCCGCCATCTCTAACCGATCATTGGCGAGTCGCCTTTCACCCCTGACAGGACGAGTAAAGTTCAAATCTTCTAACCCAGCCTTCCTTATCTAAGTGTTACCAAGCTTTTAGTTTGCATGCACCCGATGTGGGATTTGCCTAAAACGACAAACCCAATAAGGAGATGGCCGGGCCCATAGTGAGTACTTTCATGCCACTTTTGCTATTAAATGTGAGTAGGAAATAAACATAAAAGGTGATAATGACCGTGTTTGATTGCAAATTGAAAAATAATTACATCACTCAGTTCAGAAGAATGTAAAAATTTATTGACATTCAGGATTCACTCTCCCAAAGTCCCAACTAGGAGCCTGCAATCGGGGCTAAACAATTGAAGTTAGACCCTGGCACACTCTTGAAGGCTTGAGTTAAAGAGTCTTTCGCTCCAGCCCTCCGCTACTGGAAAGGAAGATAGAAACAGCCTATCTGAACGACCGCCCTTGATGGATTTTGGCGATATTAACCACCATATCGGGACTTGAGGGACTCTGGCGGTTCTTCTTCCATAATACCTGCACCTGTTGTTGCTAGATACTCACGGATGGTAGTTTTACGATTTCCGAGGAAAGTGTGCTCCAAAAAATTATCACAAGCTGTGCTGCCAAGGTTCCTTGCTGCCAACACACTGCAAGACATTTTAATATCTTCAATATATATACTTAGAAGGTTGAACTAAGAGACAGGGTTTGCAGAAAATTATTAGCCTCCTTAAGAACTGCAATTAAACAGAATGGCTTCGATGTACTCATTTGGCAGCTCAAATATGAACTAAGCAGGGTGAATTAAACCAGCTATTTGGGTAACAAATTGAAAGGCAAAAGACACTGTAAATCATTTTACTCAGATACTGGTGAAATTTCAATATTGACAAGTGCAAGGCCAGAAGTGCATCTCTTTTGCTACTCAGTCACTCCCAAATGTATTTGTCTCAAGGAAAGAAGAAAAGGTCAGACAGACAGTTTGGATGGGAAGAAACTGCTTGCATAAGGTCTTTGTTCCCTGAGAGTTTGCTGTGGCAATCTTTCCATGTTAGCGGCTTAGTGACATGTTCAATAAAAGTCAGTCAATGAGTAAATCTAGCTATAATCATATATGTTGAACCTTTCATGAGCAAACCCTATAAAAGGTGTTCTATGGGTTATTCTTATCTGAAAACACTTCTACAGGACTTGTGACTATGTTTCAACCTCACTTTGATCTCATCTTAAATGGGGAATACGCAATTGGTTGAAAGAAAGCACTTCATGACTTTACACAAAATACACCATGTCACTTAATAAAGAGCACCATTAAACTTTCTGGTTTGCATAGGGTTAATGTTATCTAAAGTAGTGCTTACCAATGCCGGAGATAAGTACGACAAGGTAAGATATCATCTCTCCAGATCTTGTGGATGTTATATCTTCCATAATGCTGAAAATAAATTTCCTTGCTTCCTGAACAAAATTAGAAAGCAGATACAATAGCCTTGTTTACTGTTGAAGGACAGCAGAGGAGCTAAAAACAATTAGGAAAATAAAATTTTTAATGCCAACTCAGCTAAAGGCATGCATAAGATGCAAGTGTCCATTATTGTACTAGAGATAGAGAACCTAAACACTATTCTGATCCGAAAAAGCTTTCCAAATAATAGAAGCTCCAAACATTTGAATCCATGATGATGTAGACTGCAAAAATATCACCGGAAACTGACTACACATTCGTAAAATAGATAAACAGCAACATGTCATATCGATTCTCTATGTACGATCGTGTTATCTTATAGGTAAACTGCTAGAAAAGATTACCTTTGCATCTATCTTGGAAAAATTCCTCATCACTATAGCGGGCACAGAGCACCTGCATCCATTTTCCAGACCAGCAGTTTATTAAGTAGAAAATTTTATGAGTTAATGCATAGATAAGTAAATACATATAGATCTTTTCAAAACTAATTTTAACGGCACCAAGTAAATACATACCGCCCGACGATCAAATGGCTCGCCATCAAGTGTTTCTGGCACAACCTGCCAAGGCGGGATATAAACAAGTGATAAAGGCAGCTGCTTGAAAATAAGTTGATTTATCAAGAACAATGTATCGTTACTAAAATAACCAGCAACTCACAGCTAGAAATCTGAACTCAAGCTCCCTCTCCATAAAAGCAGGAATCTGACTTCAGAAGACAAAACAATTTAGCTAAGTTTAACAAGGTTAATACATGTACAATTAGCTAATTTGTACTCATTTTTCTAATTGTTTTTATAAATGATTCCTGTGTACCTCCGATTTATCAATCTCAAAAACTGTAACTACAAGAGTTTCACCTTCATAAGGCTCCACACTCAAGCTCGAAATCTCCTGCAAATAATTTATATAAATTATTAATTCACGCACAAACAAAGATCATTATTCGATCAAAAGCTAAAAGTTTTATCTGTGAATATCTTGAAGTTTTGCAGACCTTAGTTTCAGGCTTGGCAATGCCGCGTTCAAAGAAAATTGGCGCCGCATGAGCGAACACGCGCCGAAATCCGTTCAATCTCGCAACTCTGAAGTTTTTAAGATCAGGAAATGTGCTTCTTGCGCTTTTCTCTGTTCCCGAAAACATCATATCAAGCAATTAATATACGTATATAATCATGGAGCGTACATTACTTTAGGGAAATAGATGATGATAGTACGTGCCGGAGAGGAGAGAACCGAAGCCGCAGATGGAGATGAGACCGGAAGGAGAGAGAAGGCTGTGGAAATCGGACTCATCCCGAAGTTCGGTAAGTTCCGGTTGAGAGGTCAACGAGGACATGATTGAATAAGGTCCCGAGAGAGTTCTCCGGTGGCCTGATTTGCACGAGAGGTTAATTGAAGAGAGTTGTGAGCTGCCTAGAGGCGAGAAGGTGATCGGAGAGTGAATTGTATACGCGCGAAAAGAGTGAATTGGATACGCGCGAAAAGAGCGTGATGAATGAGAGTGGAGGAATGGGAGTACGACAGTCAGAGAAGTGGTCATGTGAGAAGTCACCGGTGCGGTGGTGGCCCAAAACAATGGAGACTGAGTGGTGGCGGGAGCCGCAAAGTGGAAGGAGATTGGAGGATCGGGGGTTATTTAGTAAGCCAACAGAAATTCACATGCATAGCACGTGATGTTTGTTTGCCTTATACGATGTCGTTACTCCACATTCCAAATTCGTCTGAAACCTCGAAAGTCTTTAGTGAGCATTTGTAGCATCTCACCGTTGGTGGTTTCTACTCTTCGCCGGAGACGATGCCACTGAAATGGTGAATTCCAATTTTTTTTTTCTTCATGTTCTTGTATTTGATGTTAAGTCTCAAATTCAAATTTGTGCGCTTTAGGGTTTTGCATTGGCAACCCAATGTAGGAACAACTGTCAACACCCAAATCCTCAATGAAGTATCTCAGTGCGTCGAGAGCATTAACGGAGCTAAAGAGGGGAGGTGGAAAGCTACCCTTACCTCTTATAAGCCCATAGTTCGAGGTTAATCTAGTTTTTTCTCAAGTTTTGCTCCAAAATAGACTTCGTTTTTTGAAATTCGATTTATTATGGCTACCAGACCAGTCACTTTCTGCCGAATTCCCGCGAGATTTCTTGGGAATTTCTCTACCGGAGCAACCAAACAAGTACTATTTCATGATCCGGGGTCAAAGGCTCGTTGTCGAGGCAGATATCTCAATTCAGGCGATAATGGAGAAACTTCAATCATATAAATCGAGGATCGCGCTTCTTTTTGAGGTTACTCTCTTCAAATTATTGCTCTTAACGATAATTTTGATTTTTTTCCCCTTGTTCGCGTAATTGGAGTTTTTTTCTTTTTTTTTTTTTGGGTAGGGTTTTCAGTATCAACTTGGGGACTTTCAGTTAAGAGTGGGAAAAGTAGTTCCAAATCATTCAGAGAACTTGAGAGGAATAGTCATGGAGGTAATGAAATTGCATAATATGTTTTGTATTCAAAGACAAATCACCACAAAATTGGCATCTTTTCTTGCTGTTTGATGTTCGGTTTCTTTTACATGGCGCCTTTGTTTTCTTGCTTACTAATGCATAGTTAGGGATTTAATTTTATATATAGAGAATGCTAATTTAGACTAATTTCAAGTCTGGAAGTACTTTTTCTGTGGAGATTGGAATAGAGGTATAACTTGGCTTCAGAGAAAACATGTTTGTCCTTCTGATAGTGTATAGGGTTTACTGCACTGAGTATGCAATTTTGTTGCTGCAACAGGATCCATTAGTAAGATAGCTGCATGTGAACAATTTTAAGTGTAAAGTGAAAACCAAGGGTTTCAAGCGGTATCATCATTCTGGGGATGGAGTACTGAGCAGTATGTTCTACTGGTTTAACTGTCTTAGTCACCTCCTTGAACTGCCATTGCATTGCACATGCGTTTATTTGCAGACTTTTTAGAGTAGAAGTATCTAATTTCTACAACGAGGGAAGTAGCAATAGGCCTTTTTCTCTGCATGCTTCTGTTGGGGGATAATTTAACTAATTATATCAGCAAAAGGGAACAATGTATTTTGTGCTCTTTGTTGATCAGATGATACCTGTATTGACCATGCCGCAATGGTGACACAGAAAAGATGAAAATACCCCCCCCCCCCCCCCCCGTGCCACATTTTTTTTTTGTTCTTGCATCTTGAATCTCATTTTTCTTAATCCCTTCCTAAATTCCTAGAAATAATCCTTTTTTTTTTTAATCTGGTTAGTGTGTCTGTTGCAATTCCTTTTAGTGTCTTTCTCCATGATTTGTTGAAAGTTGAATATTGGTTGTTAAAACCAAGATCCTTTCAAATATAAGTTGATTCTTTGAAGGTGGAGTATCTTCCAATATCTTCAATAGAGAAAGCCAAGCAAATCATGGAAGAATTTGTTGATATATGGCGAGAGGCTATCTCAAAAAGATCGTTACCTGGTCATTTTATGCATATAGAACCCAACTTTGCTGAGTATGGTCTCTTGGATCACTATAGTTCACAACACACAGCTCTGCAGTATGCTACTGTTGTGGCTCAACTGATTACGACACAGGGAGTACAAGCTGCCAGAAATTAGGAAGAGATGAATATTCTCTCCATGTACGTTTATTGCATGACATTACTGATCCCTTTTCCTCTCAACATAAGATTTGACTTCAGGTGTTGTTAAATTCTAATCGCCTTGACAATATTTAAACTGTCATTTATTTCTTTTCCTATAATCAGAAGTACAGAGGAGGACAAAATGGATTAAGGTAAATCTTTTGTAATATACAAACCCAAGAAATATATTGCAAAAACTTGATCATCCAGTTGGTGTTTATTCGATTTCTACACATTGAACCAGTTATTGCCCAGCTTTGGTACTTCTGCTTGTTTCAAGACAATGAAAGAGTCAACCTGTTGAGGTGGTGAATCATGAAAGAAGAGGCATATGGCCGAGATATCATCCATTGCAATGCCTCTTTTCTTGTATTTCCATGTGCGAGCTGCGCATTGCACCAACCTTTTAGCTGATTTCTCCTTACCCGGCGTCGAAGCAACAATCTGCACTGCTTCTTGATTGGAAATAACATCCCATAGCTGAGAAAAACACCGAAAACAGCATATCAAAATTTTCAAGTGTTACCTTGTTCAGGCATGCAAACTATGGTGATTATGAAAGAATGGTAACAGGAAATTGCATACCCCATCTGTTGCCAAAATGACAAACTGATCTCTGCTTGTCGTGCTTCTGTGGGTCACGTCAGGTATGGAAATGAGTCCAAAATCTTTAACACAGTAATCACCAAAGGCTCTTGATAATGCTAGCCCTGGTCTCTTCCCTTTTGGCATCCACACCCTATACACCCCTGGCTCATCATTTAAACAGAACACTCGACCTTTGGACTCTGTTATTCGTTCTGCTTCCTCGGCAACCACCAGTGACGAGCACATTTTCTGTTGAGAAAATGACAGTACATAGAGAAATTTTTTGCCTAAATCAAATTCATATATCTATTTATATACCAAAGTAATTATACATTCTCATGTCAGCAAATTGATTGTGAAAATTATTTTATTTTATATACTAGTTTATTATTGACTCAATCCATACATAATAAAAAGGTTGGTTTTTTGCATGCATTTGTGAATGGAACTAATAATATAATAATGCCTACAAGAAAATTGATTACAAGAACTACTTTTTCTTTACATGACAGTATTATTAACTCTATATAGAAATAAAAGTATAACATGTCCATATATGCATTAATAAATCGAGCCAATAATATATTGCTAGATAGAAAAATTGACGATAAAAATAAATTCTTTTTCACATAACATTTTATTATTGGTTCGACCTATAAATAAAAGATTGGATCACAAATGAATAAAATTTTATGTTAGAACAAAAAATTAGGTTTGAAGTCAATGGAAAGCTGAAGAGGTATTGAAGTTCCATCGTCAGAAGTGGTTGCCAACATAGCTCGTGAATCTCCAACATATGCTAGAACAAAAAATTGTGTTTAACCATAGCAAAAAAAAAATCTATTTTGACTTTTGAATTATATGTACTTTGTCTATCGAGACTGTGAATTCTTTATTCATTTAGATTAAGTCTTATAATTTATATTCTATTAAAAATTCTCTTATTTGACTGAGAAAAAACAATTTTGGTGACGGAAAAATTAGAGTTGGAAGATTTAATATAAATGAATATAAGTTCAGAAACTCAACAGAAAAAACACATAATTAAAAACGTCAAAATATGTGTTTTCTCAAAATTTATGATCATTAAAATGAAGAGTGAAACAATGTAGATATTCCTGTTTAACCATAGTTAAAGCTGTGGTTCCACTAGAAAAGGCATCAATTTCTGGATGTTGCTTAAGATCAAGATCAATGGCAGCATATGTTTTCAAGTAAGATTGCTTCCATATATCAAACTGGTGGAGGTCTCTATCCAATTCCATTTCCAAATCCATGTCAAGAGATGTCAAAGCAAGAGTTTCTTGCCAATAACATAGCAAAGCAGAAGGCACACTTTCTCCAACCCTTTTGGAAAAAACTTGTCCCCATGGTCCATGCCCATCAAATATCCCACAAAAGATCATGTCCTCTTGGCATCCAAATTCCTACCAATATAATATAAAAATGCTTGGTCATCAATTAATTTTCAATAACCCATTACTGAAATTCACTCACAATTATCCTTGAAGCTTTAAGAATACAGAAAATGGATGGACGAAGAATCAATTTGTTCCTTAAAACTGCTCATCATTAGTATATAAATTCCAAATTGATACTTTCATCCGAAAACAAATCATATATATAGGGAACTCCTAATTATATAATTAAGGCTGACATAAAAGCAAATTAATTAATAAACATTTATTCATATGAATTGTATGAAAGTACCTCCCACACAATCAAGCGGTCCTGGTTAATTTCTTTCTGCCCTCTCTTAGAGCAACTGGAGGCAAAATTATGGGACTTGTTGGACTTGACAATGCCTGAAGAACTCAACATCAACTCATTCTTTCTTGCGTCATTTGCCAGAGCTTCTGCTGCTTCCTTTCCTACATCTTTATGGGGTTTCCTCCCTTTCTTGATTGCTACTGTCCTTGCGATTCCATAAAAAATAGATGGAAAAAGCACCATTTTCTTCTATCTTAATTTCACAACCTAGCTAATCACACATAACAACAATTTCATTCCTTTATTAATTTCCAATTTAACATGTCTTAATTAATTTAACTGGGTCTTAAGAAAAAGGTTATGACCATAAACACAGTAATTGTGGAATGCATGAGCACATGCATGTTGTTGGGGAGATATAAAGAGAATAGCTAACACTTTGTGGGTTAGGATTTAGGAATGTAAAAGTAGGGGGAAGGTGGAGAAAGATATTCCAAATATGAAATTATTTAGGCAGCCACTTGGTTGGATCTTCATGTAATTAGTTCCACCCTTCCACCCACCATCAGTGATCATACTTGTTGAGAAATAATAAAAATAGCAAGAAAATATAAAAAAAAGAGTAAGAATACATAGAACATAAAATTTAATGAGATTCAACAATATATCTACGTTTTCGAGAGTAAAACGGCCAGATTTTTTTATTAATGTTACTTTAAAACAAAGTTACAATACATATGTTATATACATAATATGTACGGTAGGATTTTATAAAAATACTTCTGCCCCCGCACCCCTAACCCACTTAATATGTAACCCATAAAATAGTCGAAAAACTCCCTCTATAAGGACAAATGCTATCGCTTCATTCCGTTCTGCTGCATTCCAATATCTATCCACTTTCTGTGTGCATGAGTCATACACAACAATATTGGGACAAACTTTCTGTCTTCTATACTAAGGGAAAGATATAATATTCTACAATTAACTTCATAGATTACATAAAACAAATAAAAAAACTAACTTAATAAATTACATCAAATGACTATATAAATATTAAGAATTTATTCTGTCTAATTCAAATTTAAGAATTTATTCATAGACTATATAAATATTATTTTTTAATAATTTATTATTAATTTAATATATAAATAAATTTATAAAACTATTTTAATTGCATAATTTTGATTTAGATCTAATTTCAACTGAAGGCTTCATTCGATCTGGCTCTGCACATTTCCTTTGCAGTTGGACGTCTATAATTAAGTTGGAAGTGTTTGAGGAGGATGTTACATTCTTGAATCAAATTATTTGCCAAAATTACCAATAACATTCAAGGTAGAAGGAATTGAACTATTGAATTCAATTAGGGATCTATTAAATTAATTAATTAAAACCATTAATTGGGCAGCGTGGAAAATATTCATTTGAGTAGCTTGAGACTCATGAGTCGCAGTGATGCCACTGCTGGCAGCTGAGCTGAAGCTACTGAATAGTAACTCTTGAAATGGATATATCGCACTACATGATGATTTAAAGAAGTCTGTTTAATGAAGTGAACTTCACAGAAATCTTCTCTGCTCACAGATTTTATTTTTTTTAAAAAAAGTTATAAACAATTCTTGAAACAATTTCATTACATAGATGATCTCATGGGTTGAAATTATTAGCTAATTCAACTGCTCATAGTAGTAGGAAGACCAAATTATTTTTCCATGAAACTAATACTATAATTAATCAAAGTACATGAAAAAGTGGGAGAAGATAATTATATTACGATATGAAAATTTTGTACCCATTTCCAAATAAAAATGAATAAGGAAAACTTAATTACAATATAATAATAGTGATACTGTAATTATTTTAAGCAATCTAATGGTTTCTTTAACAAACACAAATTACTAATTAAGGTTTATCCCTCTACTATCCTAAGGTTTAATTTCCCGTTTTGTTTTCCAAAAAAAACAAGAAAAAATTGTGTTATATAAAATTAAGTTGATAAATTCTTCAATTATTCCCATGGACTTATAAAAATCAATTTATTTATTTTATAGAAGATCAAAGTATTAGCATACAATCCCTGAAAAACTCAGGGAGGTTTTTCTATAATTAAGAAAAGATTCACGGAAAAATGCTGCAGAGATGAGTGATTAAACCGGGATAAATTAAAGCTTCTTGCTATATTTTTCCTTTTTTTTTTTTTGCTCTTTTCAAAAAATTAAAAAAAAAATTAAAGATTTATGTAAGAAAATGATAAAAAAATACTAATTTTTATATTAAAATTAAAAAAAAAAATCATAATTTTTTTTATTTTATTTATACCAAATATAAACTATATGAGCAAAACAAAATATCTAACCTCTAACCTTGCTTTTGTTGGAAGGACTGTAAAGTTTGAACACAAGCACTCGTCATTTGGAAATTACTGCCGAATATTCTGCAATGCTAAGCAAATTGTACACTCTTTTGTAGAATATCTCAGTAAGCAAGCACAGAACAAATCAAAGAAAACCTCATATATAGGCATTATTATCAAACAAATTTCACGTCGTGAATTATTTACATGCAACAAATAAAATTATAACTGCATAAAAATCTTTTTTTAAGAAAACTCCCTAAATGAACTATTAGCTAATGTTGGAGATAATTCTATATCAGAAATTTAAGAGATATGATAAATGTTCATAAGTGCAGTGAATAGATAGGTTTTAAGTGATTTTGAAACGTGAATCCACAATTAGTCTGACTGTTTAGATTCACTTCATTCTAATATGATATCAAGTACTATTCAATTCTAATATGGTAATATGGTATTGGAATTGTGGATTATTAACTCCAAACTCATCCAATTCTAATAGCTCATTTATCCCCACTCCATATATAAGCTTTATCATATCATATTTGTATAATATTATTAAGTAAAAAAACCAACAAGCATTATCCATAACAATTGAAACAGAGAAAAGCACAAATGTAACAATATTGAACATACTTGAATTGAAAATAGGAACTAATGATACATTCAATTTGTTTTTTCTTTCTACATATTATTCTCAATTAGATTGGTATAGCCTTTTACTTTGAATTACATTGAATTTTTAAATCAAGAGTATCAATATCAACACATCTAGGTCTCTTCTATAGGTTTGTCACCCTTATGCACAGTATCTCCATTCATCTTGTTAGCCAAAATCAAATACCAACTGTAACCTTCCAATAGCCCTGCTTCTAATCTAATGCTGCTATTATATTGATATACACCAGCTTCCAAATTCTTGCATATGCCTATGATAATGGTAGAATATCCCACTTAGTAGTGAAACCAGTCGAAGAATGGTCTTTTCATGTTGTCTTTATGAAGTCCACCGAAGAAGGCAACCGACACTTGTTCAGCTGCCATACAAGCAAGTGCAATTCCAATATTCTGGTGGAGGGTGTATTGAATTCCGCTGGATCTATGACCGATAACGAAGCCTGTCTTCATGAACGTTATAACTCTAACAAAAAATGCTACTCGTTGACAACCCACATGAATGTAAAATCATAAAGAGTTTGTAGGCTTGCAGTACCTTGCTGTGATTACCCCTATTGGCATTAGAATACCCTAATTTATTGTATTCATTGCTTCATGAACATCCTTAAGTATAGTTGTAGAACTTGATCCTTCTTTTATCGGTGTAATCCTACATGAAAGAAAAGCAAGGCTCCCTTTAACCAACGAGATTATGAACTATAAGAGTGTCTCAAAATAGAGGACCTTCTTACTAAATATGATTTATAGTAGTAGAATTAGTCAACAGCTTTAGAGCTACGAAGATTATCATCTCTCCATTATCAAAAGTAACAGATATATCAGAAACAAGGAATGTGAGATTATTGCGTTCTAAGTTGGTACCATAGCTTGAAATCATAGCTGTATAAGAAACAAGAGAGTCACTGCTTATTGGAAAAACAATAATTGCTTGAGAACCGATCATCCTAGTTGAGGTTGAATTAATTGCCAAAGTAATCATCTTCTATTGGAGCTTGATAGGTCTAGTCCAAACTTGCATTGGGAGAGTGAGTGCCAAATTGAAATTTGGACTTAAATAGGACTTTTTCCAAAATGGTTTGAGGCTTTGAGCCATCGTAGATATTTTTTCCATTTGGTTATAAGTTACCCAATTTTTATCTATCAAACCAATGGGAGATGTGTGTTCTTGAAAACTCCCCTTTAAATTTGACTGGTCTGGCCTAATGGTGACTTATTTTCTTTTTCATCTTGGACTTAGTGTTCCTGAGTATTAAAGCCTAAGTCTCTTTTTTATTTGTCTGGACTTGTAAACTCTGAATTTTTAGAGGCCACAATTTTTTTATTAGGTCTTCCTCATGGAGCCTTTTTTCTTCCTTTTTTGGGCTTTAGGTATTGAGCCATAAGTTTCATCATTTTTGTATGGGTCTTCCTCACTAAGCTTTTATCTGTCTTTTTTGGGCTTCAGGTATGGGCCATAGGTTTTAATCTTTTTTGCCCAGGTATTCCTCATAATTCTTCTTTTCTTTTTTGGGATTCGGGCCACAAAAGTCTTTTTGCTAGGAAATGAACTGCTCATATTGAACATTGGATCTTAATGGGTCGTAAGACATTTTAGGATCTCCTCATGTTGGACCTTGGATCTTTATAGGCCGTGAAAATTTTTAGGCTTTGACACCACTATTGGACATTGATGGGTCCAGTCCAAGTTTGCATTGGTAGAGTAAGGACCAAATTGCAATTTGGACTTGAATAAGAGGATTTGTTTCTAGAATGACTTGAGTCATTTTAGATATTTTTCTATTTAGTTATAAATTGCCTAACTTTCATCTATCCCACCAATGTGGAATTTGTGTTCTTTAACATGTTGGAGCTTGATGGACCCAGTTCAAGCTTACATTGAGAGTCTGAGCTGACCTTTATCCAAAGTGTTAAAGACATTTTGGTTGGCAACCTAACACTTATAAGTCACTTTATGTTTCCTTCACACACCAATGCAGGATTTCTTTTTTCTTCCTTCATTTTTCATTTTCCAACGCTTTCTCTCAAATCTAACTGATCTTATTCTAGGTTGTGTTGCTTGAGTCTAGATTCCTTAGATTTCCTTTTTCATTTGTCTAGCTTGTACTCTTTAAATCTATTGTCAGACCTTGATGAGCCCAATCTAGGCTTGCATTGGGAAATGGTTTCATGTGGGTTTGAGAATGTTGATGGGTTGGCATTTTAGTTGGTAGCCCCAACACTTATAAGCTACTTTATATTTCCTTCACTCGCCAATATGAGATTTCTTTTTTCTTCTTTCCTTTTTCATTTTCCAATATCTTCGAATGCTATCAATACCGATATGCCTGATGGCCAAATCTACTTTCTTAGATGATTGATCAAAGTTCTTGTCAAGAGAAAAATTAAGGGTGGATAGATCATTGCAAAAAGAGAAATGGTTCCCTCCATTAGAGAAGATGTATGAAGAGCATGGTTGTTGAACTATGGATGAAATTAAGGCTAGAGCCAAAATTAGGACAATTACAAAAAGGACTGACTGCAAAGCTTCATCATTGTTGGATTGGAGGAGCTAGAATAAGAAAAGAGGATTAAGGATTAAGAGTTAAGTGCCTTTGCACATATTTATACAAATTTGGAAATTCAATTCCTCATAGGAATAGGATTGACAAAGGCACAAATCCTAATTCCGAAATTCTGTGTCCTAATTCTATATGGTATCAGATTTAATTATTCCTTAATTTTGAGATTTTAATTCGTTTAATATAACAATTCAAGATATGTAATAATTGTCATGTTTTAACAAAATAGTGAAAACACAAAATAAAAAGAACTTGTTGAAAGAAGAAGGTCAAATTAAAGTATGAAATCATTTGTAAAATAGATGTGATTTTTTTTAGTCCTATTGACGAGAAGCAAACAAGAAACCGCAAAATCAAATGATTTAAAATTTTCAAGGTAAAAATGGGGCAAAAAATGTAGTCCAAGAAAACGCCAATTCATTTGACTTTTCCTCTATTATAGCTTTTTTAAAAGGTGAATATAATATAACAATACAAAATGGATAAGTGTCTTCTTATTTAAGCCATGCGATTTCTGGGCAAGCGCGAAATACATTACAACTAGAAAAAGAAAAATAGGAATTCTTTCCCAAGAGAAATATTACTGTGAAGCCAATGTTAGTGGTAAAAGCAAGTATTCTGAATTTGGCATAACAAGTGGTCCTATTACATTCCCTGGGTAGGGGTCATGCACTCACAAATAAAGGCTCCCCTTCCCTTCCATTCCCTCCCCTCATCTCCTGTTCTCTCTATCTCAAATCTATATGTAACATTGTTCTGCGAGGAAAAAAAAAAGTGTGAATTTTGTGAAAAATTAGCATAATGTCCTATTGCTCACTTCCTGATGATAAAACTCTATCGAGGAAGAAAAGCTGCAACTGCTGCCTTATGACTGATATAACCTTCAACTATTCCACAATTAATAAAACACTTGAGATGCATAATATTCGCTCTCGTTAAATACAGGTCTCAAATCTTCCTTGCACATGAAATCCAAAGGCAAGGAAACCAGATGCCCACGCACTGCTTGCAATCTTTCCATGGGATCAGTTCTTTTTATGTCTCCATTTTCGTAAGATTCAAGCTTTTCAGGGGCTATTCCTAAATCAATGGTAGTGTGGTCAAGTCTCTCCTTCCAAATAGCCATGCTTTGTCTAAGCGCAGCTCTGTGAACATGTGACCGGTTAGCATAGTAATTGGAGGAAGAAGATGAAGAGAAAAAAGGAAGAAACATAGAAGATACTAATACCTGGATTGCATAAGATCATTAGGAATGCAAGAAAAGACATCCTGATAGATGGTGGTGTTTGTCTGTCAAACAAATCAACCGTACATAATTGTTAATTTGAGACCAATCTCAAGGCGAAGTTCAAATATAACAATCCTAGGCTTCCTCTGTTAAGCACTTGATCAGAGGTCTAATTTTTCCTAAATGATTTTTGGTCATTTTCTGTAGAAACAAATAAGGCTTTTTTTTTTTTTTTTTTTTTTTGCTGTACTATGCATTAGCAATTTCAATTAATTTGCATAACATGAGTAACCAAGGCTGTGTCTAAAAAAAATGCAAATAAATTACTCTTCAGAAATCACATACCTTTGCTGTTGCTACCCACACATCTTTATATGTTGAATCAATTACTGGATCAATTATTTGATTGATCTGAGATGAAAAGGAAAAAGAAAAGGGGGAGAGAGAGAGGGGATCAGCAGAAGAACAAAAGTTACTGCAGAAATTTAATACAAATCTCACAGATCCTAAATATTCTTTAATAGTCTAGCAGTAAATATTTTTACTGCAAGACACTAACCTCTTTGGCAGGAAGACCAAGGTGTTCAGACCACAATGAAAGACGGAGACTCAAAGAAAATTTTCCAGCTTTCCAATTCTTCCCTCCCATGAATGAGTTAACCAACTCTTTGTCTTCGATAAGTACACCAATCTAAAATAAATGGTTTTGAAGAAACTTAGATGCCCCTTCTTTACGAGTAATGAACACTACCTCATAGATGTCACACTGATCTTACAAATATCTACTGCATATATGATTAAAAAGTGGTGCAGGAAAAAGGGATTTCAGTCCAATGTGATTATTTGAAAAGCAAATTATCCGCTTGATCACTAAACACAGCATGTTTCAGAATGAATGGCAGCATATGACCAACAAATTAAAACATGCACTATAAAACAATTAAAAAATTTCCAAGTCTATATTGCTGGATACAGGCACAGAAAAAAAAGGAAATACACGTTTATAAAACATTAAAAAGAGCTTCATCAACAGTCATCTATGCAATATCAACCCTTAACATTCAACAAAGACCAAGAAACTTAGAAGATCTAATAAATGTCAATGAGATGGAAAACAATGCACAAGCATGTACAACTTCCTGCAGTGTCTTGTCCACATTCGAATTTTCTGACCACATCTTGTTATTTAGTGCAATGGAAACCAAAGCTGCAGCTACTAAAACTGATCAATACTCTGACAGGTATTTGGATTAATAAAATCTCAAATAAATTTTCACTATTCTTAATGATGATAAGAACAATATTGTTTAAGTAATTAAAGCTTTTCAGATAGATAACAAAATGTTTATTCTACTGCCCTTAAGTTTTTAGTCAAACCGTGAAACATGAAATTGATAATGCTCTGTGTCATAAGCAACTCAGGCAGACAGAGAACCATTTAAATGGAGACTACGACCACGACTTCTTAAAATTTTATTGAGGGCCATAATTTCCAACAACAGAAACATAATGATTGATAAAATAAAACAAAACGAAATGATACCTCCGAATCTCGTGAACCAAGCAAACTTCTATCATTAATATTAGCTGATCCAATCAATGTTGAACAATCATCAATTATCATAATTTTACTATGTACATACACCTGTATACACAATAAAAGAATAACATCATTTGATATAAATTTAAAAGAACAAGATGAACCGTCATCCACTATATTACTCAAAAGATCTAGATTGTTATGTGATGCGTAAAAAGAGCATCAGTTAATGAGAAAGAAAATAATTAAATAAAGAATAAAAACAGTCTGATGTATGCACGCAAGACTATACCTGACTGGTGGCCACTGGACCACCATCAAAAAGTTGACCATAAGCTCTAAGACCATAAAAAGATATGTAGTCTTGTGTTTTTGGACCAAGAACATTATAAAGATTATGCAATATTGAATTCTGTCCTCTGGAAATGGTTCGATATTGCCAATGCATTATGGCTCTCACAGATGCAGCACCACTATCATCCAAACCCCCCTGTTATGATAACAAATCAGTGAAAAGCAATTAAACAGAAATTTTAAATTGAAAGGAATCAATCTAGAACACAAACCTGGAAACCAGGAATCAGAGGTATCACAATAATAACCCTGAAACACTTCTTCTCGTTGTATGCTCTCATAATACGCCGGTATAACGATTCTAAAACACGATTCCTTATAATCTCATCTTCTGAAAGACCTGATATAAAAAATTGATTCTGGGAACAAATTGCCCAAGAATAAAATCAGGAAACATAAATATCAAGTTAGAGAATCTGGCTTCCTTAACCTGAAAATCTAAATCAACCTTCATGAACAAAAGTAGATTTAAAGCCAAATGTATATGGAAGGATATTAAACTATTCTAATAACTCATTCACAAAACCATCTGTTTCATAAATTCCACAAAGCCTAAACCCTAAAACCCTTATAAGAAATTAAAAAAATAAAAAGAGGAAAAGCTCTTCTAACTTGATTTCCCCCAGTTATTCCATAACAGGATTATCTTACAGCTACCAGGTAAGACCTCTAGAAAAATCTCTCTTACAGCCTTTATTTATATCTGAACAGGAAAATGAACCCAGATTATCTTTCTGACTAAACTGAAAGGTTCCAATCATGTTTCCCCTAAGGATTATGGGATATGATAGTGCTCATGTTTACATAAAATTAGGGCTGTCAATTCTTGTGTTGATTTTTCTCAATCCGCACCCAACTCATTTATTATCATGTCGTAAACGGGTTGACCCATTTAATATGTTTGTCACTATATTATATATTAAATTGCATAAAATAGTATTATTTTAAACTATTTATCATTTTTACACTCTTAAATTAGAGTGTTTAATTATTGCAAAAAATTATATCTAATTGTTAAACCATCATAAGAATACATATTATATATTTTATATTAAGATGATTATCCAAAAAACTACTAAAATATCATTTTAAATGTTAAACGGATTGTAATCGTGTCACCTCGTGTCAAGGGGCTCAACCCACACCCAACCCATTTATTAACCGTGTCACTTAAATGGATTGCATTCGTGTTGTGTCGAATTTTGACAGCCCTACATGCAATGAGTCAACTGAAAGTTTCAATTAAATATTTCATAAATGATTATACCTCAATATATATAAAGTGCTCTGCTTTCTCAATGAGAGAACAATAAGCGCAGTGAATACTCTCTTCAATTTGGCTTGTTCCAGCAGACCACTGGCTCACACTCCTTATAATCTGAAATAATGATATAATTGTTGAAGGCAGAGAATATAGACCAAATTTTGATGGATAAAATGTAATTTTTTGGAATAGCTACAGCCATATTAATAGGAAAATAAATAAATAAATAAAGTGCACTGTGATATAGAATCAAAGCTTATCACAAATGATAATCAGGCAGATTTTGCCTTTGCTACTGTATAACACAAATAAGTCATCTACTACCAACTAACACTCTGCAAGAGCTACAAAAGAATGATATAATAGCATATAAACCTTCAGTTTTGCTTTCCCAAGGTTTCAGTCCAACGATAGCATGATAATCGAGATGTGTATTTGGGATTTAAAAGGTACATCCATATTAACAGGGGAAAAACATTAAGTGCACTGAGATATACAATGAAAGCACATCACAGAAGAGAATCAGGCAGATAATGCTTTGCCACTATATAACATCAACTATAAGTCATCTACCACTAACAAATTCTCTGCAAGAGCTACAAAAGCATGATGTAAAAGCATATAAGCCATCAAGTTTGCTTTCCCAAGGTAGCTTCCGTGGCTAGCATAATAATTTATAAATCTTTGAGACCTTTTCCTCTCAAATGCATCTCTCAATTACTTAAGAATTCTTTGCCAGTCAACAAATTTAACAAAACAAAGTATGAGATACTTTTTGGTAATTTCAAGAAAACCTAGAAAATTCAAAATAATGTATAGCTGACTAGCCATAAAAAAAAAGGTCCAACGACTGGGATAAGATCCAACATGAGATGCAAACCATTGAATCATAGCTACAGTGTTTACACCGTCACATATCTCATTGCCAATAGATTTTCTAATATTTGGTCAAAAGAAATAATAAATGCATACTACAACCCACCTGACAACGGCAAGAAGTACATGGACCAACTTGCCCGGTTTCATCTCCAAAACAAACCTGATCTCCCCGCTCTTGCATTTCCCACCACTCTAAATCCGAATATTTGGTGTCATTCTGCCGTAATAAATCAGGAGACATTTTGACAGGAAGATCCAAGACATCATAATCATCTACAAAGCCTTTCATTGGCATATCAGGAACAATGGCTTCAACTTTGGATTTCCGGAAAGCAAGAGCGATACTTCTTCCAGGAATAGATTCCAGTCCATTTAATTTTTGGCCTCCACCAGAACCATCTGGCTCTTCAGCTTCTTGAGGCAACAGTAGAGGGATATCTTGTGAAGATAATCTAGAGGAAAAGGAATCCTCCCTCTTAATGACTTTATAATTATCTTCAACATTCTTACTTTCAACCTCCAAGTCCTTGCTGCTTCCCCTGTAGTGTGGAATAACCATGTGCTGCTGAGGCATAAGTAGTGGAATGGCTTCCTCATATGGAGCTTTATTTCTCTGGAAAAAAGCAAACTTACATTAGTATTAAAATGTTGGTACAAACTTTACTGAAACAACCCTACTGATTGGAGCTAATGATTGACCTTTGCATAGTTCCAACGTTGAACGAAGTGCCTAGCTACATCACGACATGGTGATCCCCATAGGGCACAATGGACATCATGCCAAGGCATTCGAGGATATTTTCCACGATCCAATTCATCTTTCATCGTATCTTCCCATGAATTTGGCTCAGATTCCCTATCACAAGAAATTGAATGACCATTACATTCATCAAAACAATGCAAAGCCTGCACCTGATCAACTACACTCATGTTTCCCATTTCTCAGCACACTCATTGGTGTCATTGACACTAATGAATTGTCAAATCCCAAGCTCTTTGAACAGAAGTTTACAGTTTCTGGCTATAGCATTGGACTAATAGTTAGACTTCAAGGTCTATTTTGAAGAACAGAAATAGGTGAGAAAAGATAACTAGATAAGACACAAAAGTAACTGAAAAATATAACTACTTTTCATTATCTTGACAAATGCACATTGATTATTCTGCAGGAAAGGATCAACTAACCTTGGATTATAATAATCCTTTCCAGGCCAGACAAGAGGTGGACAATCACCCACTCTGTGTTCACATGTGTCATAACGGCCAAAACACAAGTCCAGTCCTCCAATAAAGCAAATATAATAATCAACAATAATAAGTTTTTCATGGTGGGACCTATATAAATCCCAAGTACATATAAGAAACAGAAGAAATCCATTATATAATCAAAATACATAGCTAAAGCTAGTCCAAAAAATGCATACCAAAGGTAAACTCCACTAGAAAAGTGATCAGGGTAACGCAAAACCCTCACATTCTCATGAATGCTAAGAAGCTTTCTTTTGCTATACACACTGTTGATTTTCAAAGCAAGAGCCACCTCTTTATATAGAAGAATGTATATCTGCAGTCACAAGAGTTACACCCCATTGTCAGTCATCCAGATTAACTAGAAACAAAAAGGACTCGAGCAATGGAGTTAATAAGGTTCCCGTTCAATATTGATTTATTTGATGGCCTCTCCAAAGGCTTTTGATGCCTCATTCTAATTTACAAGTTTGGCATCAAGATTCCTTAGCATGTCAAAGGTTGTTAGCATTGTCAGTTCTTTTAAATCAATGCAGATAAAATACTTTTTCTTCTATCCAATCTAACTAGGATATATTATCTAGATGGGGCAAAATATAGAAATTGCCAATGTGAAAGCCCAGCATGTTATGCTCAACCTGCAATAAGCATGCCAGCTAATAAATTTTTGGGAAAATAAAACCTTTTGAAAATAGGAAAAAAAATCATCACAGTATTTGGTTGGTCACAGATGCACCTTCACCTTATATTAATACTTTGGTAGTAAATTCTTGTATCTGGTCAGTGCAGACAAAAGTGTTCTACTATTCCTTCCAAAGCTTAAAGCCATATTGCCATCAAGAGATGGTTTAATTAAAAATACTTGTATGAATACAAATTATTGCAGCCATACCACCATTGGTTTCAACACAAATGCTTCAAAATAAGAATGACAGAAATTATTGCATCAAAATTAATGAACGCCCCTTGTAAGGCAGTGAGATTGCAATGATGATCACTATTATAATCAAACTTATAACTACCTGAACTCCTTGCTTAGCTTTGGCTTCCAGCAAAGTATCAAGCCTAGAAGATGCATGGGCATGAAAAGGACGTCGTAGATAGAGTTCTGGACACAACCACCAGCCACAAATAAAAATCTGCATAAAAATTTCAATAATCTAATAAATACTTTTAAATTTTAAACATAATAACCAATATTCATTACTGCCAAACTCTACAGGCTCAAGCTAAATACAACAGACCTCTGATTTAGCATCCTCGATTGCTGAAGCAATAGCATCAAAAGCAGCCCTACCATCTACAAACCATTGAGCCTGACTACCATCTTCTGTCAAACCCCTAGGAGGAGCAAAAGAGCCAAAACGATGAGGATGACACCAACCTTCTGGAGGTCTAAGTCCAGCATCATTAATTGCAGCAACCCAATCTTTAACTTTAGCACCAGTCTTGGCTCTCAACTTTATGCTCCGATTACCACATGTGACCTTTGAAGTTTCCAATCATATTGCAATTATATGTACAGTAATATTATAGAAAGCAAATCACCTAAGATTAACTATATTCGGTATAAATCACACACTGGAAGATATTATTCAGCCATTGGTCTTTCAACTCATTTTTGATATTGGTGAAAAGGTCATAGAAATCCTATCTTGTTAAGCTGAAGAAAAAAACGAGATTTGGAAAGAAATGGCAGCAATATCTAATTGAAATAACCAGATCCAAGGCCTCTCATACTTATACAGGAGAGTACTGATTATCAAAAGTAGAATATCTTGTGTGTAACAGCCTGTTGTATCCTTCTGTAATTAGACATTCAATCTGAAGAAATATAAAGAATTTCTAACATTCTTATCAATAACTTCGCTCCATATCTTCTCTCATGGCTTCTATTCAAAAACATGCCCAGCTATATTTTTCAGATAGCAAAATAAAGGGAAGCATGGTATCAGCAAATCGATTCCTTTTCAGTTCCTATATATTGACAAGATCTTCAGTTCATAAACTGAACAGACACCTAACCTAAACCAAGATATATTATCAGCAGAGTACTAAGAAAGATATTTGAGAAACAATACCATTAAAATATTAAAAGATGAATGCCAAAAAAAAAATACCATTAAAATATTAAAAGATGAATGCCAAGAAAGAAAAGTTTAATTGAATCCATGAACAGCAACGAAATAGAGAGCAACAGCCCACCAAAAATAAATTTAAAAATAAATTTAAAAAAATCATATGTTGCTTACCTTAAAGGCATGACGTAAAGGATTGCGTTCCTTTACTTCCGCTGCTAATGATATTCGACCCTCACCACTACCATCTGAAGTTGGTAATACATCAAAAACTATTATATCCAAAGGTTTGGTATCAAAAGGATCAGCCAATAGGGCCACAAATCCAGGTTTTAATACAGCCCACACCTGCAAAAAATTATAAAATGATTAAAGATTTGTCAAACGCCTTCTAATGGAGGTCCATAGAAAGTAAAACAGTATAACTGTTGGAGAATAAGGCAACAACTAGACCATCAGCTTTAAATGAGTGTCTCCTGATCTTTTTGTTCGCTGAACTAATCTTTTTGTGTCACTGTTCAAATATTAAACACTTACTTTCCTTGCATTGCTAAAATTATTTCTACCTAAACTATAGTAACAAATTACCCCACATCTTAAGATCACTAGTTCTATACATAAAGTGGTATATGCAAATTCTAAATGGTTGCTCTTAGCATTACAAGATTTCTCAATAATACTGTGTATTCATTGTGTAAGATGAAGCAGCAAGAGGTCTCATATACACATTCCAAGAAACAATATTCAGCAATAATTATTTAGACTTTACTAAACAATGATTTAGCACCACATTTACATATACAAAGCTGTCTTTATGAAAGACAGGCAAAGTTGAGCATCAACCTAGTTTCAGTGACAATATTGCATTACCTTCTGCCAGTTATCATTACAGCAATTAAACCAATGACAAGCACAACATTTTCCAGAATCATCATTCTTTGGAATTTTTGGTAGGTGCTTTGCCATAACGTAATCTTCTTTCAGCTTAAGGCCATATTCAGGAGCAAATGACAATTTAGAGACCTCCAAAAATTTGCAAACCTGCAACATAAATTGGCCATTTTGAAGGACATGTAACAACAAATGACATTTGAAATTAAAAATTTTGATGATCAAATTTATGAATGATATCTGTAGAATGCTCTAAGTGATCTACAGATATCAATTGTTAATTTCAAATGGTTGCTCTAAGTGAATGATCAAATTTATGAATGATATCTGTAGATTGCAAATATCTGCAATTACAAAGGGTTAGCTAATTTAGATGCACATGAAGTTCAAAGGACTGCCTACAAATTGACATAGTTTATCATCAAGTTAAGCAAACAGAGAAAGGCCCATCCAGACACAAAATAGCAATCTAAAATATTTCATTGTACATATTAATGTTTCCAGATTTATAATTAAGCTGCAGCTCAAGAGTTAAATGAAGCCTAAATGCATGCTTATATGACAGATGCAAAAACTTATAAGATAGAAAAACTGTCTCAAAGGTGTAAGAGCGGAAGATAAAGGTATTGCCAATTGGGAAACCAATTAGGCAAGGATTAAAGGCATTTGGTCTGCAAAACAACTGCACTGATGCTTCTGTGAGATGCCAAGTAATTTTCTGCTGGAACAACATCAAATGATTTAAACTACAACTAATGAAATTTATATTGAGACAATTGTTAGATGATCGAATTTAATAAAATTTTATATTGAGACAATTGTTAGATGATCGAATTTAATAAAATCGTTGAAGATGGAACTTAGAAAAAGCTCACCTCAAGTTTTCAACTTAAACTCCAAACTTAATTTTCATGAATGGTCCATAAAAAGTAAACATAGAAGATAAAAGTAATCAGGACATGTCAGAATTGGAACAAATTTGCATAAGATGCTGGTCAGGCAAGAGTAGCACAGGGCTTCTAGACTTATCTACTATAACTTCTATTCAGCCAAAGTGGCTGCCACATCATAGTCGTTCTATGCTGCATTCCATGCACAATTAAACCTAGAAGGGTAGGGAAAATGATGCAACAATAGGCTATACCAGCTTATAAATGATTTAAATAGAAAAGACTAGAGTAAAAATTTATTAGACATCATAACCCCAAGTAATTTCATTACTTATAGATGTCTCTAAAGTATATATTTTTCAAAAGAAAAATTCTTAAGCTCTAGCTCAAATAAGAACTACAATAATTGTTTTCAAGAATGTAACTTTAGTAGAAAACCTACAACAAAATAAGATAAGCAATATTAAGCATCACAGGATTCAAAAGTAAAGAGTCCAGGCATACCTCTCGGGAATTGACAATATCCAAGTTTCCCATAAAGTGATTCAAATATTCTTGCATTGCAACCTTTGCCCTTGCTGACATGGAATGCTGCCTTCCCAAGGCAGGACGTATAACTGGCAAAGCAGCACTTGATGGAACATTTCTGGACAAAAAACACCCTGTAAGAACTATAAGATTATACATTACTGCATATTCCTTCTTTCGTCCATCTTAACATGTTGGAGTAATCACCTGTTTTTAGCACTTTCATCACTATGCAGGGGAATAGTCTCATCATCTGGATCATCTTCATCATGTACCACTGGAGTATGATCTCCTATTCCTAGATTTTGAAGCCATTCTTTAACCTTTAATATAATGTTCCAATGGAAAGTACATCAAAACCACACACCTTTCCCGAAAAGATCCAAATCATAACATAAAACAAATAGAAGGTTGAAACCAGAAATTTAATGGTGGAGCCTTTCAGATGTACCTGTTCCTGCTTCTCATGAATTTCCTCAAAAAAAGCTCGTCTTTTCAAGGCAAAGTGGAGATAGAATACTTGTGCTGCTTTCTTTAATAAGTGCCACTTAAACTGGCAAAGAAAAAGTAAAATATTTTTTTTTATAAAAAAGTTTAAAAAATGTGCAAAGTATGCACTAAAATAATATCCCAGACACAGAGCTTTGCAAGAAATTCAACACTACACGATAAATTCCGTATCATGAAACTGCAACACATCATATCGACAAATTGATAAAAAGATAGAAATAGTGTGTTAATCGAATGCCAAATTTAACTGCAAATAATGAAATATATAGGGAAAGTGCAGTTAAGTAGAACACATCATGATCCAACTGACATTCCTCACTACAAGCACATAATTCAATATATTTTTCTTGTCAGGAAAATTCACAACCTCAATTTTCATAATAAAAAATTCACAACATCAGCAAATAAGAAACTACAAGAGATTATAAAGACGAATTCATGCCTGTTTGTATTGAACCTCGATGGTATAAGATAAAAGCACGGGACTAATATCGCCTGGATCAGGCCTAGACACGTGGACGATGGTGGCCGTCGGCAACTCGTCGAAAATCCAAGATGATTCCGGGGTAACGCCCTGAGTGAAAGACAACAACGACGACATCATCGACGACGGATGTTGATGCTGATGCTGATGCTGATGCTGGTGGTTATGATGAGGAGGAGGCGTGGATGGCTCCGATTGCATTTGGACATAACGGGTACCACCACCACTACTCCCGCCCATTAACTGCTCCGACGAAGCCATTCGATTTAGAGATTGTGATTCGATTGGGAGTCGTTAACTTCCAATAAATGAAATGAAAACTAAATGATGAAATTCAGTTTTGGAAGGCTTTGGATTATTCGGATCTAAAGTAGATGAGATTAAAACAATAAAGACGAGGAGAGCAGCGAATCTGGAAAGTTTGAGAGAGAGTTTTGGCTGATTTCAACTTACAACCAGCAACACCAAAGAGCGCTACGTCAAATCTGGTAGCTTTGAAATTGCTGTTTCGTGGATTATAAATTTATAATTTATAATAATTGTTATTTCTCCTAATATAACAATATTATTTAATTTAATTAATCTATAAAATTCTAATTTAACCAAGAAAAATCATACCTCTAAACCCCTAAAGGCTTTATCCCAAACCACATGCAAAAGGACCATTCGCTGTATAAGTAATACAATTAGCGCCAACGATAGCCAAGCATCATGTGAATTGACATGCTTTTAGCTCCCTTGGAGATAAAATTGAGTTGAATTTCACTAAGCCAATTATCAAATCAGTCCTGCTTAGAGCTGCAGTCCAAATGTGTTATTGTCGATTCCATTAGTATTCATATTAATTTTCTTCAATCCCATGTAATTCGTTTACAATTGTTGTGTCGTAATGAGATTGATATATTTAATGTCAATCTCATAAATATATACTTGAAGCGATATTATTATATACTTTAATAGGTTTGCTTTCATATCATATTATTATATATATGTCTCAAGTGTAACTTGCAACCACATTATCATGAACAAATATTAAAACAAAATGCAGCTTATGTTCCAAAATTCTATACTTGAAGCGATAGAAATTCTCATAAATAAATGAAACACAAAATTAAAAAAAAAAAGTGACACCTATATTAAGTAATAAATTTGTAAGTTCCAAATTTGTAAGTTCTAAATAATAAATTTATAAGTTTCAAATGATAAATCTGTAGTTTTTCAAAACAATAAACCTACAAATTTAAAACGATAAACTTATAGTTTATAAATAATAAACTTGCAAGTTCAAAATAATGAATTTATAAAAAAAATTTAATTTGCATATTTGATTTTATTTTTAGTATTTTTAAATGTTTTAATGATTGTTACTATTGTTTTGAGAAAAAAATATTAGTTTTGATATATTTTTGTGGAAGAAATAATTGAAAATAAAGATATTGGAACTGAAAATGAATAATATAGAGAAAAAAAATTGAGTTGCTGAAAATAAATAAATTTGATATAAATAATAAAATTTGTAAGTAATAAACTTGCAAGTTATAAATGATAAAACTATAAGTGGTCTATAAATTTAAAATAATAACCTATAAATTCAAAACAATAAACTTGTGAGTCAAAATGATGAACTTGTAGTTTTTCAAAACAATGAACCTACAAATTTAATATGATAAAACATGCAGTTTATAAATAATGAACTTTCAAATTTTAAAAGATGAACTTATAGTTTATAAATGATAAACCAGTAAATTTAAAAATGATGAACCTGCAAGTTCAAAACGATAAACTTGTAAGTTCATAACGATGAACTTTCAAGTTTAAAATGACAAACTTGTAATTTATAAATGGTGAATTTGTAAGTTTTAAAAAATGTACCTGTAAGTTCAAAATGATAAATTTATAAATTCAAAACAATAAATATGTAAATGATAAATCTATAAATATAAATAATAAACCTATAACTTTGTATTGTTTTGCACTTGTAAGACACAAAGTTTCATAGTGCAATATGAATTGGAGGACATGATATAATAATTATTTGAAATCAAAATGCTCAGCATGCAGTGTACATGATCCAATGGGTAGTCCCGACCACGGTTTCGAACCTATCGATTCCAATTCAAAACCGCTGGTTCCATGATCCAAAGAAATAGGGACCAGAATCAGAAACAGTTTGGGTTGATTATAGTTCATAAACCGGTGGTTCAGTCATTTTTCTAATTAATAACACGATAAATAAATATAATTAAAATTAATAATTTGTGTAAATTACAAATTTGTACTACTAATATGTTATAAAAAAATGAAAAAATTTGAGAAAAAACAACTTATTGAATATTAATTTGTAACTTTATGTAATAATTTAGATTGTCATAACAAAAAAATTGATTTAGAGAAATTATAAGTTGAAATTTAGAAATGATTATATTTATTTAATAAATTATAAAAATTATAACTATGTTAAAAACTTAATTAATTTAATTTTTTTATTTTAAAAAATAATTTAATTATAAAAATTTGAATTTATATTGAAAAATTATAATATTAATAATTGAACTTGAACTTCATTTTTTTAATATTACTTTTCATACTAAAACTTTGTTCAATCACAATAGTTGAGACTAAACTTGCAAAAATGTGTTTTGCAATTTGGAAAAGTACTAAATAAGTATTTTGATGTTAATTCCATCAATCAATGACTGAAAAATTTTTACCTACCATACTGTCGCCAAACTTAAATGTAGTTGTTAGATAAATGTCAAGTTCGCGTGAACCGGATGATAGTCTTGGTTTTTTATATTTTTGCATCATCAAACAATCACTTTCTCTAATTTTTATCGATTCACCCGAACTTCGATTAACAGTGTCACTACTAATAGTAGTATGAATATTATAAATCAAACTAAATTCTATAAATAAATCACAAAGTAATTTTTTTACATAATTAATTATACCTTCAACACTAATTTCATCACTTAAAATTAATAATGAATAATAAATATTCAAATAATCAAATAAGTCTTCTTTTTACATCTAGGATCAAAACCATAATATACAAGATTAATCAAATGAATATATTTAAAATAATTCAACCATTTATTTTTCATCATGCAAAATAAGATCATTAATATAATCTTGAAATGTATCAACAATATTAATACATTCACACAATAATAAATGACATGTTAGATAATAAATATTACTTAAAATATATGTTATATCATTAAAAACTTTTAAAATATTTAAAAGTTATTGACAAACATCCAAATATAGTGGATATAAATTAAGTTGTGACACATTATTATAAATAAGTATGCACAATAATTCTCTATATTCATATGACTAATTGAATAATTCATATATTAAATTCCAACAGATAGAAACATTCATTGGAAATCTTTAAATTTTTTGTCATTTTCAAGATAAAATCGAGCTCATAGTTTCATTGTTTGTAAATATGACTATAAAAATAAAATTGTTACTTTAATTAAAATAATTATACAATTCAAAGATTTTGAACAGTGTTGAACACATAAATTTAACACATGACATGCACATCTAACATGAAAAAATTTATCTTTAATATTAGATTGACATAATGCTTGAAGGTCTTTAATTGATGCGTTATTTTCCGCTGCATTATCAAAAACAATTAAAAAAAATTTATGAACTAAGTCATATTCTTCCAAAATATTTTTTATCATTTTAAAAATATTATCGGCAGTATGTCCATCATCAAATACTCTAAATGCAATTAATTTTTTTTGTAATTGTTATTCACCATCAATCCAATGACATGATACCCATGTAAGAATGTATTGAATCTTGAAGAGTATTTCCGTCATTTTTAACAATGCTTGTGTTCTAAGTTTGTTGAACAGGGTATGAAATATGATGCAAGAATGAAATACAACTTTTGAATGTCAAAATAAGAAAAAATAACATGTTTACGCCCGTGATTGATTATGTCACGCCCGTGATTGATTATGTCACTCCCGTGATTGATTATGTCACTCCCGTGATATAGTTTAGCGCCAACTCTCCAACATTTTAAATTCACGGCCATGAAAGATCATATAAATCGTGAATAATCAAATTAGTCACACCTGTGAAATATAGTCACGCTCGTGAGATAACATGTCAAATTCTTTCAGAGAGATTCACGGTCAGAGTCACCACTTGGACCACGACTTAGAAGGATATGCATGCCCGTAAAAAAGTATAAAGTCTCGCTCGTAATCAAACACTTCAAATTTTTCCATAATGCTTTACGACCAGAGTCACCACCTGAACCACGGTTTGGAAGAACATTCACGACCATGAACGAGGAAAAGAAACATGTTAGATACGAAATTAAGAGTTGGTTCAATGATTATTTTAGATTAAATGCATCCAAACGACTATAATTCACTGAGAAAGTATAAATGCAAGTCATTTATGAATCATAAATAAGAGAACAACAATTACTTTCGAATCAAAAATCTTGTTGTAGTCATTGTGCATTAATTACTTTCAACAAAATTTTTATTCTCTGTAAAAATCTATTTGTTATAAATTTTGAGTATTATAGGTTGGTGAGTATTTTCATTGTAATTTATTACTCAAGCGAGTCTATTACTCAAATGAGTTTGAGTATATTGGGTTAAAAGTGAAACACTTATAAGGATTAATTGTGTGAACTATAAAACACAAAGAATTGGTATATTGTGTGAGCCATTAAAACACAAAAAAATTTCTGGGTTAAGTGTTAGCTATTGATAGAAACACCATAGTTGGGAGTGAGCTTGTAAAACTCTATTGTAACACTTAGTGTGTTAGTAAAACTCCCAATTGAAATTGGAAAGAGGAGTAGAGTTTGTTAATACCCGAACCTCTATAAATCTCGTGTGTGATATCTCCTCATCCCTACTATATTTAATTTTATTCCACATTTAAAGTTAAAATTTTTTTATTTAATATCCAATTCAACCCCTCTTATTGGCTCTGGGCAACAAAATGCATTACCAATGATCACTCCAAATATCACTACAAATACAAACACGTCCATTCAAATAATAAAATATTTTGAACAATTCTTTTTTATTTTAGTTATATAAATTATATAAAGCACGTTTAAAGACATTTCTAGGTACACGTTTAGCAAATGAATTTAATACATTTTGACAATAATTAATAAAATCTATTTTTTCACCAAAACTAAAAAGATAAATGTTTCATACTTATCATTTTTTCCAATTCTTTTTTATTTTTTTCATTATTATATTGAAATAAATTGAGAATAAAAAGTAGATGTAGCGTACCTGAAAATTTAATTTTGCCTTGTATCTATTCCAAATTGAGTAGCATGTTTATTTTGTAAGTATCTTCAAAATGTATCATAACCACCTCCGGTTTTTAATTTGTATGTTTATGCACAATAATTTTTTACAATATCAAATGACCCATCATTTTTTTAATTTTTTGAAATGAATTTAAAAAAATGTCTGATATTCGAATTTTTATTTCAGATGATGCCGCCACCAGACCTGGTTGTTTATCACTTATATTTCTTTGACTTTCTTCAATTGGAATTTCGAACTCCTCATCTTCATTCAAATTTTCAATAAAATTTCCAAATCAATAAAATTTTCATCAAAAAAATTTGTCTATTCTACTATGACTTGTCATTATTTATAAATAAATTTTGTGAAAAAAAATTTAGAGAATATTAAAAAAATGTAGAGAGAGATAATGAAAAAAAATTGTAGGATTGAGGAAAATTTGAGAATTAGAGGAAATTAAAGAAAAAATTGAGATTATGTAAAAATATAATTAGAAAGAAATTAAAGAGAAACAATAATTGAAAGTGTAATTAGAGAGAAATTAGAAATATATGTAGCGAGAATTGAGATTGAGTTGTAGATAAATTGAGAATGAAATTGTGTAGAAAAATAAAAAATAAAAAATATTGAAATGAATTTAGTATTTATAAAGAAACATTTAAAAATTAAATTACAATAATATATCTAAAATATAATGGTTATTTATCTACTGTAAGAGGTATTTTTGTATTTTCATTCAAAAAAACTTAATAATATTATTGTTAGAACCAAAATCAGAGGAAAAGTCCAGACTGTTTTCTTTTCCAACCGAACTACAGTCTGGACTAAATTCAGAACCGATATAGCCTGATCCAGTCCGGATTAAACCGGACCGGTCTGGTCCGGTTCAACGGGCCGGTCCCCGAATGGGCCATTAATTTTGGCCAGTGGAGAGTCTACAATGTTTGTTTCAAGTATCCAATTAGAGCCACGTCTGAATTTTCACACACACATTGTCCTTGTCAAGCACAGAATCGAATTCCCATTTCGTTTTGGTTTTCCCATCCCTTTATTTTCCTGGACTTTTCCCGGGAAAACAAAATCCCCAAATCCTTTCCCCTTAAATTCTCAATTCTCCTACTTCTTCTCTCAATTTTTTTTTTCGAATCGCAAATTACTATGGATGTCTCTCTAATTGCCGATTTTATAACGGTGGCCACACAACAAGGGTTAGGGTTTGCGAATTCGCTTCTTGATCGCCGAAATTTGGTCTCAAATAGCAATCTCGCTCTCTCCGCTAGAGTCCTTGACATGTCCGCCGTTATTCTCGACGCACTGGCTCCTCCTCCTGCGAAATCCGGCTCTACAAAAACAGCTCGCCGGACTCTTATTCGCAAGAAGCGACGGACGAGGCGGAAAACGTTCAGTGGTGGTGAATCCGACGACGGCGGGGAGGATTTCGGGTTTTTTGGCGGTGACGGAGATCATTATGGTCCGTTTGGTGGAGCTGGTGGAAGTTGGGGCGGTGGCAGGGGGTGGAATTTTGACCGATTTGGAGGGCAAAATTGGGACGAGTCATCTTGGTGGTCATCTTCTAAGTTTGCTTATGGTTTCGTTTATGAGGTGATTTATTGGATCGCCCTGTCAACTTGCCTGCATTTCGCATTCGGAAAGGTTCTGAGGATGATGGCCGGTGGCATACCAGATCCTGACAGAGAGAAAGGTTCTATAAGATTAACTTCCATTTGCTAATTTGGTGAATAAATTATTTCCTAATTTATTGAAGGACTGGGATCAGATCATTGTTATTGTATTTTAATTTGGGCTATCATAAACTTTATGTTATACATTTATTCCTCACAAATAAAATGTACATATTGTATATAAAATATTACTCCATATTGTTTCTGTGAAACGATAAAGGTACCCTTTTTTAATTTAATAATTTTATATTTTAATTGTAAATGATGTTGGTCGAGGGATGTGCAGAGGCTGAATAAATTACTGCTAAGGTATTCATGAAGTTGAGTTCTTTAATAATAGTATTGAATCAGTCTGGGAGATTCTGGACTGACAATGACACAGAGACAGTAGAACAAGTATCATGTCATTGTCTTCGTGTAGGTATGATGACCCAGATCATATGATTAGTTTCACCTTTTTTGCTAAACGTAAGCTGATGGTTTTTTTTTTTTATTTATCTATTGCATCATCTTGGTTCTTTCATTGTGTCTTTACGTATTTTTTCTACAATATAGATCATTGGAGTTTAGGGATGAAATTTGGTGTCTGATATTTTACTGTCATTTAACCCATTTTTCACAAAATCCTTATCCACCGTTAATTTTTAGTGCAATATTGAAGTGAATAGTACAAAGACAAAAAAAAAAAAAAAGAGAATAAATTTTAGGATGAAATTAAGTTAAATGACCATATTATAAACTGCACGCTAATATCATTGAATTTTTGACGAAATTTAAATGTCTTTATGCTTCTTTTCTCATTTGGCAAGTTATTTGGTGTCAATCATTTGACACCAAACTTGGGTGCATAGGCGGGTAAGTAATGAAATCTTTTGTGAAAATACGTCAACCTTCAAGTTTTACTTGGTTGTGCCTGATGATATTGTTATCCATTTTGGCAAGAGATTGTCAATACAAAGTTGCGTAATGAAAACTTATATTGTTGCTATTTAGGATGCATTACAGGATGAGTTTGAGGATGAATTTTGGGATGACTTTTAACCAAATCATATTTTTTATTGCTGGTCGATGATACGGACATGCCAATTTTGGAAACTAGGTTAGACCTTAATAATCTCACCCTTTTATCTTTACGTTACTTTCCTACCTTTCTTGTTTTCTTGCTTTCTTCTGACGTGTACCTGTTTGATCCTTTGAGTTGTTGTACCTTAATATGATTCTCATGTTGCTCTTTTGTGCGGTTCTCCTACGTAAATTCAAGTCCTTCTGAAGACTGAATTGTTTTCCGAAGTGTATCGTTGTTGCATACATGTTGTCAGGTCTTTGAGACAAGACAATCACATGAGTACTCCAATCTCATTTTATTCCATTAGAGGTATTTCGTGCCAATTTTCTTTTTCTGACCGACTGGCTTTATCTTTATGTTCTGTTATCAAGGCAGTCCTGCAACAGATGCTTGCTTTGCTGATTTTAAATTCCAAAACCTCTGGCTTAGGCTATTTGATTAATGATTACAGGGCAAAAAATTTCATAAACATTCGTGGAAGGGAAATATTGGAACCCAGTTCCTGGGTGATGGCTGCATCATGATATGATGAGAGCAACCAACCTGGTATTTAGAATAGTGAAGTTATTGGAGTGGAGCTCTGGAAATCGAGATCTGGATTGGTAACAAGACAGAGATGAAAGGATCAATGATGGAGTTACTCAACGAGTAGATTAGGACTGGGTAGCTCCATCCTTGATTCTTTCGTTCCTTTCTTGTTGCCGATCAAAGCTCCAGCGTGAATTCCTAAGCTCTTGTCCAACAACTTCATCATAGGATGACATATATTCGAAGGCAAGAGCACATGATTAGAAGTAAGCAATTTAGCATCTTGAAAAAGCAGAGGCGAAGGATGAAATTTAGCCATTAACGCTAGCCTTCTAGTTTAGGCAATAACATTATTGGATGCATATAACTGGGGTTTATTGTATATTGTTTCTGTACTGTGTGGTAAGTGTGAAATTGATAGGGCAATCGAAGTGCTCATTTGGATAACCACTATCACTCTTGAGACTTAACATTCCAACGAAAATTGAATTTAACATTGTACTATTTTATGTTACTTCATTTCATCCTAGGAATGATCACTGATCAAACTAGAGAGTGATGAAATCAAAAGGCGTTTGATTGTGCAGTCAAAATCTGAAGACTGAAGTTTCCATTGGTTGGTTGCTTCTGATGAAGCATAAAAGCTAGTTTTTTTTGTTGGATAGATAGCTTCCAATAAAAAACAGACATTTTTTAAAAAAAAGGATAGAGAAAAAAATTATTTTAAAAAATATTTCATCTCCACAATCAATTAGTTGAGGTAAATATTGAAAAGTGTGAAAAAACAGATGTCTTGGCATTCTTAAAGCAATTTGCATTCTGTGAAAGAACATAAATAAATAAAAAGAATTTGCAAGCGGTCAAGTAATATGGCCGGGTGGCCGCCCACCATCGTAAGGCCCAAGTTAGATGCAACGAATCAGGTCAGGCCTCGGGAATGTAAAATGTATTCTTGGTTTCCCCAAGTCAGAAAAATTGTTTTTTTAGTTTTTTAAAGGTATTTAAAATTGCTCTCGGTGCCAGATTTAAAAATTTTTTAATTTAATTTTTTAATTTTTTTTAATTTTTTATAAACAAATTTTTATAAATTTACTTTAAAAAAATATTCATTTACTTATTATTTTCTAAAAATAATTTTTAAAATTTTAAAAAAATTAAAAATAATTTTTTTTAAATATTTTTTTTCAAATA
Source organism: Triadica sebifera (assembly GCA_023653625.1). NCBI lineage: Eukaryota > Viridiplantae > Streptophyta > Magnoliopsida > Malpighiales > Euphorbiaceae > Triadica > Triadica sebifera. Next base: position 1,276,881 of record CM042908.1, read on the forward strand.
CAATACCAAACAGTCTTTCCTATTTTTCTTCTATTGAGTTACTAAACTCTTTTATCCTTCTATTTCATTTTTAAATTAGATTCAAAATTGATAAGCAAAGAAATTTAATAGAATAAAAATAATAATTTATAGACCCCATGTACATTAATTACAGAAAAACTAAAATTTGTCCTTGTAGGCGTTTTTTAATATTTGAAATTCTTCTTTTTTTTTCGTAACAATTGGACGTCTGATTTTTATAGTTTCCATCAATTCAATTTCTATAAGATTTCATATATTTTTAGATAAAAATTCAATGTGGACGTGTTGCTAAAATTTACAGATACTCTCTCAAAATGTGGAGTAGAGAGATAGAAACCCAAGTTAGATGACATGTGAGTTTTAAGTGTATGTTCACATTAAATTTCTACCCAAAAAAAAAATGAAAAGCTAATAGAGAATAAATTATTTGAAAGAAACTGTGAAAAACATATTTTTAATTATTAAAAAAAGAATAAATTCTTAATGAAAAAAGCATCCAAGCGTTGAATTTTTTTTTTCCAGAGATAATAAAATTATTTTATTTAATATATCAAAATGAAGTTCAATCTGTACTAATAAAACTCAATTAAGATTCGATAGTTTAATAAGATTAAAAAAATAAATTTTGGGACCCAATATGTTTTTTTTTCTATTTATTAATTAGCAAGTTGGAATAACAATTATTTTTGTCATAGGCTGAGTCAGCAGACATAAACCAAATTTCAAGTGCTAAAATGAATATTCTTCTATTTAATGGCTCCAATAAAAAAAATGATGAGTATATATTTTATGGAACACAACAAAAAGTTTGATGATTGTTTTGCAAATAATTAAGTTGTCAATTTGTTATGAAGGTTGTAGATTGGGGGTGGGTTCATGCATCTTCGAGAATGAGAACACCAACTTTCAATTTCTTTGCACTGTCTGATTGATTTAAAGTGATTGATTTTGATATTTAATTATTTGGCTCTAAGTTGTGGCTCGTGGGCACACTGAAGTTTATTATAAACTATATTAAAGTATTCTCGATGAGTAATTTTTTTTCTCCAAACAGTCAACTGTAATGAAATTCTCTAAATCTTTGCTACTTCAAAAGATTTCGTGCCTTAAAGATGCTTAAATCAAGCTCAAATCAGCCAGAAATTGAGCTGAAAATTGTTGAATTCCCCAACAACCAAAAAGCAGAGGTAAAATTAAGACGAGGTAAATTGCATTCGATTATACAATGGAAGAATTTAATACCTCTTAAATAAACGTCACCATCTTTAAAAAGGAATGCCACTATCGTATTTTTGAAAAATAATATATTTGTTTCGAAAAAATAAAAGTTACAGGTTAAATTTTTAAAATAATTAAAATATTTGATAATAAAATTTTGATTCTTATATAAAAAATTTTAATATTTTAAATTTATTGATATTTAAAATTTTTTCAATATTTTTTAATAAAATATATATATTTTTAAAAATAATTTCAACAAAATTAAACCAAAAATAAAAATAAAATTTTAATTCATATTACATGATATATACAAAAAAAACTGAAATTCCCAAAAACTTTTATAAAATTCTATTATTTTAATATACCAGACATACCATAAAAGTACCAGAAATAAAATTTTCATTTTCTCTAATAAATATCAAGAATGGAAACAATCCATTCCTATTTTGATTCCTAAACTAATTTTATCAAAATCAATAAGTTAACACCAGTTCAATAAGGGTGTAGGTTCATGGATTCAAACTATTTTTAGAACTCATTTTACATTGGGCCTGCTGAAACATAATGAAAAATTACACAATGATAATTTAGTAAATAACATTACTCATATAAATATTTGACATGTATAATCATACAATACGCTTATATATGACACATATATAATACGATACATTTATATGCAACATGAATTAAAATTATCATAATCTCAAAGTTGTACACTAATTAGGTTATAAGCTTAATTTTAAAGCAATTCGACCATATAAAGAAAAGTTTGGAGGACTAAATTTGTAGTTTGTCCATATTTATAATCTTGTTGTTTAGCTCTAATCACTAATTAATCATTGGACTTATTATTTTTTATTTGGGCATAAATTACTAATCTTTATATTCAATTGGCTTAAAATTTTAAAATAGTTATTGCGTATCTTTATAAACGTATCAAAGTAATACAATCCCAATCCAATTGATGTTGATATTTAATTATATGTGATTAGCTATCACTTACCTTAAACAAATTAAATTAATATCTGCTTAATCAAGTTTCAACCAATTAATATTTGAGGAAAATTTTTAGTTTGTTGTAAATTAGAAAACATTTTACAAATTTAAAGTAAAATTTCATAAAATTTTAGGTTTAAGGTAGTTTATGAAACAATTTTTTCATTTTAGGATGATTTTATTGAGTTGACATAAGAGTTAAGTTGTGCACTAGTTGAACTGACACGTAGAGTTTAAATTTTCTTTTTAAATTATTTTATACATGATTTGATGAATGATTAGTCTAAGTCTATAAGCATTTTATGCGCTAGTTTAATTGGTTTATTGATATTTAATTCGTCCATTTAAAAAATAAACTACCAAAAATTAGAATTTTGTGTAAAGTACCTAAATTGATATTTTTTTTCATTTACACTAGACTCATAAATATCCTTAATTTTTGTGTACTCTCCTCTTCTAAACTAGACCTACTATCCATCTAGTAAGATGTTCGATGATCAGTTGCAGTTCACTATTTTTCTCAATTTTGATTCGAACATAAAAAGAATTTAATTTTATCTTTGAGAGTATGGATATGTTGTCTTTTAAACTCAACACCACCCAATGTATAGTTTTTTTTAATTAAAACATTTTAGGTTATTTAAAATTTTAGGGACTTATTTATTAAAACTGTAAAATTGTGAATTCAAAAATCCATTATAAAATTCATAGATAAAAAACTGATACAATCCATTACCCTTGTTATTTCTCAAGAATTCTTTAACGCAGGATTGAGTGTTGCAAAATCATATATATATATATATTCGATTAAAGTTAGTCTAAAAAATCTCACTCAAACTATGATGAAGTTTGAACAAATTAATCTAAATTTGAAAATCATATAAATTTAAATTTTTAAAAGTAGAATTTATCTAATGATCTGTTCAAATAATATGGTTTGAGACTTAAAAATAATGATCCAAAACCATAATAGCCCGATCTAAACCTATTTATATATTAAGGTTTTGTTTAATAAAACTAGTTAATAGTCTAGTAACTAGATAATTTAGTTGTAATGGATAATCTATTAGCTGAGAATTTAGTCGATTGAATTATAAATATTTAGTAAAATTAACTGAAAAATATAAAATGATATAAAATATATATTTGTATTAATAAAAAATAAAATATATTTAAATATATTATACGAACAAATTATATATATATATATATATATATAAAGTATCAAAAATTTAAAATCCAAATTTGTATATTCAGAACAATGCTTATTATTAATAAGAAAACACTATATAATACTATAAAATTTATGAGATATTTCAACCTAAAATAATAAACAACGTCAACTACTAATGTTTTGCATTACATAATAAAGCAACAATATTGTAACAAACCGCCTTCATCTCTTCTAGACATCTTTCTCAAATTTTCATTATTTGTTAAACTGTTAACATTATCTTGAAGTTCATCATAGAGTACATAATATGAATTTTGGGATTAAATAATATAATATATCATTTGAAAAAAAAAAGAATATAAAAAAAAGTTAAAATCTGCTAGTTTTTTTTCTTGAACAATAGTTCTATTAGTTTTATTTATTTATTATAATCTAGTATTTTTTTCTTCAAATAATTCACTTCACCAAACACATTATTTGTGAAACTATATTACTTTTATTTTGGTATTTTCAAACAGTGCCTAAGATTTGCATGTCTAATTATTAGCTAAGTCTACAAATAAATTTATATATAAATCCCATTAGGCAATAAATTTTTAACTAGATTAATGGGAGTGTGATAATAAATGATGGATCATTTCAATTATATTGTCATGCAGATTTTGCAGAGTAATGTTGTATATATAATAAACTTTGATTAAATTAGTCCATAAAATTTAATCGAAACAAGAAAAATCATGCAAATGAAGGAATAATTATTTTAGGATTACACCTTGCATAGACAAATTTTGGTTAATTTTAATATTTTTTTTATCTAATATCCGATAGAATTTCAAATGACAGTGAAACACTCATTCAAAATATTTAAAATAGTTTTAGTCAAGTGTTAGAAACTAAAACACTCAGTAGATGACTGTAATTATAAAATAATATCATAAAACTGGATATGAAATACAGTAACAAAATTTTCTTTATTTCATTTATAAATTACCAAAAAACGACATGCTTTTATTTATTTATTTCAACTTTGTTGCTTGGCTGTACATCCTCTATTTTTAGCTAGTAGTAATAGTGAGCAAACTAAGTTACATCGTTTGATTTCCTAACAAAAAAAGAAAAAAATTACATCTATTGAAAATTGTTGTTTTTGAATTGGTAAATGGACACAGTGATGTGCTATAAAATAGAAATAAAACAACTGGCGCCTAGACCTTAATATAGGACTGAAAGTGACGCTTCTTAGAATAGTCTTATAATTTGAAAAATATTAAATACTTTTTCTTTATTATTATTATTTTATTTTATTTTTATCTATTGAATGCCATCTGCAGAACTCCATTTTAGAACAAATTTTTAGAAAATAAGAAATTTATTTCATAATAAATTCATAATAATTTAAAGACATACTGCCAATTCTGATTATTTCCATCAAGATGCAACTATGTTACATGAAGTTACTAATTAGATAATGTTGACAGTAACTTTGCATTTTAAATGAAAAGAAATAAAAAGAAAATTTTTTGCATTTGAAAAAAAAAATATTTTTAAAAAAATACATATATATATTTTAATTTTTTGGGTTTTAAAAATTAGTTTTAGAGAAAAGTAAATAAATAGATATCGTTCCTATAAGCAGAAAAAAATTAAAAACAGTTTATCAAAAATAAATAAATAAATAAATTAAATAAATAAATTTTAAATCTGTTTTTTTTCATATCAAAAACAATTCCAAATATATGTGGATTTTTTTTTTCATTTAAATGAATATCAACACCAAAAAGAGATGATGTTATTCTGTAGTAGGCAACCTCAAGTTTGTTGAAACAGATTTAGATATGAAAATAGTCACTATAGACAGATAATTATATTTATTTGTCTATATACTGAGAAACTTTGTAGAAGATTTTTTTTCTTTTGCTCAAAATTTTAAATTTTAGTCTCTCTATTTTAATGATTCTTCTATAAAAATTCAACTTTATTTGCTCTCTTTAATGTTTCTATAGGTGTTTATAGTCACTAATTTTGTTCCTATGTGAACTTTATCTTACCTCTTTTTACTAAAAGAAAAAAAAAAGATAATATTTGCTTGTTTATTTATAAATATTCAGAAAAATTGAATAAGACTTTGTCCATTTTCCTATTTCTAATTTCTCTCAAAATCTATGTAAAATAATAAGTTGCTATGAGAAATGCTTAGAATTGCAAGTAATTCGCATCAATGTTAAATCATACTCACTTTTTTTTTTTTGAAAGAGGAAAAACAACAATTACACAATAACATGTCTAACAAAAGAAGTTCCAGTTGTGTCTGCGAAAAGAATGAGACCAGCCCTTAGAAAGGGCCCGAAATGCCAAAGGAAATGATCCTCCCGATTGAAAGCTAAATTTGCCAAATGATCTACTAGTCTATTGGCTTCTCTATAGATATAACAGATACACACCTCCCACCCTTGATTGATGACAGTTTTGATTCTTCTCACATGTCAGAATTAAGGACAGAGGAACTACAACAAGAAACAAATAAGCCGACCACACTAAGAACCTCCATATATTTTGGAGTCGGAGACGTGGAACCCCACCCCTGTTGCCATTACTATGAGTTAACTAGAGTTACCCAACCAGCTAAAGAAAGGGTTTTAGCTTTCTAAGTGCTCAACCTCCTTTTCACTTTCTCTTCAAAATAACTGTATTATTTTTTTATCCAATCTACATGTAAAATCGACACTCCAAAATACTAACCCAGTTCCTCGACATACTTAAAGCCTGAAACACTGGTAATTCAAGCAATCAAATGTTTATTAACATTCTTAGAAGCACAAAAATTAGTTTTTGACTTATTTATTTTTTGTCTATAACACACATAGAAAGTCATATAAAACAGCTTGCACCATTGAGGTTTGATCAACTGAAGCTTCAATCGAAAATAATAAGTTGTCTGCAAAAAATGAGTTAGCGAGTAACCCTTCTTGTTAAGTATAACCGGTCTCTAGAGTCCATCACTCATAGCTTTTTTTTATCCTTGAAAAAGATGTTCCATACAAAGAATACAAATATAAGGGGAAAAAGGATCGTCTTGTCTAACAACTCTTGAGGATTTGAAGCTTTGTTAAATTACCATTCCAAATAATACCAGTAGATCTTGCATTCCAACTTTTAGACAAAATCCGGACTAAGTCCATAGGAAAGCCAACATCCAAAATAGTGTCAAAAATAAAATCACTCCGAAGCCTATCATAGGCTTTTTCAAAGTTTATTTTTATCATAACCCACCCTTTCTTACCTTGCTTTCTATGCATAGAATGAGCCATTTCCTGAACAATTACAATATTTTCCATTATTTTCCTTTAGGGAACAAAGCTAGCTTGAGTGAAGTCAATTAACATATAGGCTTAATGCGATTAGTTATGACTTTCATTAGAATTTTGTAAATAACAAGAAGCAATCTAATAGGGCACAAGTCAGTCATCGCAAAAGGATTTGTCTTTTTTAGAATGTGAGAAATAACTATTTTACAAATCTTTTCGTTTAGACCTTTCCCATTAAAACAATCATTAACAAAATTAATAATAGATCTTTTAACAATATCCCAACTAGGTTGATAAAATGCTGCACACAACCCATCGTGACTCAAAAATTTGAAGGGTTTCATAGAGAAAAATGCATCCTTAACTTCCTTTTCACAAATTGATTGCATCAAACTATCCACAAATTCAAAAGATAAGGAAGCAAAATGACCCCGGATAGGATAGAGAGGGGTATCATGACCTTCCTCTTCTTACAAACTTTTAAAGAAACCAATAGCATGTTGAATCAAAACGTAAGAGTCTGAATACCATGGCCCATCTTAGAGCTGAAGACGCTTCAGCTTGAACTTACGATTACTCACTTTAAATTTAGCATGAAAATATGTAGTGTTCAAATTTTCAACCTTTATCCACTCTGATTTAGCTTTTTGCTTCCAAAACATTTTGTCTTGATGAAGGATAACGTCATATTCTCTTCTTAACTCATTTTCTAGTTAAAAGAGGAAATCTAAATGTCAAAGCTCAAGAGATTTTTCCACACCCTGCAGCCTAACCAATAACTTCCTTTTTTGTGAAAATATTACCAAAAACCTCTTTGTTTCTGTTTTTATCCTTATCTGCAAAACCATTAATATCAACAACAATATCCCCTGAATTTGCCCATTTTTTTCATGAACAAAAGTTTGAAAACCATAATGCAACAGCCAAGGAGCCAAAAAATGAAAAAGGCTTGACTTTTGATTAAGAACCCATCGAGAATTAAGAGTGACCATAATAGGCCAGTGATCAGAAGTGATATGAGGCAAATGATGAACCACAACATCTTAAAAAAATAACTGCCAATCTAGATTGGAAATGCCTCTATCTAGTCTTTTTCGAACCAAGAAATAGGCCCTATCTAGTCTTTTTGGAAATGCCTCTTTGATATGTTGTTCTTGGACCTTTAAAACCCAAGTCTACTAAATGCCAATCCTATATAAACTTATGGAATAAAGCATAGGGCCTGTTTCTTCTATCCGAACCACCCATTTTCTCACTATCATAGAGAAAGGAATTAAAGTCTCTCATTACCAATTAGAGGTACCAATGAGCAAACTGATCTAGATCATGCCAAAATCTTCTTCTGTGGGTGGAGATCGAATTTGCACACATAACTTGTAACGCCTAGAATTAGGGTCTATAAGTTATGTTATTGGTTAGTGGGAATTTAGGGTTAAGTGGAGTTTTGGAAAGTTTAAGAGTGGTTGGAATCAGATGTTTCACTTCAATGACAATGGATATTATAGTCGTGAGTATTGGATTTTAGTACACAATTGTGATAAGATTCTTCACGATCGTGAAGAGTTACTTCACGACTGTGAAGAAGAGGCTCACGTCCGTGAAAGATGAGTCACGACCGTGAAACCTAGGTAGACAAAACAGATGAGACAGTCACATTTTTTTCTTTGTTATCCACTTTAAATCTACTCTCCACTCCCTTTTAACCAACCAAACATGCTTTTGCAGTTTCTTCTTCCTCCAGACTTCATCTTTTTCCATTGGAGAACTTGGAATATCAGTATTTCATGAGGGAAAAATGAAAAAGAAAAGTGAGAAAATGGAGGTTGTAAGTTTAGAGAAAAGTTTGATTTTTCTTTTTCTGACCTTGGTTTGAATTCAAGAGGCTAAGAGGATGTTTCTCATCTTGTTAGAATCTAAAAGAGGTGCTAGAAGTCCATACCAAGGGAAAAGACAAGCTTGAAGAGCTCAAGCTTTAGCTAATCTTCATCTTATTTGTAAGATTTGTACATAACAACCTTAAAGGCAAATAAATTGATGCTTATGTGTTAATGACTTTGAATACATGATGAAAATGACAATTGGGTAGTTAAATAGAAAAATATGGCGTTAATATGCATGATGGAAATTTTGTATGAAATTGGTTAGATTGAGATGTTTGAGGATCGTTTCTGATTAATGTTGATGATTAGAGATGATATGGTTGTGATAAATAGCTTGAATGCATGTTGGAAAGGGTGGCTGACATTGGTCAATTGTAGTGAGCATTGGATGTGGAAATTGCATGATTTGTGATGCTCTATTTTCTAGAAAAATTTTCAGATTCACGGCCGGAAGGGTGAGTTCACGTACTTGAATGTCGTGAAATACATTTTTGTTGCTGAAGTAGACCCATTCATGGGTAGCTTCGTGGTTGGGTTCACGCCCGTGAATGAGTGATCACGGTCGTAAATGTGTGCTGATTCATGGGTTGAATCACAGTTTGTTTCACGGAGGGACTACCTATGAAGTAATGCTTTATGACCATGAGATGCACGAGCGTGAAACTGTTTATAATAAAAAAAATTATGTATTTGTTTTTGAATTAAAATTGATTCATTGTGTGGTGGTAGACTTTGGTTGTATGCTTATAGCATGATATGAAAATATATGTTGTAAAAATGATAACGGAAATCATGAGATTTATATAAATTATGGTAATGGATAATATGAATATACGCATGGTGACATTGTAAGCTCAATACTCTAACTACGACTAGAGTTAGGATAAATAACATGCTATTAAGGGGGAAGATCGATACCGAGTGATGCATATTGGTCAGGATTGAGATATTTTAAAAAATTACGAGGTATTTAGAAGGTTTGGGTCTAGCTAGCTGGGTTTCTCTTGCAACTATTCTATGCGTTCGTTTTCTTCAATGGACTTATAATGAGATATTTTGAAAATTAACGAACTGTTTAGAAGGCTCAGAGTTTAGCTAGATGTACTTTTCTCATAGTTGTTCCGTGCACTCATTTTTCTTCGGCGAATTATTTTGGCTCTAGCAAGAGATGTAGAGTACCCATATCCATTTTAGTCTAGTTACAAATAAGGTGGGTAAAGGTAAGATAATTGTTAAATTTTTATATGTGATAAACACATGTATGATACTGAGAGATATTTTGAGATGCCATGTGGTATTGTGCATTATATATATATATATATATATATATATATATATATATATATATATAATTCTGATGACATATCATTTAGTATACGAGTTAGTGCATATGCAAACTTCGAGGTAAGTCGTCATAGTAGTTCGGTGAGTATATTATGCATATTATTTTATATATTATTGTATTGTAAGGGCATGGTAGGGGTAATGTGGCATGTTAGGTCGATTATAGGCGTATGGTAGCAGATTTAAAGGGAATGACAGAGAAAAAAATGTGACTGCCTCACCTGTTCTGCTTGCCCAGACTTCACAACCATGACTCATTTCTTACGGACGTGAACCACTCCTTCATAATCGTGATGAAACTCTTTATGGTCTTGAAGAACCTCATCGTAGCTGCAAACTAAAATTCAATATTCACGGCTGTAACACCCATTATCACTGGCGTGAAACAATAGATTTCAACAACTCTCAAACTTCCAAAACTTCACTTAAACCCCAAATCTCACTAACCAAGAACATAACTTATAAACCCTAATTATGAGCGTTACAATTGTCATCCATCTCATCTCCACTACCATGTAATTGAGTCATCTTTTCAGACGGATTTTCGTTCTCATTAGCCAATGGCTCATTCTCCATCATAGAAACATTATAATCATCCACCCCCACTTGTCTTAGGGTTTTTTGAAAGAGATTTGACATACGAACATCCAGATATGACAATTCCTATTGGGTGCAGAACATGTTTTGGTATAGCCAAAGGAGTTGTGCATACTTTTTTGTGTCTTGTCATCTGGCAGAGTCAGAGGGGGAACTTTCTAGAAATCTTCATCATTGTAAGAATCGGTTAGAGTTATATTTGTATAGCATGTCATGGTTGATGAAAAGATATCATAATTGTGTATTGATAAATTATACTCACTTTCATAATCAATATTAATAATGCAATAATACACTTTAGCAATTATTGATTTCAAACTTTTTAAAATACTTAAAGATGAAACCAACTCTAAAAAATCTTTAAGTTCTTATAAATAGAATTTAATATATAGATTCTCTATTTTCAAATCTATCTATCTAAAATTAAGTCCACCTCAATATTAAATAATAATAAAAAATACTCAAGATGAAAAAAAAAAGAAAAAAATATTCTAGCTATAAATCTAAAGTTTCTTGAAGTTGATATTCGCATGAAAATACTTATTATTTGTAAATTATTTTAAATTACTTGAAGTAAATTTTATATTTGTATTCACATAGATTAATTTAGTTAAAACAATCATATCTATTTTTTTAAAAGAGTGTTTTTTTGGTAAAAAGGTTAGATTAAAGATTCAAACTCTAAATCTCATAATTTTAGAGGTGTTCATAAATCGCTTAATTAATCTAAATCGAACCAATCTGCACCAACATACAATCAAACTATAGTTTGATAAATGTAGTAGATTATATGAGTTTGTATTTTTTCAAACTCATTTTGTGGATTTGATTAATTTTTTTTTCAACTTGCAAATAGATCTGCAATCCGTGCAATATATATATATATATATATATATATATATATATATATATATATATATATATATATATATATATATATATAAATGACCAACATTATAAATATATATTTATTTTTTGTACTAATTTTTTTACTATATATAATTATAAATTAAAATTATATATAGAGCAACTTAATTTTAAATAAAAACAAACACATGTACTAAAATCATTTTATTTTTATTTTTATTATTATGTGTTATTACTTTATTTTAGAAATTCAACAACAAAGTGTGGTTTAGGTTTTTTTATTATTATTAAATAAAAATAAAATGAATTTAAAATTAAACAAATTCAATTAAATATGCAATTGTGGTTTGAATTGAATTGATTTTTTTTATATTTGTTAATTGGATTAAATTGATAAATTTTCAATTTGTAAATTGAATTGAATGTTGAATTTGATTCACGCAAGATTGGCCCGAACATTACTAATTTTGGTTAATAGAACAGTACCATTAAACTATAATTTATTGATAAAGGAAAAAAAACTGATTTTTAAACTCAAAATTTTACAATCTTGATTATCATTAAGCTGAAATTTGTTGGTAAAAAAAGTGATTTTTGAATAATACTTATGCACTTTTATTCTTAATTAGTATATTTTTTTCAAAATCTTTTAATAATCAATACAAAATAATTCATTAAAATAGCTAATGAGATAAATAATACTAAAAAAATGATTTTTTCGATCATTAAAGCCAGACTATACACTCTTTCATAACATAATATCATTAATATACATAGGCTTAATTAGCACATACAACCATCAAATTTAAGCAACAAACTTATATAACGAGTCTTTAACTTTTAAACAGTCTTAAAAAGGAAAGCATTAAAAAAAGAAAAACAGAAAGCACCATTACCAAGTTTAGTTTATTTTATAATTGTTACTATTATACTTCATTTTAATAAGGAAGGCGGCCCTGATTCTGGTGGTGGCTGACAAGGTTATCCAGCATCCACAGGTCCACCGGCTCAGCGTCGCAGCCGCTTCCGTTTAGCTGAGCAGCCATCTGCTCCGGCGCCAACCCCAGAAAAGTTTCCAGGTTTGAGATTTCCTCCTTCAGCACATAATCCCCAGCCACTTCGTTCTGATCTCCAACGCCCACCACCAGTGGTTGCGGTGGTGGAAAGCTACAGGGACCCATATCCGGAGGAGTTACCGGGCAGCGTTTCCTGGACACCTGCGGTGACTGAGCCGCCAGAGTTTTAGCTTCAGGTGATGGAAAATTAAGCTTGGCCTTGTTGCCACGGATGCGCTTGGCGGCTTCGTCGTAAGCACGGGCAGCTTCCTCGGCGGTGTTGTAGGTGCCAAGCCACACGCGAACGCCTTTTTGTGGGTCTCTAATCTCCGCTGCCCATTTCCCCCATGGCCTTTGCCTTATTCCTCTGTAGATATTCTTCCGAATTCTCCGCTTCTTTTCACCTCCATTGCTCGGCTTCTCAGTTTTTCTCTCAATCGTCACTGAAATTAGACAAACTCAACACTGAAGAACTCAAAATTAAGAGAATAAAATGAAGAAGACCCAAATTAATTGAAAGAAGGAAGATGTTACTCAGATTGAAAAGAGGCAGCTTTGGCTTTTGAGGAAGAAGTTCAAGCTCAAAGGGGAGAGAGTGGTGCTCCTTGCAGCCATTATTACTATGAAAGTCAAAGCCAAGAAAATCAGAGAAAGGATCAAACTGCGACCAGAGATGCTCCGCCGTCAACGGCCGGGTTTTCTTCACAATGGGAAAATCGGAGAGAATAGCACCGCCACACATGTTTTTCGAGAGAAAACAACGCTGTATGAATTAAAGTGAGGGACAGAGGAAGCACAGAACTCTGACTTTATAGAGTGACGGTTACAAGTACAACTAAATCTACCAGAATACTGATAAAAATTTCACAAAACGTTTTTGGCTATTTTTTGCGTATTTTAATCGGACGGTGGAGACATCATCAGGAGATTTTAAGAAAGAGATGTGGGCCCAGCTGATATCAACCGTAGATTTTTACTGTGGGACCACCTGAGGACATTTTGGGTTTCTGCAATCTTTGACGTGGCGGGTTCTAGTTGGGTGAAGAAATTCTGCTGGTTTTCTTGTGCAGAATCATTGTAACGCGGTAACGCACGTCCAATTAAAAAGTTAATTTGAAAAGAGAAAACCTTTTACTCCCTCTTTTACATAAATTTACTTTCATGTTCTTGAAAGGCTAATGGAAAATTATATATATATATATATATATCTTAATATTGAAAATGCTTGAAAATGTACAAAACATAAAGTTGCTAAAATTATAACATTTTATGATCTGGGTACGGGGCAATAAGGTTAGATATTAAACCCGAAATTCTTTATGAAAGGTAAAATTTTATATAGCAGAAACCGACAATTAAAATTTTAACATTTTAGTTGGCAACTTCAATTTCTTTTCGCTCACAATTTTATTGATGAGGTTCTATATATTTTTATTGTGAGCATGAGTGTAGAAACTTCATATACTTAATAAATAAAAATGCTTAAAAAGTATATTATTTTGTGATTGGGAATTCAAGCTTTTTATAATTGGACGTTAATCGTGTAACGTATGCATATAAATGTTATTAACACATGTAATACATGCATATTTAAAATATGTTACTCATATCAGATGCAACAAATAGAAACAAATTTTTTTTGATATAGAGTATGAAATTGATTTAATTCGTATTTATGTGTCAATATATATATATATATATATATATATCTTCTAAAAATATGTAACTTCATTTGAAGATTAGGTTTGGTTAGAAGGAAAGTAGGAATAAATGTTTGTAAATACTAACTTAAATACACACGATTTGGGTAATTTTTTTATTTGATTTCAATTTTAATAAAATTTAAAATTTGAAATTTGAAATTTACTCAAACTCAAAAAAGATATTTAAGGTCATGTTTATTTTCAGAGAATTCTCTAGTTTTCTAAAAAAAATTAAAATAAAAACATAAAACAAGATTTTGTATTTATTTGTGCTATTTTTCTAAAATGGAAATTGTTGAGCTTTATGGTATTGAGCCGCCCATGTGGACTTGATCCAGTCCAGACTTATATTTTCTCATATATAAAGTTATGAAAATATATAACTTTTAAGAAAAGAGAAACAAGAAAAAGATATAACTTTTTATCAAAAGTTTTCTCTGAAATTCGGAAATTCTCGAAAAAGAATTTTTTCATTTCCGTTCAATCAAAAGAGAATCAAAGCGTTCGTACTGTGGAATTGAGTCAAATTCTAGTAATTTGTCTTCGTCTAAAGTATTGAAAGTGCACGATTCACGCTCAACAGGTAAGTATCCGCTACTTTAGTAGTTTCTACAGAAATAGAAAATAGTTTTCCATAGTTTCTAAATTATAACTGTTTTCAAATGAAAGTAAAAAGTTTTCAGTTTTATTTATTTCAAAATTTCCTTTTAAACTTAAAATATTATTTGATAAGAATATGGATGAGAACGAGAACTCCTTCCTCTACTGGCATTCTAGTTCTGTCTTCACAGTAGTGTTCCAATACTACTTGTATTCTAATATGTAACTTACTCAATGAATACAATAAGAGACTTTCATTATAACATGGTATCAGTTAAAGGTTTAATACCTCAAAAACCTTTACCTATGAACACTTTACAAGACATTATTTCCAGCATCACTGGATCAATCCAAAATAAAAAAGTTTTCTACAAATTTTTTATGAAAATAAAAAGGTTTTATTTTCTTTAAAAATTAGAAAATGAAAATAGACAAAAAATTTTATAATCAAACACACCCTAAAAAATCTTTAGAGGTCTAGTCAATTTCGAAATAGCCTGAATAAATCGATAAAAGTGATAATTCAAAACTGGCTCAATCCAAAATAATCAAATCCGAATTTATTCAATTCGGCTCATTTGTTCTGTCAAATCTTTATATTATTGTTGAGCTAGCTAGGCCTATTGGGGACAAAATTCAAACCTCTAACTCTGTATTCTTTTTAATATTCTCCCAAACATATATACCCTAAAAAAAATAAATTTCATGTTTAGCTAATATATATATATTTTAAATTAATTTTAAATTTATCTAATCGAGATTTTGAGACCTTAATTATGACTTGATAAAATCAATACAATTAAACTAAATTTATGATAGTAACATATTATTTTTAAAATACTAAGGCTGAGGTTTTTTCATTTTTGTTTTCCTCAATTTATATATATATATATTAAAAATTATATGCTAGTTTATAGAAACAAATTAATTCATCATAAGAAGAATTCGAAAGACGAATTGCAAATTCAGCCGTAATATTTTGGAAAAAGACCTGATAGTTTTTGATACATTAGGGAATATAATTTGTTAATCATTTATTGCCTATTTTTAAAGGGGAAACATATTTATTTTTTTTTTAAAAAAAGCAATAATGCTCATGTACATATGTAATCACATGGTTAGGCTTATTAATTATTACATTAATTATTAATTCTGCCTGTTTTCACAGCTGACAAAAATTAGTCAAGTCAGCCAAGTATGTGTGGAGATTAATTGGGTTGAATTTTAAAAGAAAATAAATAAATTAATGTATTCAGATTATTTCAGATACATTTTAAATATTAGCCATAAATATGTGGGATTGCTTTCTAATACTTTATTAATTCATTTTCTTCTAGTTCTTATTTTAAGCAAATAAAACTTAAAGAAAATTTTGACAAAAATCTGTTTTGCTATTTGCAGAATTTTCTGTAATAATTGCAGATCTAGCTTTTAGATTTTAAATATAAATTTATAATAAAATTCACGACATAATTTGTTAAAATCATGATATTTAGTTAATTTCTATTTGTAGTCTAGCTACTTATCAATTTAATTATTGGTATTTTAAATAATAAATATTGTTTTCGTATTCACAATACACTTTTATTTTATTTAATTTCAAAAAATTAAAGAACAATATAAAAGAATGATTGGATAAAAAATATCATGATATTTATATACAAATTAATATTATACTTTTTTTTATACAAATATCATCGCAACTTATTCATCAGTCAATTTTTGCTAAAGTGAATTATACCCCGCAGGCTTTTGATTGCAATATAATTTTTTAAATTTATTAATCGAAAAGTACAAAAATGTATTAAGATAATAATTAAATCGTAAATAACATGATCTTAAATTTATGTTAAATTTTTATACGAATTCTTATTTATAATTTATATATCAATTTTTTTGGCAATTAATATATATAGTAAATGTAACAAATACACGTCTTGTATTTATATTCGCAATATATTTTAAATTTTAATAAATTAAAACTAAAAGTGTGTACAGTTTTAGAGAATGATCAGATTATAAACATAACAATTTAATAAATATTATACCTTTTCTATGGATTCAATTGCAATTTACCCATCAATCAATATTTGATAAGTTGAATATTAGTATATTTAAGTATACTTAAGCTGAGAAAAACTAGGATTTGGGACAATGAGTGAATTTTGTGTAAAATTAGATATAATAATCACGAGTAATCCTATTCCTTCACACTAGTGGATTATGACTCTTGAATCAGATGAAATCCACGTATTCTTATAGTGTAATTGTCTTAGCTATCGGAGCAGGTGAAATTCACGTATACATATGTAAATTTCACTTAATCCGACAGCCACCATGCATTTACATTCATAAAAACCATGTTGTTGAATTCTTGTTACATTTCAAATGCCAATTTTCAATTTGTAATCTCCATATCAATGTATTTTTGATTAAGTGGACAATAAATATAATAAACATATACGTCTTAGTATTAGTACTTTTTATTACAGATTTCAAACCCAAAAAAGGATATTTCTTAGTTTACTATAGTTAGAAAAACTATTTCGTTTTTGGCAGAATTCCAAATTTAGAATAATTTTAATTCTGTGTGCCACTTAAATTGATCGTACAACTCTAAATTTTTTTACAAATTATTATATTTTTTAATTTGTGGCTCTTTTGGAGAAATTTATTTTTTTTATTCTTTTGCATTTCATATAATTTTTGCATGTAAAAAGTGACAGTTTTTTCTAAGTTTTGAAAAAAAAATTGTTCAAGTGGCCACTTGATTAGTGGGTTTTGTTTTTTGGCATGTATGCATGCACGTGAATTGAGTATTTTCAATGCTTGGCGCCCAGAGTTAGTGTCCTATTTCAACTGAGGCACTGATATTTAACTGCTCCGTTTGACCAGAAAATAACCACAAATTTAAATTTTTTTTAAAGACTTGTCATAAAAAAGAAAATAATTTTCTCAACTATTGAGAAATATTCCCCAGAAGAAATCGATAAATAATTTCCTATGCACCTCTATTATGGAAAAAGTTGCCAGCGCTGATTAGTTATAATTGTTTATAGACCACATGTAATTTTTTTTTCAGAGATTATTCTTAGAAATCAGGAGGATGGCAGTAAAAAATGTTTATGAAGATTAAGTTCATCTAGAGCTCATAATTTTTTATCCAATCCGAACGTAGTTTAAATTTTAATGAAATTTAAATGGGTCAATTCGAAATATTTGACTTTAATCTTCAAATATTAGATTAATTGTGGCCTTAATTATTTTTATGTCAATGACCATAAAATGGAGATAACAAATGATGAATTTTTCCTCACAAATATCAAAAGGGCTTTGCATGCTTTTAGGAAATTTTCTGTCTGCTTTTGCCTCTCAATTCCCAACTTCTTACATTGCGTATTAGCAAGAAACAAATCTAACAAATGATTCACATCTTTTCTTTCTGATAAAATGTGGGTTTTCTGCCTGCAATTTTATTTTCCTTTTTTATTGAGTTGTTATGATTCCACTACACAGCTTGTCTTTAAGCCATCTTAACCCACAAAAGAATTTGTCTTTATGGGTCAAATAACAAGTTAACAACCATCTATTGGGTCATATAAATTAGATGTTTTTCTTTTTTAAGCCATGAAGGCGCAAATTATAGGAATTTTTTTTCTTTTACATAACTTTATGTATTATTCATTAACTATATCAATGATATAAATATAAAATTTGTTATAAAAATTATATCGAGAGAATTTTCTGTAATTTGTTCTATTTTTTTACATAATAATGACGATTTATAAATAAATACATTGACTTAATTTAAATAATTTTTTTTTCCTAAATTGATAAATCCCACGGCTATTAGTCTATTAATGATGTACTCCATACTAGTGTTATAAATGGTATTGTAGAATGAGGGTTAACTCATAACATAAAGAAATAAAAAAAAAATAAAGAGGCCAAGAGTTATAATCAAAGCGAATCGACCCATTTTGATCAGAAAATTTTAATTTTCTCTAAGAAAGGGTAATTTATAAGTCGATTGGAAATGACACAATTTATTTATTAAGTCTAATATACTATTTTTTTTCCCCACCGCACCACATCTAATGTGCAAATTGGAGAATGGCTTCAATTTTGCAGTAATTTGTACAGAATCATAGATGATAGATAATTCCATTCTGTAGAGTCTACAGAAACGCATTTTTGGAGCTCAATTGAATAAAATTGGAAGATTAGCAATTCAATGAAACAAAGATAGAAAATTGAGGACTCAATAGATCAAACTCAAAAGTTTAGGTGCTGAGATATACAATTTTTTTAGTTAATCTTTTATTTAACACCATTAGCTAAAAAATGTTGATTTATTTTATCTATCAAACAAGTCCTCAATAAAATTAAAATTGCAAAGTTGCAGGTTTCAATAGATCAAAAATTAGAAATTCAAGAGCTCAACAAAACAAAAATTCAATTGGGTGGCTCAATAAAACAATTTCGACAAATTTAATAGGCAAAAAAATAGTTTTCTTATAAAAATTAGTTCTTATTTCGTAAATACAAAATTGACTGCAAATTCAATTTTCTTTAACATGGTAACAAGTTATTAGCTCAACGGAGTTTCTTTCACCATGGAAACAAGTTATTAGCTGAACCTAGTTTCTTTCAATGGAGCAGATCAGTGAGACAAAATAATAGAGGCCAGCTTTTGCAAATTGACATGAACAGGTAATTCCTCTTAACTTGAGCAGAGCCAATGGGTATGGGGGGTAGTTAATTGCAGTCAAGGTCCAAGCATGGCTGATAAGGATTGAACCACAAACATGGCAACTTCAGCCCATCAAGCAAACTCAGTAGACAAAACCGCTATTTCTTTAAAGAATGAAGAGATCAATTCATAAATAGAAGAGGAAAATATAACAATTCTCATTCTCATATAAATAATACAACTCTCTCTTCACAAAGTACACTCAAATTTTAACGGCAAAACACCATAGCATTTTTGAAGTATCAAGAAATGATAATTATCCATCACATTCAAGAGAAATGAACTAATTATTTTTTGGTACATCAGACAAATGAAATTCAACACATCGTATTTGTGAGCCACCATTATCAATAAAAAACATATCAAGAAGCAAAATGTCATCGTTCCCCGCAGAACTCGTATGAGGGGAAAGGTATCGAGCTAAATGAAAAGCTAAGATACAAAAGTCAATTGCAGGATTTTTCTACTCTACCATTTTAGACAAGCGGTGAATGGTGCTTCTAGCAATCCTGTTAGCTGGATCTATCTTCAGAACAGTTCTCAGGTCTTCTGCCCCAAGTTTGTACTTCTCCATACTTTCATACAGGAGTGCACGTTGCACAAGGACCGACACATTGGTATCATCATGTTCAAGAACCTGTATGGCATGAAGTAAACTATAAACTTTCTACTCTATAAGTGTAATACATGGAGAAATAATGCGATATTGCAAGGCATAGCTTACTGCATTTGTGCAGAACCAACATAAGAGGAAGTTGACTGTTCAGCAAGTTACTACCTTCAAATTAGCAATCACTAATTATGTTCAATAAATCTATGGTTAGGTAGCACAAGGACAAGGAAATACCATCACAGTCAAAAACAAGGTAAGCAACATATTGGCTGTTACCAACTAATCCGCAGAGCAATTTATGCGTCCTAATGTTGCTTCAATCTAACGGTCTAACAACACAACATGAAACAAAATAGCTGATTGTTTACCAATTTAACATAATAATTTGAATTAGTAAATAAACTACCAGAGTCAACAATAGGTATGACGGACATGATAGAAACAATTGAGTAAAATGCAAGGCAAGATCTTTATACTTTTGTTGATAGAAACAATTGAGTAAAATGCAAGACAAGATCTTTATACCTTTGTACAATCAGCCACCGCCTTCTTATATTCTCCAACCTCTTTATAACATGAAGCTCTGCTCGACAAAACCTCCATATTGGAAGTTGAATCACCAGTTTTCTCAAAAAGTACTATAGCCCATGACAACCACTTGATGGCATCTGCATATTGCCCCTGCTTTTGATTATCAATACCCTTGTTTTTTGCTACAAAAGCGGTAATCCCAGCAGGAGGAGGTGGAAGCCCTTCAAGCTCAGTGGTAGCAACGCCTGAATCATTCCCAGCTCCACTGAACTCTGAATCCAACCCCCAATCATTGGTTTCTGAGAAATGCTGCTCTCCCACTTCAGTTGCTGTTGCAGAATTTCCCAAGGACGAGGAAAAGAACATAGCAAGTGGGTCCCCACTTGGGGTTTGAACAGAAGGCTGCTTCTGAGAAGCAAAATCCTTGTTGGGCATCCCAAAATCGCTGAAATTAGAATTGAAACTGGTGGTTGATCCCATAAAATCATTATTTTTAGCATCAAACCCAGTCGATGGGTATGATGTTGTGCTCGGTTTTGCAGCATTTTGAAAATTTCCAAATGCTTCATCTCCTGCAGTAGTCTTATTTCTTAATACATCATCTGCAGCATTAGTCTTACCACTATTAGTAGCCGGATTAACCCTACCGGATTGTTGTTTTGATCCAAAATCAACTAAAGAGCCAAATGGATCTCTATTTCCACCCGATCCACCTCCAACTCCAATTCCACCCATCATACTCTTCATCGAAGGACTGCCAAGATTTGAACTTATATTACTACTAATATTGGCATTGCCATTACCATAACCAGAAGCATTAAAATTGCTACTATTATTATTGTATCCACCCGAATAACTAGCATTAGATCCCCAGCTTCCACCGGTTGTAGCTGAATTACTCGTTTTAGGCAACGAATCAGCAAGATTCCCCATTGAATATGCACTATTCTTCGATGTAGGTGTAGCATTTTTCAAAGGAACATTGCTATTACCCATATTTCCCGGCTCTAAAGCAGAACTAACCAGATCGCCAAACAAATTTGGGTTCTTCTCCACAATACCAATCCCAGGACCTGAACCCGATGCATTCCAGCTCTTCCCAAATATATCGCCCACCATTGAAGTGGGTCCGTTTAGGCTCGAAGCGGGCTGGTGAGTCCAAGAAGGCTTATTTGGTTGCCACGTGGTCTTCGGTTGAGATGAATACGCAGAATAGGAAGAAGAGGTCTGATTCTTTTGGTCGTTGAGGGATTTGGGTCGGTTCGAGCCAAGTCCGATATCGAAATTGAAGGTGCTGGATGACCCAGATGAGCCTTTCCCGTAATTGGAATTCATTTCCGGTTTCCTTTTAACAGATTCAAATAAAAACAGGATAAATTTGTGGCAATTTAATGGAGGAAAATGAAATCTTTCAAATCTAACAAAGTACCTGCTAGTTTAATGATGAGAAAGATGATCACAGAAGCCAAACGAAGTAGATCGATGAAAGAAGAAGTGGGTAATGAGGCTGACGTGAATGGGTGCTAGCCGGCGTCCGACCGCGGAGAACGGCAACGGGACGTGTGATTCTGTCACTGTACACCTGGCAAAATTTGACGATAACGACACTACCGACACCATAAATTAAAGTTCACTTAGGTTGGATTTAGATCGAGAACTTGAACTGACAAAATTATAATTGATTTAATATTTTTAATAATATTAATATAAAATATAAATTAATTGTATATATTTTTATAATTATTTAATAATTTATTTTTATATCTTTAAATTAGAATATATTATTTTAAAAAATTATTAATCATTATATTCTAATTTAAAGATATAAAAATAATTATATTAAAGGGTTCAATTCATTTTATGATTCCATAATAAATGAATTGAATATGAATGGTCAACTTACTTAGTATAAAATTTTATAAAATAATTTTATTACTTAGTAAAATAATTGTATAAAATTTTATATAGTGTGATAATTTGCTATTAATTTTGATCTATTATAAATTGCACATAGATAAATATTCATATTCTTTTATTTTAAAAAATAATTAAATTTCAATTTAGACTCCGTTTACTTTCAAAAAATATTGTTTCTTATTTTCCAATATTTGGTTTATCTCTAAAAAATAAATTAAAAAAATATTTTTCAAGTTAATTGAAAATATTTTTTATTTTAAAAATAAGAGAAAACAACTTCACATTTTAAGAATAGAAAAATTATTTTTCATAATTTATCAAATAAAAAAAAAGTATCACTTTACTTTTTTTTTTTTTATGATACAGCTAAACATAAAAAAATCTTATATTTTTTTAGAAAATATCCAAAGAAAATTTTTATTGTTGGGAAACAAACGGAGCCAAAGTTGGCATCTTATTTTTAAAAGCGCAAGTGTTTTGGTGGGTTTCTGCAAAAGGATATAAACAGGATGATGTCTGATTGTAATTAGCATCTCATTCTACCAACTAGCAAATGTATAGTAACACCAAAAATTATCATTTTTAATCACATTACTAATTATGATTAAATATTAAACGTCACACACATTTGACACACCATTTTCAATTTCAGAAATACGTATATAGTTTAGCCGAGTTCAATGCATTGGACTAATTCAATTAATTGAATGGATTCGGAATGTTATGCACTGCACGCTAAGTCCTCTTGAATAGTATGTTTTGCATATCCAAATCCAATCAACCCTATTGATCTATTCCACTAATCCCATGATGGTGAACTCATTCTCGGAATGTTATGTACTCCTTTTACTTTACACCATAGTCTGCTTATGTTATTAACCCAATTCCATAAAATGGACGTCAAAGAGGACCATTTCTTGATAACAGTTAACCATAATGATGGAATAAATTTCTCAGACAAACTTATTAGCAAGGATTCTGAAGGCAAATCAACCGAATAAAAAGGCAGTGTTTTTCACAATCCAATTCCAACCTCTTGCACTCATTATCACATCGAAAAAAAAAGATTCCAAATGATGAGAGGTTGTTCTTTATGATTTAAAATAGACCAAAAACTGTTGTCTGTCAAATAAGTACTACTTTTAGCTGCTTGATTGAATCAAACTTATCAGGGCAAAAAGCAAACGTATCAAAGTTTTTTCTTCCATGCTCATGAGAAAAATATATTGTATGGCACATTATAATGTTCACGGTAAAGAATGGTGTTAAAAACACAAGGAATCAACAGGATGGCCAGGGATATAATTTCTAGCAGACTGTATACAAACTCTAAATGGGTTGGATAACACAAATATAGCAATTCCCACAACAAATAGATTGCCTTATATATCTTGGTTCTAGGCAAACAATCATATACTATCAAATTTTAAGGAAGAAAAGAAGAAAGAGATGCCTGTTCTGTTATAACCCTTTTTTTTTTGCTTTCCATTTATTTATTTACTTTTGAACTGGTTTTGAAATAACAATATACCGAATAATGAGAAAGAAAGTTAACGTACAACAGTGTTCACGTAAAGAATCAATCCCCAATAAGTAGAATGTTTTTAAAAACAATCCAGATGAGTATATTTCATTTCTCTATAAAGATGCAGGACAATATGCATAAGTTTACAGTGAAACACAATAGACAAAGATGAAGTAGGTATCCAAGAAAAAGGAAATTGATCACCTTCTAGGTTCTAACCCTTTGGAACTAGGAAATAACATTTTGGGCTGAGGAACTATATAGTGAATGCTCAAGATCTTTGGTTAAACTGGCCTGGGTTCGTAAAAACCTCTGTCCCTCCACCCTGAGCGTGAATCTGTGGTTGTTGATGCCCAAAGTCATTTTGTCCCTGGCTCTGTCTTTGTATTGGTTCTCTCCTTTCAACCTGCATTGTTTCGTTGCGTCTATCATACCTTGGACGAGGCCTATTCCTGGATTGCTGTCTATTATTGTATTTGTAAGTATACTCAGGCCTGTGGATGACCTTCCCATCAACAAACAAATCCCCTGGTTCATACCAAAAGGAGGTAAAACAAAAATAAAAAGTGTTACTTCCCAAGCATCAATGGAATAATTTTGTAACTGTTGTTTATATCGAGTAAATCCATACCTCCATAATCCTTGTTAGGAACATCAAGATATGAATCTGGTAAAACCCAAAGCACACCAGGGAGCCCTACTCATCCAGAAAAAAGACAAGCATAAATCAGCTCAAAGTAAAAATTAATACCAACTGTCAAATTAAAGGTACAAGCCACACTTGTTTCACCAAAAGATCCAAAATTTGAATAATATACAAAATAATTCCCTGAATTGCGAACAGAAAAACTTATCAAATGTGATTTAATCAACTATAACTGCACATATCATGAATCAAAATAAAATTCGGGGACAAAAAGGCAACTTCGGCAGCCTTATTAAAGGTAATTATATCAAATACCCGAGATGGAAATGAATAAAAGAAAATATCTTTTAAACCCCAAAAGTTAAAACCCTAAACCCTGATTGAAGACGAAAAACGAAATTACCTTTAACTTTGAGTGAAAGCTCTTCAGAAATCAAAGCACCAAACCCAGTATATGTTGTTGTGGAAACCGAATAAATCTTCTTCTTCGCCTCCTCCTCACTAAAAAAATAACCACCAATCCAATAAATTGGAAAAAAATAAAAACCAAACAGTAAACACAAACTAGAATGCTAACCCAAATCCAAACAGAGTTAATCTAGTTACCTGTCCACAACAGCAGCCAGGGTTTTGACGTAGGCATTGATCATTTCCTCTTCGGTGGGTTTTGGGTCATCCGGGAACTCCATGACAATGAGCCAATGCTCATAGTCACAGCCATCCAAAAGGATCGTTTCTTTCGGAGGCCGGTTGCTCCAGTTCGGCGAAGAATCATTGAGAGGCGAGTAACCGGACCTAGAAGTTTTGGACCGAGTCGGGATTTTGACAGGCTCAGAGTCGAATTCGGACAGTGGGTATCCGTGTAGGATAGGAAAAAGGAAGCGAGATCGGGAATAGAGAGAAGGTGATGAAGAAGAACTGAGAGATCGGGTTACGAGCGAAGCTAGGTTGCGTCTGGCGGCGACATACGCCATTGCTGTCTCACTCTGCTTCTGTCAATCCTTTGTGCCAGATTTTGAAAAGATAAAAGGAAAAGAAAAAGAAAAGCACGTTTTATTTGCTAGAGGAAAAGGTGCAAACGACGCCGCTTTATTCCATTTTATTTTTAAATATAAATGCATTTCTTTTAAGTCTCATTCGTAGAAATTATTTTACTGATTTCATCAATCATATATTTATCTTTTGAGTTTTCGAATTTTTGCTTTTTATTTTATTATGTCCTCTAACTTTTTCATTTATTCTATTAAGGATTTATCTGATTAAAAATAAATTAATATACTTTATGCAAAAGTTATTAAAAAATTATATATATATATATATATATAATTATATAATTTTTGAATGATTCATTAGTAACTCTCATAATTTTTAACATAATTAAATATTTATAATTATTATAGAATTAATTAAAATTATTAGACTTTTTATTTAAAACTTGAAAAAATCCATTAAAACACCATCCGTAAGGTGAGTATTGTTTGGATTTTAGGTATAAAATTATATGGCATGAATATATGGTAAAAGAAGGAAAAAAACAGTGATTTTTCATTAATATGAAATTACAATTTTGGCATATAACCATTCTGAATTATTGGGGAAGGTATACAAATTAATATTAAAACAATTCCACATGATTAATTAGAAGCTACAACCATCAACTCGTAAGCCATTAACAACACCCTTCAAACTCATGCCACCTTGCTTAGCTTTGTCTGATTCTGTATGGTTGAGATTTAGAGGCAAGGTGCTGGATTTTGGGTTCCTTCATAGGTAACTTTTGCATCAGAACAAGATGAAGTAATTGATTCTTTCTTTTCACCAACGTACTTCAAATCAATATTTGACATCCTAACTCCTTGGCAAGGAACCACGTCGCTGCACTGAAGTCTACTCCAACCTCTGATACTGTTGTTCCTTTTATATTCATGAACTTAACATTGATCGCTCACCGCTACCTTCGGTGGCTGCATCACTATAATAAAAAATATTATATTACGTGCATATATAATGTTATTTCTACTGCATAAATAGGATTTATGCAGCAGAGTGTTAGCAATGGATATGAAATGACTGCTACATTAGCAACTTGTTGCAATAAGGTGTTCAAACTATCGCAATAACTTAAGACGATAAAAGCAATCTGCTATAGGAATATCAACAATTTTGATGCATATTGTAACAGTTTTCTGCTGCTAATATAGTAGCTGTCAATGTCAATACTTGCTTGCATATGAAATAACTATGCTTGTTTAGATTCTATCTACGATGAACCAAACTAATGATAAATTAGCATGTAAATATAAATTCATACATGACTTATATCATTGATTAGATTCATCACTGACTAAATATAGATAATAATTTTGACCATAAAAATAATATAGTTTGACCAATAAAAATAATCTAAATTATAATGTTTGACTAATAAATTGTCTTAAAAATTATGGAAATTAAAGTTTTGAAAATATCTTGGTTAAAAATTGAAGTTCAAAAGATCAGAAACGGTGGGTAATAAAATATATCTGAACTTCAATTTTTAACCAATATATCTCTGAAAGTAATTAATGATAATAATGTATATTAAAAAATGTATATTAATGGGTATCTGATTCCATGGCCAGGACCGCAATTAACATCGGAGACGGAGATGTTGATGCCGCCAGGTCCAATTGAGACACAATCGTCGCCGTCTCCAATTGCGGAAGACATGATGGCGATATTGGTGGAATCATCAATGTGAATTCCATCTGTGTTTGGGCTATCCCATGGAGCTGTAATTGCTAGGTTTTCCACATTAACGTCATTTCTGTTCTGTAATACTACATGGAATCCCTTACTGTTTGACAAGGTAATGCTCCTGATACTCCCATCAGAAATGTTTGAAAACTTCATTGGCTGCGTCCATCTTTCCGTCAAATTGTTCTTTTTTTTTTTTTGTGCCAGTTTTAGAAAATTTCGACGGATTAATACGAGAAAAATAATATTTACTTAGGTCCTAATAATATTATTTAGATTCCATTGATTATATGCCAATCTAATTATATTATGTTAGGTATATTATTAGATTTGACATTCCACTTATATGTGTATTATACATAAAATAGGGGCTTAGTTGAATACAAATTAGAAGTTCAGGGGCTCAATTGTATATGTTAGACAAATTGAAGAGCCAAAAGATACATTTATCCCGAAATGATAAAACTATCACTTAAAGAAAAGTTGTTACAATAGTTGCATCATGCATGTTTAAATTGTTGAAATGTGGCAATCCCGAAAAATTGTATTTCTCCCCAATAGCATTTTAAAAGGGTTTCATCCCCTTCTTAACAATTCATCCCAAAAAACACTAATCTCTCTACTTCTAAGATTTGTTGTATTTTTCCTCTCTCTCTTGTAATATTTCACTTTGTAATATTTATTTGAAATAGTGAAATATTATTTTAGTAGTGTCCGAGGACGTAGGCATAATTGGCCGAACCTCGTTAAATTCTGGTGTTCATTTTATTTCTATTTAATAGCTATTGTCGGGTCTTTTACTTTGTGATATATTGTGTTTTAAATTATCTTAGAAAAATTCTGTCACCAAGACTCAAGAGTCTAAGGAAGTTGGTTTTTAAGGGAGATCATTTGTGACTCCACCAACTACTTGGGAATTTTTCTTTGTCTTAATTTTTGGCATAATTATTCATTTTGGTGGAAACTAACCCGATTTCCACAATAATTGGTATCAGAGCCAAGGTTACTGAGTTATATGTTCTGTGGTTGCGGCGTAAGCTGATCTTCCACATCAGAAAGGTTTCCTTGGATTCTTGGGTATTCCGCATTTGAAAGCTATTAAATAGTCTTAAAAAAAATGGCAAGAGACGAACAAAAATCCACAATGGACACAACAACTTCTACTTCATCAATTTTGGCGAGAACTTATGTGGCAAATACGAGAATTGCAGTGGAGATTTTTGATGGTACAGGCCATTTCGGCATGTGGCAAGGTGAAGTTCTAGACACCTTATTTCAGCAAGGCTTAGACATTGCCATTGAGGGAGAAAAGTCAGAAGGTGCAGATGAGAAGGA
Organism: Triadica sebifera; assembly: GCA_023653625.1. Lineage (NCBI taxonomy): Eukaryota > Viridiplantae > Streptophyta > Magnoliopsida > Malpighiales > Euphorbiaceae > Triadica > Triadica sebifera. The sequence goes on from CM042908.1 coordinate 1,305,703, forward strand.
ATGGAAGACAATCAATCGTTTGGCATGTGGTACAATTCGATCGTGCCTGTCCAGAGAGCATAAGTATGTCTTTTGTAAAGAAACTTCTGCAAGTAAATTGTGGAAGACACTAGAGGAAAAATTCTTTAAAAAGAGCAGTCAAAATAAGCTTCATATGAAGAAAAGACTGTTCAGATTCACATATGTTCCTAGTACCTCGATGAATGATCACATCACCAATTTCAATCAACTTGTAGCAGATCTGATGAACTTGGATGTGACATTTGAAGATGAAGATTTGGCCCTAATGCTGTTGGGATCCCTTCCTGAGGAGTTTGAGTTTCTAGAAACTGCTCTACTCCATAGGAAAGCTGAGGTGTCTCTTAGTGAAGTATGTGCTGCACTATACAGCTATAAATTGAGGAGAAAAGACAAGAAGGATAGCACCAGTGGAGCAGCAGAAGCTTTGATAGTAAAAGGCCGTTCGAAAAATAAGAACAGGGGAAAGAAAGACAGATCAAAGTCCAGAGTAGACAAAGATGAATGTGTTTTTTGTTGAGAAAAGGGGCACTGGAAGAAAGATTGTCCTAAGTTGAGAAGCAAATCTGGCAAAGGCAAGGCTGTTGCAGATTCAAATGTAGCTGAATGTGATGATTCAGATTTTTCATTAGCATTGATGTCATCAATAAGCAGTTCGACTGCTTGGATCCTGGATTCAGGCTGTAGCCACCACATGTGTCCCAATTGGGAATGGTTTTTCGATTTTAAAGAAATTGAAGGTGGAGTTATCTATACAGCAAATGACACCACTTGCAAAACAACTGGAATTGGTTCAATCCAGTTGAGAAATCGTGATGGATCAATCAGAACTCTAACAGATGTAAGATATGTGCCCAGTCTGACGAAAAACCTCATTTCTATGGGAATCCTTAGGAGAAAGGGTTTCACTATAATCATTAAAAATGAAATAATGAAGGTTATATCTGGAGCACTTGTGGTGATGAAAGGAGTTCAAATGAGCAATAACTTGTATTACTATGAAGGCAATACAGTTGTTCGAACAACTGCAGCAGTTTCTAGTGATGACCAGGAGCTAGAAACAACCAGATTGTGGCATATGCGCTTGGGGCATGCAGGCAAAAAATCCTTGAAACTTTTGGCGAATCAAGGATTATTGCAAGGAGTACGAACCTGCAGATTAGACTTCTGTGAGCATTGCATCAAAGGGAAGCAGACGAGAGTGAAGTTTGGCACTGCAATCCATGATACCAAGGGTATTCTGGATTATGTTCACTCAGATGTATGGGGTCCTTCCAAAACTGCTTCAATGGGAGGTAAACACTACTATGTTACCTTTGTTGATGATTGTTCAAGAAGAGTATGGGTGTATACAATGAAGACAAAGGATGAAGTGTTGGAATTTTTTCTCATCTGGAAGAAGATGGTAGAAACTCAGACGGGCAGAAAGATCAAGTGTCTTCGAACAGACAATGGCGGAGAGTACACAAGTGATCCCTTCATGAAAGTTTGCAGAAATGAAGGAATTGTTCGACATTTCACTGTCAGAAATACACCACAACAAAATGGGGTGGCTGAATGCATGAACCGAACTCTACTGGAGAAAGTTCGGTGTATGTTGTCTAATGCTGGATTAGGCAGACAGTTTTGGGCTGAGCCTGTAACATACGCATATCATCTCATTAATCATTTGCCATCAACTGCTATCAATGGAAAAACACCTTTGGAGGTGTGGTATGGAAAACCTGCTACAGATTATAATTCCTTACATGTGTTTGGTTCCACTGCATACTATCATGTTAAGGAATTGAAGTTAGATCCAAGGGCAAAGAAAGCTATCTTTATGGGGATATCCTCTGGTATCAAAGGATATCGACTATGGTGTTTAGAGATGAAGAAAATAATCTTTAGTAGAGATGTTACCTTTGATGAGTCTACCATGTTAAAGGTAACAAATGAGCAGACAGATGGTTCTCCACAGCAGGTGGAGGAAACTCCCAAACAGGTGGAGTTTGATAGAAGAAGAATTGTTGATCCAGAAATTGTAAAGTCTGATAAAATTACTCCTACGGCAGAAGAAGAGATAATGGTAGAAAATGGATCAGATGAGGAAGCAGAGGTTTTAGCACAAGAACCTGCTCAGCAACTTGGGCCAATTTCATTACGAAAGCCGAAAAGGAATATTAAGAAACCTGCTCGACTTGAAGATATGACTAATTATACATCTTCAGTAGATGATGAGATTCCTTCCATTTATTGTGAAGCTATTCAAAGCTCAGAAGAAGAAAAATGGAGAAAGGCTATGGAAGAAGAGATGCAGTCCCTTGAAAAGAATCAGACATGGAAGCTATCAAGTTTGCCTAATGGAAAGAAAGCAATTGGCTGTAAATGGGTTTATGCAAAGAAATACGGATTTTCTGATAAGAATGATATCCGCTACAAGGCAAGATTGGTAGCTAAAGGTTATGCTCAGAAGGAGAGAATTGATTATAATGAAGTGTTTTCTCCAGTTGTAAAACATTCCTCCATAAGAATAATGCTGGCCTTGGTAGCACAATTTGATCTGGAACTAGTTCAGCTAGATGTAAAAACTGCATTTTTACATGGAGACTTAGAAGAAGAAATCTACATGACTCAGCCAGAAGGATTTAAAGTTGCTGGAAAAGAAAATTTGGCGTGCAAGTTGAGCAAATCGTTGTATGGATTGAAGCAATCTTCAAGATAGTGGTACAAACGATTTGACAAGTTTATGATAAGGCAGAAATACACAAGAAGCAAATATGATCATTGTGTATATTTACGCAAGCTACGAGATGGTTCCTTTATCTATCTTCTCCTTTATGTTGATGATATGCTGATAGCTTCAAAAGATGAAGGAGAGATTCAGAAGTTAAAAGCTCAACTAAATCAGGAATTTGAAATGAAGGATTTAGGGGAAGTTAAGAAGATTCTCGGTATGGAGATATGCAGAGACAGAAAATTGGGGAGACTTTGTTTGACTCAGAAACAATATCTGAGAAAAGTACTAAAGCGTTTTGGGATAAATGAGAATACAAAACCAGTTAGTACTCCACTTGCTCCTCATTTTAAGCTCAGTGCATCTTTCTCTCCGAAAAGTGATGAAGAATGAGAATATATGTCAAAGGTTCCATATGCAAATGCTGTTGGTAGCTTGATGTATGCAATGGTGTGTACGAGGCCTGACATTTCACAAGCAGTTGGAGTTGTGAGCAGGTACATGCATGATCCTGGCAAAGGACATTGGCAAGCTGTGAAATGGATTCTACGGTATATTCAGAATACTGTAGATGTTGGTATAATGTTTGAGCGGGATGAGAAAAATGGTCAGTATATAGTTGGATATTGTGATTCCGACTATGCAGGTGATTTAGACAAAAGTCGATCTACTACCGGTTATGTGTTCACACTTGCAAAGGCACCGGTTAGTTGGAAGTCCACTTTGCAGTCAACAGTTGCTTTGTCTACAACAGAGGTAGAGTACATGGCAGTTTCAGAAGTTGTTAAGGAGGCAATTTGGCTTCAGGGGTTGTTGAATGACTTGGGAATTGGTCAGAAGCATGTCAAAGTGCATTGTGACAGTCAAAGTGTTATTTGTTTAGCAAAGAATCAAGTTTATCATACAAGGACGAAGCATATCGATGTTCGATATCATTTTGTACGGGAAATTCTTGAAGATGGTGGGATACTACTTCAGAAGATTCTGACTGCTGAAAATCCCGCAGATATGGCAACAAAAGTTGTGGCAGGTGTCAAGTTTCAACATTGTTTGGACTTGATAAATATTATTAGAATTTGAAATTGGGCGCTTCGAAGCGCATTTGAAGACATTACTGAAATTTGTAATATAAGAGTTAAGAGAGTATTTGTTTGGAATTGTGAGATCGCCAAGGTGGAGATTTGTTGAAATGTGGCAATCCCATATCGGAAAAATTGTATTTCTCCCCAATAGCATTAGGCTATAAAAGGGTTTCATCCCCTTCTTAACAATTCATCCCAAAAACCACCAATCTCTCTACTTCTAAGATTGGTTGTATTTTTCCTCTCTCTCTTGTAATATTTCACTTTGTAATATTTCTTTGAAATAGTGAAATATTATTTTAGTAGTGTCCGAGGACGTAGGCATAATTGGCAGAACCTCGTTAAATTCTGGTGTTCCTTTTATTTCTATTTAATAGCTATTGTCGGGTCTTTTACTTTGTGATATATTGTGCTTTAAATTATCTAAATTATCTTAGAAAAATTCTGTCACCAAGACTCAAGAGTCTAAAAAAGTTGGTTTTTAAGGGAGATCATTTGTGACTCCACCAACTACTTGGGAATTTTTCTTTGTCTTAATTTTTGGCATAATTATTCATTTTGGTGGAAACTAACCCGATTTCCACAACATAAATATCTAGTCTAAATTAGTTCATAATTTTCTTTTTTAGAAAATGAGTCAATTTTTTTTCACTGAATGAATCTACAAAAAGTGATATGACTTCAATAATTTACTATTGTTTTGGTTTATGAATAGATTAATAGTCCATTCTGATAAAAAAGAAAAAAAATTCTAAGTCCAGGCAGAAAATTGTTGGTCAAATTATACATGCATCAGAAATAAATGACAATAAAGATGGACGGTGCATATTTTGTTGACAAAATATTTGGTAGATAAGATGGTATGTGAAAATTAATCTTGACCATCCATTTGGTGAGTGATAATTAATCTTGACCATTTATTTTGTTGGTAAGATGGTAGGTGAAGATTAATTTTGACCATCCATTTGGTGGGTGGGGATTAATCTTGACTATCCATTTGATAGGTAAGACGGTAGATGAGAAATGATCTCAACCATCCATCAAAGTAGGTGAAAATTAATTTTGGTCGTCCATTGAGGAGGTGTAAGCTTATATATAACATTATAAATTCATTTGTAAGACATTCCATCCAAAAGTGAGAGAAAAGAAAAACAAAAGTTTAGAAAAATTTTAGTGAGAAGTTGTGAGTATTTGTAAAGACTTTATGAATTTTTCTTCTTTCAGTAAAAGATCTGCAGCAGTTTGGAGACGTAGGCATAATTGGCCGAACTCCATTATAAATTTGTCTTATTATTCTATATTTTCTTCGCTTTCTCATAAATCTAATTATAAAAAAATTAATGTTATTTTCCAACAACTATTTTTAGAGCTTTGATTGCGTTTTTCTGTCTTTTTTCTTGAGCGATTACTATTCAAGTAAATAGTGAATTTTATGAATAGTGAAATTTGGTCAGTTGTACCAAATTATCCACGGATGTGTTCTAATACACGGTAGTTCGCAAGAATTGTGAGAAACGATCCAAAGGAAGTCAGATTCGAGTGGAAATGATGGTTGTAGACGAAGGAAAGGTGAAAATTGAGAAGTTCGATAAAGCAAACTTTGTCTTTTGGAAAATGCAAATTGAGGATTATTTGTATCAAAAAAATTTGTATCAACCTCTCTCAGGGAAGAAGCCAGAGGCTATGAAGGAAGAAGACTGAAGTCTTCTCGATAGACAAGCTCTCGGAGTTATCTGATTGATGTTATACCGCAATATTGCTTTCAACATAGCAAAGGAAATGACTACGACAGGTCTTATGACGACTCTCTCTATTTTGTATGAGAAGCCTTTAGCCTCAAACAAAGTGCACCTCATGAGGCGTTTTCTCAACTTGCGAATGACAGAAGACGTATCAGTAGCTCAACATCTCAATGAACTCAATATAGTCACAACCCAATTGAGTTCGGTTGGAATTAAATTTGATGAAGAAATACGAGCATTAATACTTTTATCTGTTCTACCAGAAAGCTGAAATGCTACTGTCACGGCTGTGAGTAGCTTGTCGGAAAGCACTAAGTTGAAATTTAATAATGTTCGTGATTTGATTCTCAGTGAAGAGATCCGATGGAGAGAGTCGGGTGAATCATCAACTTCTTCAGTTTTGCATATAAAGTCAAAAGGAAGAAATTCAACCAGAGGCAATGGACGAGGCAATTCAAACTACCGAGGTAGAATAAAGGACAGGAGGTCCAAATTCAGGAATCTCAGTAATTCCCATAGTTTGAAAGTTGTCGAATGTTGGAATTGTGGAAAAACTAGGCATTACAAAAATCAGTGCAAAAGTGCACTGAAGAACCAGGAAACAAAGGTAGAGGCAAATGTTACTTCCACCTTTGGAGGCAATGACACATTGATATGCTCTTTGGAAAATAAAGAGAAGTCTTGGGTGTTGGACTTTGGAGCATCGTTCCATACTACTTCATAGAAAGAATTCTTTGAAAGGTATATCCTTGGAAACCTTGGAAAGGTATATCTTGGTGATGATCAACCTTGTACTATTATTGGCAAAGGTGTAGTAAAGATTAAGTTGAACGGATCTATTTGGGAGCTAAAGGATGTCAGACATATTCCCGACTTGAGAAAGAACTTAATCTCAGTAGGCCAGTTGGCTAGCGAAGGCTACACTACGATCTTTCATGGTAATAATTGGAAGATTTCAAAGGGAGCAATGACGGTTGCTCGAGGCAAAAAGAGCGACACTCTTTACATGGCAGCAGGAGCACGCTGTTCAATCATAGTTGTAGCTGGTAATGAAAATCCCAATCTATGGCACCAGAGACTAGGCCATATGAGTGAAAAAGGGATGAAGATTATGCATTCGAAGGGGAAACTTCAAGGTCTACAGTCAGTAGAGATAGACACGTGTGAAGATTGCATACTTGAAAAGCAGAAAAGGGTTAGCTTTCAGACAAGTGGCAGAACCCCAAAGAAAGAAAAGTTTGAGCTCGTTCACTCTGATATTTGGGGACCAACGACCGTTTCATCCATTGGTGGGAAACACTACTTCGTGACTTTCATCGATGATCACTCTCGGAAGGCGTGGGTTTACTTTCTAAAACATAAGTCTGAAGTGTTCGAGGCTTTCAGAAGATGGAAAACTATGGTTGAAAATGAGACAAATCTGAAGATTAAAAAACTCAGAACTGACAATGGTGGTGAATATAAAAATACCAGATTTAAGAAATTCTGCTATGAGCACGGTATTAGAATGGAGAGAACCATGCCAGGCACACCTCAACACAATAGTATAGCTGAGTGTAGAACCAAACATTGACAGAAAGAGCTAAAAGCCTTCGTATATAGTCAGGTCTACCAAAGCAGTTCTAGGCAGAAGCAGTCAACACAACAGCTTACTTAATCAATTGAAGACCATCGGTTCCATTGGAGCACATAATACCAGAGGAGATATGAAGCCAAAAAAAGTTAAAATTGACACATATAAAAGTTTTTGGGTGTGTAGCATACGTGCATATCAGTGATGAAGGAAGAAATAAGCTTGATTCCAAATCCAAGAAATGAACCCTTATCGACTATGGTGAGGATGAGTTTGGCTACCGTATTTGGGATGACAAAAATAAAAAGGTCATTCGTAGCAGAGATATGATTTTTGACGAAAGGGTGATGTACAAGAACATGCATAAAATAGTCACCAGCAACTCAGAATAGAATGAGTCAATATTTGCAAATGCAGATGATGTCCAGATAGTTCCGTGATGGAACCCATTGTAGCAAGTTCTCAGCCGGAGGAACTTGTTGGATCAAACAGTGCGCATCAATCTGATACACCACAGCCTCCTACTCCATCTCCTGTATTAAGAAGGTCTTCTCGGCCTCATGTGCTTAACAGGAGATATATGAACTATCTTTTATTGACTGATGGAGGGGAGCCGGAATGCTATGATGAATCTTGTCAGATTGGAGATGCCAGTAAGTGGGAGCTTGCCATGAAAGACAAAATGAAGTCTCTGATCTTCAACCAGATATGAGAACTAGCTGAGTTATCCATAGGGAAGAAGACACTTCATAACAAATGGGTGTATCGAGTAAAGGAGGAGCATGATGGTTGCAAGAGATACAAAGCCCGACTAGTTGTCAAAAGATTCCAGCAGAAGGAAGGAGTTGACTACACTGACATTTTTGCTCATGTTGTGAAGCTCAATACTATCAGAACAGTATTGAGTATTGTGGCTATTGAAGATCTCCATATTGAACAGTTGGACGTGAAAATCACATTTCTTCACGAAGACTTAGATAAAGAAATATACATGCATCATCCAGAAGGTTTCTTAGAAAAAAGGAAGGAGAACATGGTGTGCAGACTTAATAAGAGTTTTTATGGCCTGAAATAAGCCCCAAGATAGTGGTACAAAAAGTTTGATGGCTTCATGCACAAGAAAAATTTTCAGAAGTGCAATGCAGTTATATCATTTTGCTACTTTAAGTCGATGATATGTTAGTAGCAGGTTCAAATATGGATGATATCAGAAGGTTGAAGTAACAATTGTCAAAAGAGTTTGATATGAAAGACTTGGGTCCAGCAAAGAAGATTCTTAGAATGTAAATCACAAAAGATAAACAAAGAGGGTTCTTGCAGTTATCTCAAGCAGAGTACATCAATCGTGTTTTGCAGAGATTCAACATGAACAACACCAAGCCAGTTAGCATACCCTTGGCCAGTCACTTTCGCCTATCCAAGAATCAATTCCCTCAAACGAAGGAATAGAGAGAATTCATGGCTAAGGTTCTTTATGCCTTAGCTATTGGACTTTGATGTATGCAATGGTCTATACTATACCAGATATTGGTCATGCAGTGAGGGTTGTTAGCAGATTTATGTCAAATCCAGAAAAAACTCATTGGAAATCATTCAAGTGGATTTTGAGGTATTTACGAGGCACCATGGAAAAATGTTTGTACTTTGATAAAGGAGAGTTAAAAGTACAAGGTTATGTAGATGCAAACTTTGGAGGTGAAGTCGATCACCGAAGAAGCACCACCGATTATATATTCACTGTTGGAAGTAGAACTATTAGTTGGATGTCACAAATACAAAAGATTGTCACTTTATCCATTACAGAGAATAAATATGTAGTAGTGACTGAAGCTAGTAAATAGATGATATGGCTTCAAGGTTTATTAATTGAGTTGGGATTCAAACAGGAGAAGAATATTTTGCATAGTATCAGTCAGAGTGCGATACACTTGGCAAAAAATTCAGCATTTCATTCCAGAACCAAACATATTGGGTTTCGTTACCATTTCATCAGATCTTTATTGGAAGATGATGTGTTAGTATTAGAGAAAATCCAAGGAAGTAAGAATCCAGCGGATATATTGACAAAGGCAGTGACTATCAACAAACTGAAGTTGTGTTCAACTTCAGTTGGTCTGCTATAGTAACAAGACCAGAAAGACTGTTGCATTAATTGATGTGTGAAGATAGATTGAAACCAGTTTTCAAATGGGAGATTGTTGGTCAAACTACATATGCATCATAAATAAATGACAATAAAGATGGACGATGCATCTTTTGTTAAACTAATTAATAATTAGTTGACAAAATATTTGGTAAGAAAGATGGTAGGTGAAGATTAATCTTGACCATCCATTTGGTGGGTGAGGATTAATCTTGACTATCTATTTGGTTAGTAAGATGATAGGTGAAGATTAATCTTGACCATCTATTTGGTGGGTGGGGATTAATATTGACCATCCATTTAGTGGGTGGAGATTAATCTTGACCATCCATTTGGTAGGTAAGACGGGGGTGAGAAATGATATTAACCATCTATCAAAGTATGTGAGAATTAATCTTGGTCGTCCATTGAGGAGGTGTAAGCCTATATATAGCCTTAGGAATTCATTTGTAAGGTATTTCATCCAAAAGTGAGAGAGAAGAAAAATAAAAGCTTATAAAAGCTTTAGTGAGAGGTTATGAGTTGTTTTGTGAATTTTTCTTCTTTCAGTAAAAGATTTGCAGCAGTCCCGAGATGTAAACATAATTGGCCGAACTTCGTTATCAATTTGTGTCTTATTATTCCGCATTTTCTTCGTTTTCTCATAAATCTGATTATAAGAAAATTGACGTTATTTCCCAATATGTTATTTGTTAGCCAATTTTCTAAAGATAATAACTGTTTCTTTGAGTTTCATTCTTCTAAATTTTTTGTCAAAGATTTTTTGTTTCCCAATAGGTGCTACTTTGAGTGCCAAGTGATAATGAGCTATACAAGTTTAATCACCTTATCAAGCCAATGTTGTTGAATCCATTTCATTTCCGGTGTGTCATGCACGTTTTGGGAACACTAATTTGTAGGCTACTAATTTAATCACCTTATCAAGCCAATGTACAACGTTGCCTTTCCAGGATGACCACAAGCATCGTCCTATGCTTCTAAAAATTCATGTTCAAACATCAAATTCGATTTTGAAACAAACTGATTATCGCAAAAAAAATTGAATTTTACTTAAGAAGTAGATATCTTACTTTGCTACACTTTAGTACTATCAACTACACTCACTTTAGTGGAATGGCTGATATGGAAGCCATCAGTGTTTGGGCTATCTTCAGGAGCAGAGAAGTTCATGTTGTTGGCTCTAACGTTATTGCACTCAACAATACTGATGTGGAACCCCATGGGATTCACAGAATGGACGCCGCTCCATTTATAAATCTTTCACACAAATGAATTTAAGACTCTGGAACAACAGTTGATCGAGCCAAAGAAAGACTGTCGTGTTAGCATTAAGAATAGAAAATGATGCTAGTTGAGTAGATGCTTCCGATGGGGAACAATTTGCCTCCCTTCTCCTTATATTTCCAAATGTTTGAGCCTTGGACATCAATAGTGCCTACGCCATTACCAACAACCACCAGACCAGTGGTTTCTTGAAAGAAATCCAAAAATCTTCAGTATACTTGCTTATATCAGATATAGTCTTAAGAGTTCCTTGAATATCAACAACTGTTGGAGCTGTATTTGAACAAGGTCCTTGGAACACCATTGTAGAGACATAGAAGTCTCCCTTTGGGATAACTAGCCTTGCCTTTCCTTTGTAATTGCACGCTGCCTTCCATGCCTTAATAAAATTTTGAAAATAACAAATCCCACCTAGCAAAATTAATGTCGACAAATAATAATAATAATAATAATAATAATACTAATAATAATAATAATAATAATAATAATAATAATAATAATAATAATAATAATAACAAATTACATAAAACCCCTTATGAAATTTTAATAAATTACAGACAGAAATAAACTTTTAAAAAATTAATAGTTTACCCTATATTATTTGAAATAATGTCTATTCATTTACTACTGTATGAATTTTAAATATTGAAATGCAATATATTATATGATTTTTCTATATTTGAGATATTTTACATTAATTTTTAGGATTTCATATATAGTTTAATGATATTTTATAAGAGTTTAAGGATTTTGCTCGTTAATAACTGTAACTGCAGAGTAAATAATACATTCAAGTCATAATATTTTTAATTATTTTCTCAAATAACATTTTTATCAAATGACAGAGGGTAAACTGTTAGTTTTTTAAAAATTTATTTTTAATTATAATTTGTTAAATTTCAGAAATTTTTTATGTAATTTGTTCTAATAATAATAATAATAATAAACTATCATGTTCGTAAAATAATAATGATAAAAAATAAAAAGTTTTAATATCAATATGCACTATTGCATTATATGTGGTCAGACCAGCTTTTACACCATAATCTAACTCATTAAAGATTTTCTCACCACCGGCAGCCCCTTATCGGTTGGGGCTGGTTTTGAATCAACAGATTTAGGTGAGGCTTTTTCATGATCCTTATGACCTTTAGAAGAAGAAGAAGAAGAAGCAATAACTACAGTTAAGTATGGGAGAAGAATGGCATATGCCATAAGCTTATTGGAGATGGCCATTGCCATTCTTCAAACCAAAATTTCAAAAATAAAAGAAAAAAATTAATAATAATAATAATAATAATAATAATAATAATAATAATAATAGTAATAGTAGTAAAGTAGTGGGGAAAAGCCCCGATATTAATCGAGACTAATGATACAAATTTGCAAGTGAAAGTTTTTTATTCCTATATATGGCCTTTTTCTTTATAAAATAATTTGCGGGAGAAAAGAATGGTTGAGGATCAAATGACAATATGTAAAATGTGATTTTAATCTATGGAAATTGTTGTTTTGTTGAGTATTCTCTATGATTAGCGTTAATTTCCTAACATTTATGAGACATTTTTTTTTCTCTTTTTATATAAAATTGGCTGATATTTCTCTTTTTTAGCTGCAAATTCAATACATGACTTGATTTTTTTTATTAATTAGCCTATTAATATGACTTCAATTGTTTACGAGACTAATCAATTCATAGTTATAATATTTTCAATCATTCTATAATGGATAACTGTTAACGATTTATGGCTCTCTTAGAAATTATCATGAGAGAAAAAAGTTGAGACTATATATATATATATATATATATATATATATGCGTGCGCACGATTTGCACTTATTCGATTCATTAAAAAAAAACTTTCAGTTATTCAAATTAAGCTTTTCAATCTTTTTTTTTTCTCAAAATAAAGTCATTCAATTTAAAATTTTTCTATATTAAGTATTTTAACTTTTGATTATATCTAAATTATATTAAAAATATTTTGGATGGGACCCACCAAAGAGGAAAACGAAAAAAATGAAAAGAAAATTTTTAAATACCCACATTTGTTGACATTTGCATGCATATTTTGAGATTATTTGCAGTCTTGTGCCTACCCTATTTTGCAAGTTGAGAGTAAAAGTAAGAGCTCTCGAGAGAAATAATAAATAGATAAAAATAGATAGAATGTGTAATTTTCTATTTTTTTTATAGTTAAATTCTTTTATTATTATCCATGATTTTTATTGCGATTAGTTTAGAATTTTTCCACATAAAATTTGTATATTCTATTTTATTCTTATTTTTCTCAACAAATGGTATCAAAGTCTATTTTCAATGTTAATATCTATTTATCATGTACTATATAGTTGTGATTAGTAAGTGGAAACTCCATATTAGAAAATTGTACACTCTGCGTATGTTAGAATCTAGTTTAATGACAGAGCATATTAATATATTGACTACTCTATTTTCTCAACTCACATTACTATATTATAAAATAGAGTCAATTGAATGCACTGAACTTCTGTTTTAAAGTCTACCAGATTCATATGATCAACTCAACATTAATCTAATAAACAATGTTCTTACAGATATTTTGATTTTTGACGATGTTGCAGTTGATATTCTTGAAGAAGAAAATCGTCGTAAGAACAAAGAGGACACATTGACAAGTTCCCAACAAGCGAAACCTTAACGATGATGAGAGAGAGATCAATGGAATGTGGCTCAAGTGGGAGCCAAGATCATGGTAGATCAAAGTCTTGAATAAGAAAAAACTTAAATGTTACCATTGTGGCAAAAAAAGTCATTTGAAAAAATAATTGTTGGAGTTTAAACATAAAAAACTCTAATGCTTAAGGAAATGTTATAAGCACATCTAATGAGAGCGGTGTTTTATATTATGAAGCAGCGACAACTAGTGAAAGCAAAAAGACATTTACTGATATATGATTCATTGACTATGGAGCCGCATTTTACATGACTTGTTGAAGAGAATGGTTTCATTAATATGAACATGTTTATGAGAAATCTATGTATAATTGAAATGATTATTCCTTAAAGATTGTTGGTATTGAAACCATCAAGTTGAAATTCCATGATGACATAGTACGCATTATTCAACAAGTGTGATATATAAGACCTAAAAAATAATTTGTTGTCATTAGATCAACTAAATGATATTGGCTGTAAAATTGAAGTTAGAAGAGGAATCAAGAAAGTGATTTGAGGAGTGCTTTTACTATGAATGGAGAAAAAATGACTTCTAACTTGTACATGTTGAAGAGAGAGTCTTTACTAAAAGGAGAAGCATCAGTTGCTTCAAGTAGTTCAAGTGAAAGATCTATAATAGTGTGACATCAAAAACTTGGGCATATGTATAAACAAGGAATAAAAAATTTTTACAGAGAAAAATCTTTTAGGTGTCACTAAGGCGTCTTTATATTTCTGTGAGTATTGTGTTACAAGTAAGGATCATATATTGAAGTTTAGCATATCAAATTTTAGAAGTTAAGAAATTTTAGAATTGTTTCACTTTGATGTATGACAAGAACCTGTTACGTCTCTAAGAGGAGCAAAATATTTTGTATCCTTCATAGATGATTATTCTAGAAGATATTGAGTGTATCCTATCAAGAAAAATACATATGTATTTCTAGTCTTTAAAGTATTCAAAGAGCCAATAAAGATTGATTATAAAAAGATGATCAAATGTCTGAAGATAAATAATAGAGGAGAATACATCAGTCATGTGTTTATTGAATTTTGCAATCAATAAGACATCAAAAGATAGTTCACTACAATATATACTAATCAACAAAATGGAGTGGCAAAGTGAATGAACATAATCTTGTTAGAAATAACAAGAGCAATGTTGGGAGTTGCAGGCTTAAAAAAATTTCTAGACAGAAACTGTAAATACTATATGTTATGTGATAAATCGGGTCTCATCAACATGAATTGAGTTGAAGACATTAGTGGAGATATAGATTGAAAAGAATGTTGATTATTTAAACCTCTATATATTTAAAAATCTTATATACATGATGTACAATGCTCAAGAAACTGTAAAGTTAGATCCAAAATCCAAAAAATATTTATTTTTGGGATATGCTGATAGAGTAAGGGGTATTACCTGTGGGATCTCATTGCTCACAAGGTTGTAGTTAGTAGGGATATTATTTTTTTAGAAGATAAACTACAAAAAGAAGAAAGAAATGATAATACAATGAAATAAAATTTAGAGACTACGGTAATACATGGAAAAATAATTTGAGAAAAAGAATTCTTCTGAAACAGCACTAGAGCACGATGAAAAAGACTAGTTATTTTTTAGGCACCAAAACCTCGACAGTTAGATTGCTCAAAAAAATAACCAGCTTGACACTTAGAGTATGTTATATAGAGAAATATTCCATACTACCTTCTAACAGAGTATGGAGAGTCATCAACTCTCCAAGAAAATAATAAACAATTCATATGCATCTTAATGGATGACAACAATGTAGGAGGAAATGAAAGCTCTTCATAAGAATAAAACTTGTAAACTTATTCTATTACCATAAAGAACAAAACCTATTGGAAATAAATGGGCGCATAAAATCAAACGTAATGATAAAGATCAAGTTGAACAGTATCATGCAAGATTGGTGGTGAAAGGATATGCTTAGAAAGAAGATATTAACTTCAATGAGATATTTTTTCTAGTGGTACGATTAACAACAATTAGAATAGTCTTGACAATGTGTGGTATCTTTGACTTACTTTTAGAGCGGTTAAACGTGAAAAATATTTTTCTTCATAGAGATATTGAAGAAAAAATTTACATGCTCCAACAAAAAGGTTTTGAAGAAAAAGAAAACGAGAATTTGATTTGAATATTGAACAAATTTCTGTACGGTCTCAAATAAACACCAATGTATTGGTATAAAAAATTTGATTCCTTGATTATGAGCCTTGGATATATCAAACTTAATGTAAATCTTTGTGCATATTTTAAGAAGTTAGGTAGTAATAATATCATCATTTGCTGTTGTATGTAGATGATATGTTGGTAGCAGATCCCAACAAAGATAGTATTAAATAATTGAATGCACAATTAGCTAAGGAGTTTAAAATGAAGGATATAAGACAAACAAACAATATTTTAGGGATGCAAATTCATCAAAATAGAAATAATAGGAAATTTGACTTTCTCAAAAGAATTATTTTAATAAGATTTTTTGACATTTCAGTTTACAAAACTATAAGTCAATTTCTACCATACTTCATATTAATTTCAAGTTATCCTTCAATATGAGTCCAAGTATAGAAGCAAAAAGGATAAAAATGTCTCAAGTACTGTATGTATTAGCATTGAAAAGTTTAATATTTACTATGATTTGTACAAACTAAACGTTACACAAGTAATGAGAGTGGTTAGTCGATACATAGTGAATCCTAATAAAGAGCATTGTAATTGGGTAAAAAGGGTTATGAGATATATTAAGGGAACCAAAAATGTTGTATTGTCTTACGAAGAATCAGACTTTATGTAAGAAAATATATTGACTCAGATTATACAGGTGATATTGACAAAAACAAATCTATTATCAGATATATATTTGTACTTACTAATGGAGCTGTAAATTGAGTTTTAAAACTGCAGTTAGTTGTGGCTATGTCATTAATAGAAGTAGAACATATTGTAGCTATACAAGCTAATAAAAAAGTAATTTGATTAAAAATGCTATTGGAGAAAGTCGGGCATATGAGAGTGTTTTGCATATTATAAATAATCCAACTTTTCATTCAAGAAAAAAATACATTCAAATGCAGTACCACTTTGTTCGTGAGAAAGCGGAGAAATGAAGAATAAATATACAGAAAATTCATATAGAAGACAACCTAACAAATTTTTTGACTAAAATAGTCAATGCTGACAAGTTTATTTGGTATTAATCTTCTAACGGTCTAGCAAAAATATAAGTAACATGGAATAATAAAAAAAATGATGTGAAGATACAGTTGCTGCAATTAAATATTCAAATGAAATATTTATTAAAAATCTTTTGGGTAGGACCCACCAAAGAAAAATACAAAAAAAAAAATTCAATGAAAATTTTCTTGCCATATTTGTTGATATTTGCACGGAATTTGGTGTCGAATATTTTGACATTGTTTGCAGCCTTTTGCCTATAAAAAGGCACAAACCATTTTCATTTCATCATAATAATTATAGCAAGTTTAGAGCAAAAGTGAAAATTTCCAAATTCAAGAGAAAAAATAGAAATAATTCTTCTAATTTTTAATAGAAAGTGTAATTATTATCTTTTTAATTATTATAGAGATTGTATAATATCTTATTTGTTTCATAGCGAAATTCTTTTATTCTTATATGTAATTTTTACCCTAATTTATTTAGAAATTTTCTACGTAAAATCTGTATTCTATTTTATTCTTATTTTCCTCAACAAATTAGACTCTCTAACTTTGATTTTTTTTTTTAGTTTACTTTCAATTAAGGACTTAATTCCGAAAAAATAAAGTTGAAGAACAAAATTTGGATATAAAAGTTTTCGAAGACTCAATAGACAAAATATGCAAACTTCAACAGCCAAAATATGTACCTTTCCAAAAAGTTACATATTTTATTCTTCCAAAATTATTAAGGCAAATCATATATATCCTTCTCGTATTTTGAAATTAAGCTCTAAAGTTTTAACTTTATCACATTCAGATCCTAAACAATTCTTATTTTTTGAATCAAGTTTTTATAGGTGTTACATAGGAAATACGAGTATTTTCTTAGGCTAAAACTTATGTATGTTATATTGATTTTTTTTAAAAAAACCTCATCTTTAATACTTTATGTGTTTACAATTTTAGGGCAGACAAAGACTGTGCATAAAAAATAGATATATTCACTCTTTTTTTATTTTTATTCTAATAATAAATATAGTGGTATTATAAAAAAAAAGTACGATATAATTTAATTTTTATAGCTTAACAGGGGCTTTATGCAAAAACAGACAAAATCACAATTCAAAGGTTTAATATCCAAAGTATGAAAAATTCCAAGGATCTCAAGATTAATTACCAACTATTTCAAGCAGCTAATCTAGACAGAATCAGCTACTTAATTAATGATGATACGTTCGAAACTTAATTATTCTCTTGATAATTATCTAATTGACGAGTTATTTCATTTAACTTAATTCTTTTTGTAGAACATAATTTTGTGCTTTAGGAATTAATTTCATGATAGCTTAACTTATTCAACCCGTCTAACCACGATGGAGTTTTAAAGCTGATCATGTTCAGTCCGGTTTCAAAAACAGTCTTAAACTCAATGGAAAATAAAATTAATAAAATTATGTATGATATCAATTAATAAAAAAAAAGTGTTATAATGATCCCAACATATGATGATAGAGTCAAAGTACAGAAAGATAAAAGAAAATGTAACACAATATTACTGGCATATATATATATATATATATATATAGTAGAGTGTGATTAAGTTGGTTTAGACAAAAAAAAAGAGAGAGTAGCACAAAACATAAGTGTGTATTATTAGTTTTTAATAACTATTATCGAAAACTAATAATATACGATTGGATGACTGAAGCATTGTCTACATATATATAGAATTATTTGTTCTTGCAATAATCCTTGATAATGAGTCCACCATAGTATGCAGCCGCTTCCTCACTGGTGATAGTAAGCTGAAATAATTTTGGATTGGCAACTCGCACTCCTCGAAAATCAGATGATTGTCGCTGGTCTTTAGGACAAGGATTTGGCTTCTTGGGGCGGCCAAACCATTCATCAATTAGTGCAAATCCTTCTAATCCAACTTCAAAAAGATGATCTACTTGGGGTTCCATCTCCAAAACTCTCCTTAGATAACGAATCTAAATCCTAAATCTTGAATCCTTATAATTTGCTAACAAATTAACATTTGTCTGAGTTTTCTATTACAAAGCCCTCCTTATATAGAAATTAAAAATCATAAATTTAGAACAAATGTTTGATTATGTTCCTAGCTAATTTGATTCTATATTATTTTCTTATGTTTTTTTTTTAATGTTCTTGATTCTTTTCCTACTTTCGGTTCCAATAGTGTTTTGATCTTAAAGAGAAATTGCCACGAGAAATATTTTCTAGGAAATGTCTCTTCTTGTAGCATTGGGTTCAAAGTGATTGATCTTTTTTTTTTTTTTTTACTTATATCATTTTTTTTATGGACCAATATTATATTTTTCCATATATATAATAACTATTTTACATATATGACAGAGTAGTATTGAATTGATATTTGATAAATTCAAAAATAGATTACAAAAAATTCATTTGAGCTTTTAACAAATTACAATCAAAACTAAATTTTTAAAAAACTAACAGTTTACCTCTTTATTATTTAATAAAAATATTATTTGAGATAACAATTAGGAAGTCTAAGACATGAATATACTTGTTGTCCTACAGTTATAATCATTAATAACGAGTAAAAATTTTAAATCCTTTTAAAATATCATTAAATTGTATATAAAATCCTAAAAAATTCACATAAAAATATTTTAAATATAGAAAAATCATATGATATATTACATTGCAATATTTGAAATTCATATAGTATCAAATGGATAAATATTATTTTAAATGACATGAAAATAAATTGTTATTTTTTTAAAAGTTTGTTTCTGACTATAATTTAAAAAACTTTAGGGGAATTTTTTGTAATTTGTTATAAATTCAATTTTAACGAATAAAGTGAGTTGGGAGGATATCCTTCACCTTTTTCAGTCAAAGTAACAAAAGAAGTCTTGTGTTTATCACAAAAGAATATAAGAAATATGAATCTTTGATCAAATTGATCAGATTGCTGCAAATTGAATCCAACGTTGCTCCCTTTTGTTTGTTATAATCATGGATGGTTCTTTGAAATAAATTATTCTTGCTTACCCAGTTACACTTGGCCTATATTTGAATTCAATTATAAATCAAACTAATTATAAATCTCAAAAAAATAATTTTTACATATTGATTTTATATTTGTTAAGTAAAAAATCAATTTATAAACAGATATATGAACTCTGTAATTAGATAAAAAATCTTTGAAAGCAAATATTATATTTGTATCCAGTATTGGGTATAGAAAAATTTATAAGCAATTTTTTTTTTTTTTTAGTTCATAAATTGGAAGGTATATATAAGATCGGTGGTAGGATAAAGTGCTCATTTCAAATGATGAAAAGAATATCTTATCCCTTTTACTTTGTATTCTTATATTAGAATTGGATGAACCTAAAAAGTTGGACTAGATAATTGTGGATTCAACATTATTTTAAAATAATATAAGTCAATCTGAAATTAGTTACAAAATGATTATAAATATTTTTTTATTATTTAAACTATCGATTTGAGATTTTTTTTAACACCCAAAAACCTAGAAAAGAGTAGGGAAAAAGAGGAAACTGTAAACTATATATCTAATTCATGGAATTTATATTTATATCATATCGAGTAAGAAATGAATAAATTTAAGATATAAGCAAATATTCATCGATTTAATGTATCCTGCAGGATCTGAAGAAAAACTCTAGAAACAGATTTCATATTTCAAATATAAATTCTTACTTATTAATTAATATCGTCCCTAACATATAATATTTAGGCCTAACTTGTTCAGGTTCTCCATTACTTATTGAATTCCTAGAAAGGTTCTAGATTATCTTTCTATGCTTTTTCTCTATATCGATTAGGATAATAAGTTCACACTGGGTAATTTTTTCTTTTTCCGTTCCATTAAAGCATAGTTCATGGCATTTTTATATTATTGGGAATATTCAGAATTTTTAACATAAATTTATGATATAGAAACATTAATTTCTGATATAGCAAAACATATCGATATCATAGAATCTTAAAAGAACTTGTATTATTGCCTTTATTCACAGCATTTCTTTCTTTTTGAATTTCTGTAATTTTTCCATGCTGAATGATCATAAACTGTTATGCACTTTTAGGCCGATGTGTTGATTTTTTCCTAATCCATTATATTTCCTTATAGAATCTCATCCATGGCTTCTAATTTAATTTTGGCCAAATCCACTCTTGAATTATCGTGTTTTTTTTTTATATAAAATCCTCAAAGTTTTGTTTGTTTTTATGAAATTTCTTAATTTTTATTTTCTATTCACATTAACGGAGGTATATATGCTAAAAAAAATTAATGAGAGAATCAGTAACAAAAGAGAGATGAAAATATAGCTAGGAAGCCAAGAAAAATTTATATTAAAATAATATATATTTCATATAACATTGATTGAATCAAATAATATTATTCTAATAATTATTTAAAAAGATTGATAATTATAAGCTAAGATATTCGGATTTGATAATTATGGATTTACTGTCGTTTCAAAATAGTTTAAACTTATTTGAAGTTAGCTATACTACAGTTATAAGTACTTATTCTATCCTTTGAATTTTTTATGTGAGATTATCTCTAACAAAATTAAATAACACTTAGACACACCCTGCTTAATAAAAATATTTTTTTTTTCAAAAGGTTCTAAAAATGATTATAAATCTACAGCTAATAGCAGAAACAAGAAGATTAGCTATGGTAGTGGTAGGGCTAATTGTTCCATTTCAGGTATAAATTATTCTTTTTGATACAGACAGAGTAGGCAAAGGTCTGGAAAGATAAGCTACCTCTTGGCTTTTGGCAGAAGAAAGTATATATTTGCGATTCCTAGAATCTGAAAATTATTAATTCTATTCATTAATGGAATTAATAATAAAATGATATATATGAATCATGAAAATTTTCTGATTTACATGACATTTTTTTTATCTATCCAATTCATAAATAAAATTATGAATAAAATTTTGATAAATATTTCATAAATTAGAATTTGGGAAGCCATGAGTGAACTGTATTAAATGTCAATAAATAAACAAATTTCGCATAGCTTTATTCCAGGTTTCTTAATTTTCGAAACAAGATTTATAAGGTTTAAGAGGGAGGCTCCTGAATGAATATAATATATGGTATTGAATTAAGGGATAATCACTTGATCATCCTTAATTATATGGTCCGACGAATCAGACTTTAGCTTAGTGTTAATATAATGATATTTATTTTATGATGCTTTTAATTAAAACTGTCATTAGAAGTAAATTAAAAACATCACAGAGATTATATATCAAAAAAATTTCTTGGACATGATTTATATCTCCATTCATGAATTAATTAGTCAATATTGACATTTCAAAAAAAAAAACTTTTACAATCAATTTGATATTTATAAAATAATAATTTTTTTTTACAATATATATAGTAATGTATTAATATCAATTTGTCTATGAAAGAATATATATGAACCTAATGTATACAATAAATTTATGAGATTATTGAGTCATGAGATAATTAAAGGCCACTATTAAAGTCATAATTATACATGAAGTGCCAATAGTACACTATAACAACCAGAAGAGAGCTACAAAAATACAACCCTCAACCTTAATTATGTTTATATATATATATATATATATATATATATATATATATATATATATATATATATATATATATATATATATATATATATATGTAACCTAGTACCTTATTTGCCTAGAGTCTCGTCATATATTGAACTAATTACTGATGACTTGGTCCAGCATTAATACTAATTAATACGCAGCCCAGCGAGAAGGTTGTCTCCTGCCGTGATCCACGATAACAAAGCCACCATAATATTCAGCCGCCTGGTCGCTGGTAATGGCAGCATCGGTCGCCATATTTCCACCAAAGTGTTGAGCTATTTCATTGCTAGCAGCAACTGGCAATCTCACAGTAGAAACTTGAGGCCCATAGTACACAAGTGACTGCTGCTGCTGCTGCTGGCTCTGATGATGATGTAAAGACCTACCGGTACCGGACCTCCCGCTCCGGCCATAGCATTCCGCTATTAAGGCAAAGCCTTCATGTCCAATCTTGGTAAGACGATCTAATTGAGTTGCCATAGTTGTAAAAATCCTAGCTCAATTAGTATCTGTAGTGTAGTGTAGTGTGTAATTATAAGCTTTGTTGTTGATGATTGTAAGTGGAGGATGGGTTGTTATATTATATAGAGATCAGAAAAGTGGCCTTAGCCTTAGGTAACTTGCTATCGGGTCCCATCACAGTTTCCTTAGTCTTGCATTAAAGTTGAAGGAACTGATTCCTTTTGCATTTATACCTAACCACCAAAAACATAAACTTTGAATAAAACAACACCGAAAAGAGGGTTAATTGTATCCGGTTATTGAGCTTTCTATTATTTATTTCAAAATTAAATTTCTTTTAATACTAAATTTACTAAACTTTGAAATAATTGCATAAAAATCATATCTCATTAATTTGGATAAGTTGACAATCGAAATGTTGATGTGACAGTTAGTTTTAGCCACTTCATTGAACATGTACCACATTAAATATCACATAGATGATATGTTAGTAATTTAAAAAATATGTCAAATCAATTGACACGTAACATACCTAGCTGAAAAATGATGATATAGTATAATTAATTTCACTAGTGGTTTTTATCACTAATTTCTTTTTGTTAAAAAAAATAAAATTTTACACTAAAATTGATAAATAAACAACTGAAAATCTGAATTGGGAGTTGATGTGACACCAAATTTTTGTCAAAAAATTGAATCTATTGTCTCATTTTTCAAAAATCATGATTCATGGTGGCTCTTAGTAATTAGATTTTTCTGATAATGCTGGATTTAAAATTGATTTTTTTCCTGCAACTGCTAATACTAGTAAAGTGATTATTAGGTCGTGTTTGACCAATTCCCTGATAAAGTCATATTTTCAATTGATTGCAAGTTATTTAAGTGAAAGAAAAATAATTTTTTTATTTTTCCATGAAAAAAATTTAGTAATTTTACGACAAATGAAACAAAGTTCAGTGACCACAATTAAAATTAAGTATAAGATGTATTCATTCTTCAATTAGGTTTGTCACGCCATGTGACAGCTAACGTGACATATTTTTTGAAGTTACTAACATGACATTTGACGTAGCGAAAACAGACTGTCAACTCACTTAAAATGATCAGAGATGATTTTTTTGTAATTATTTCAGAGTTTAGTGATTTTAGTGTTATAAAAAAATGTTTATAATTTTAGGATAAGTAATAAAAAATTCAGTGATCATTGGTGCAATAAGCCCCAAAAAAACCATAAAAATGAACAAGTGTTTTCATTTAGATACACTTTTATGAGGATTAGATTTGCGGAGATTTAGATTATGACATCTTGCAACCTTAAAACAATATAATTTTATTAGATATGAATGATAGAAATCGATCGTTTTATGGTTCTTTTTATTTTTATATTAAAGCCCGAGGCAACGAAATAAATCAAATTTACTAAAATTGAAAAACAGATCTAATAATCAAAAAAACTAAATTCAGTTATTAATTGATTTGGTTCGATTCAGTATTTCTGATTTCCCCTACTTGATAATGGATGTTGTCTCTGTAATATTTGCAGTGATGTTTAACTACTTGCAAAGGTCGAATAAGTTCTGTAATAGACTAGTCGTTGCTAAGAGCCTTAGATTCACTCAAACTGATCAACACTTTCCCACTTTTGGTCAAAATTCCTCAGATATTTGTATAATTTAACTATTTAGTTTCAATTAATAGTTAGAATTTTGTCAATCCAATATAAAATTTATATATCTTTTAATTGGACTTTTATCTTTTTAAATTTTCGTTTTAAACTAAATGATAAAGCTTTTTGAAATTGATAAAGCTTGTTAAAATATCTAGGATATTTTATTTCTATATATTTGAAAGGATTCAAATGCCACTAAAAAGTACAATCAGTAAAGAATGTTAATTAGTAAAATCACTAGCCCTATTCCGAGCATTTCTTATAATTGGTGTTAGGTATGCAATGCTGGAGACACCTAGAGCACTCAATTTCTTCGGTATTTTTTGTCTGACTATGTGATGGATAACTTACATTTGGTTTGCTTGCTTGGAGATAATCTGAATGAAGATGTCCCTTATTGGTATTTAACAGCAAATGAGTATTTTTCTATTGCATCAGCTTATGAATATCTATTTAGTTTGGAGAATGGTGGCAATAATAGCATTTGGAAGCTGATTTGGAGATGGCGTGACCCTTTTATGATTCACACTTTCTTATGGTTATGTCATCATAACAGGTTGCTTACAAATCTGGAAAGATTTCTTAGACATCTATCCATGGATGTTTCATGCGCGATTTCTCATAGAGAAGTGGAAGATAGCATGCATGTTTTGAAAAATTGTTTGGTGGCTAGAATAGTTTGGTATTTGCTTCTATATGTTGGGAACAACGAATAAAATAACATAATAAATAAATAAATAAATAAAAAATTAACATCATAAATTTAATATGGTTCATCTTTTGATTTAGGCTATGTTTATGAGACAAACTCCAAATGATTTTCTTCTACTAATAAAATTAATAAATTCAAAGAGAGTATTCCTTATACAAATGTTAAAGGTAATACAACAATTTTAGATAAATCTAAAAATAGTGGCACACAAGTATTTTTCAAAAACACTCAAAAAATAATTTTCTCACTTTTTTTTTACTCACTATTTTTATAAAAAAAAATTCCAAAAATCTATTTCTCTCACACACTTATCAAAGAAAATTTTCCTTTGGTCTTCTTGATTGCTTCTTAATTTTGCAGTTTGTTGTAAATTAAAATACTTCAATAGTGTTCTTTTGCATAGATGTGGCCAACAGAATTGCACATTTTGTGGCAAATATTTCTTTTAGTCGATTGCTTGTCAACTTTATTTGCGGAAAAATTTTCAAACGAATTTTTTTTTCTTTTAATAATAAATGTGGTGGGCCTCATGTCGTAGGGATCCATATCAAACATTCAAATAAAATTGTTGTTGACACAACAAATCTCTTCCTTGTGATTGCATGAGGGTTTTACCATTCCAGCAGTTAATCGACAAAACTCAAAATACAATTTTAGTAGAATTTTTGTCAATATATCTGATTTATTTTTCTCTATATGGATTTTCTCAAATTGTAATAACTTTTTCTATATCACATCTTTGATTCAATGATACCTTACGTCAATATATTTTGATTCCAAATGAAAATAGACATTCTTTCCAAGATGAATAATACTTTAGCTATCACAAAACAATTGATATTTGTCTTGTTGCAATCGAAACTCTTTCAATAACTTATTCATCCACAACAACTCTTTGTATGTTTCTGTTGTTGCAATAAATTTTGTTTTTAATAGTAAACAATGCAACACACTTTTGTAATTTTGACTATCATAACACAACTCCCCCTATAAAAGTGATAAGCTATCATAACGCAGAATTTTTCGAGTCTACATCATCAACCATATTTATATCGGTATATCCAACCAACACATATTTGATATCTCCAAAATATAAGCATATTTTAGAAATACTCTAAAGATTCCTAAAAATCCACTTTACTGCAACTCAATGTTCATTTCCAAGATTTAAAAGAAATCTTCTCACTACTCCAACTGGATATTTGTATGAGCAATATCCAGTCGTGTACACATCATGACATAGGTCAAACTTTCAACTACTAAAGCATATAAAAACTTATTCATCTCATTATCCTCTTCGTCTGTAAAAGGACATTATTTGGAATTCATCTTAAACTGATTAATAAGATAACAACTAATTAATCGTTTTAACTTGATCCATTTTAAATCTCTGAAGTACTTTTTTAATGTACTTTTTCTATGACAGTCATAATTTCTTAACACTCATGTTTCTAATAATCTTCATGCAATAATTTGTTTTGCTAGCCCTAAATTTTTCATGGAAAAAATTTATTGAACTATTTTTTCAAGTTATTAATTCTAAAAATATTCAGACCAATATTTGATATGTCATCTGTAGAAAGAAAAAAATAATAAAATATTCATTAGAGAATTTCTGCACAAAAACACAATAGTCTGGAGTAGTCTCCTCATACCATTGCTCCCCTATAACAGACTCAAACTTATTTTACCATTATCTTGGTGCTTACTTCAAGGCCTAGAGGATTTTCTTCAATCTGTAAATGTATATCTCATCTTTGATATCAATTTGCTCAACCTCTAGGTCAAGACTTGCTATTAATTCCTGCACTGTATTGATAGATGACATTTTCACAACTGGTGAGAAAATCTCATGAAAGTCAATTCATTTCCTTTGGCTAAACCTTTGGACAATCAATCCAGTTTTGAATCTCAGATGAAAACTACACTATTTATACTTGATTCTGAACATCCATTTATTTTTCAAAGCTCTCTTGTCTTTTGGCAGCTTCACCAATTCAAAATTTTTGTTATCATATAATGACTTCATTTTATCTTGTATGGTTTCAACCCATTTATGTTTGTGCTCATCAGCTATAAGTTTTTCAAAGTTTTCTGATTTTCACCTATCTATAAGTAACACATACTCATTTTTTGGATGCCTTGTAGAATGTTATCTTTCTCTATTGCTCATTCTCAAAGGAATTGGAGAGGGTACAAGTGTTGGTTGATGATAAATATCATCATCTTTTGGATCATCAATGAGAGCATTATCTTCTTCAGACATATCAATATGATCATCATCCCCAACCTGTTTTAATATCAGTGTTGCAAGAATTAATTTCAAATCTGTTGAGTTACTATCAAAATCTGAATATCTTTCTTTATCCTGACAATATCTTCAATGGTTTTATTCTCAATGAAAACAATATCACGACTTCTGAAAAGTTTTTTCTCCACTGGATCCTAAAACTTATGTCTATGCTGATATTTGTCATAGTCAATAAAAATACATTATCAGATTTTGACATTAACCTTGGACCTCTCATCTTTAGGGATGTGCACATTAGCCTTGTAACCAAACACCCACATATGATTATAGGAAATACCCTTTCCTAATTATGTTTTCTTTGAAACATTTAGTTTTAGAGGGATGAAAGATGAAAGATTCAACATGTATACAATCGCGAGTAAAACTTTTCCCTAAAATATTTTAGATAACTTTGCATGTAAGAGCAAATATCTTACTCTCTCCATCAAAGTCTTGTTCATCCTATTAGCCAGATTATTCAATTGTGGTATTTTTAAAGGTATTGTTTGATGCCGAATACTATACTATTTGCAATAGGTATCAAACAGTCCAGTGTATTCTCCATCGTTGTCTGTCTAGATATATTTCAGCTTTTTTCGAGTTTGCCTCTCAATTTAAACATTAAATTATTTAAAGATATTCAACACTTGATCCTTTGTTTTTAAATCATACAAAGTACTAAGCACCATCTAATGACTTTGACATTAGCCCATATAAGTCCAAATAGACCAAATCCAACACAATTTGATATATTATGGACTTCTCAACTCACCCAGAGTTAAAAGTTATGGCCTCTTAAAATTGGCCTACACACAAAATGTGTACATTTTTTTTTATCCAAACGGTCCAATATTCATCTATCATTTGATCTACAACATACAAATGTAATTTTGTTTTTGTTCTCTTTAGAAAAAAGTAACATTTAGTTAACGAAAAGATCATAAATAATTCTATCTTTTGGGGGAATGTGGATTTTTTTTTTGAGACAGATTTTTGATGATTAGATTCTACAATAATGGGCAATTATATCATATCATATGGATATCTTCTCTACAAAACTTTGATTTATGCCTTTTGTTTTTTACCTTTTCCCTTGGATCCCACCTCGCACTTGTAAATTTTATAAACACTATCCAAAGGGAATATTTGTTATCTTAGTGTGATTATACAAATATGTACATTAAAGAAAAAAGACCAATTATATATCCAACTCTATATTCCTTTTGCATGTAATTATACTTATGTAGATCGAATTCATGCATTATATACCAATTATCCAACCATAATTTGCTATGCATACAAAGTAATTATTTTTTATACATACATGGCAAAAAAATAATCGGTTTGGTTTATAAAAACTCTATATAAGTAAGATACATGCTTTAATTGATCAAGGGACTGAGCCAATAATTGAATGTGTCCTGTAAAAAGAGTAATTAATTTTCATAGAAAATTTGATGTTTCCAAAGTAAATATCAAATTTGTTACATGACAATTTGTTGTAAAAAAAGATATTTAGTATCTTTCACAAACTTTTTCATAAAGACATGAAATGTAGTTAATAATTTCCAAAATTATATCATTCTTTCGGTCATTCCATGATATTATTCTTTAATTCCTTGATAGTAAAAATTGGATTTTAAATGTTTCCTTATTAATTTTATGCTGTTGAAGTTAATTTTCTTCAACTACTAATTAATATAAATTCATTTTTTTGACAAAATTATAATTAATTGTAAACTTTATTTTTTAAAAACATATAATAACAAATTATTGATTAGATTTATAAATAAAGATTTTGATATGATCTAAATAAAAATGTCCAATTTTATTATAAAATTTTGGAACAATTTAGTATTTTAATTCCAATTTAATTTTCTTATTTAGAATAAATTTTAATAAACGAATTTAATTATATTATGCATATGATAAAATATAATTTAATTGATTATGATCATCCCAATCTAATTTGATCTTGTCTCAAATTTATTCCTGTCAAGAAGGAATATTTTATTAATGATTGCTTAGTGAATCTGGTTCTTGGCTAGCTTCACTCTCCTATTTTAATAAATTATTACTTTTCAAGCTTTAACTGATTTATTCCTCTCAATTAAATTGATGTGTGCTTTTTCCTTTTATTTTATTCAAGGAAGTATGATGTAATCAATGTGACGCAATCACTCATCTGTTGGCATGGGGAGGGACTCAAGGGAGTAGATATGATCAAATCTTTTTCTATTAGGGTAAATTATAAAAAATTATAATATCATAAATAATTTTATAAAAAAAGTAAAAATTTAGGGAAAATTATAATATATTGATTTCTTTTATATACTATATTATTTCAATAATTTAATAAGATGAACATTATTATACATTCATTTTTATAAGAGATAATAAGAGAGGGCGAAGAAGTATATATTATCATGCACATTTTTATTGATTAACTTTTTTTAAAAGAAAATTTAATTGCTTAGTTGACATATTTGAAAGGAGGATCACATTGACAAAGCAACTAATAATCAATACTAATTGGATTGTTTATGTGTAATTTTTTTCTTAACTGGTTTTCTCTTTGGATCAGACCGGATCAAAAACTACTTCTTTCCATTGAACCAGCAATTCAAAAATAAATGAATTGAAGATAATATTACTATATATAAATCTAAGTATTGAAAGAGAAACAAAATATTTGAATGATTAGAAAAAGGAGCAGAATATGCTTAAGTTTGAGACAACAAAAACCAAACCGAAAAATAGCATAGCACCAAACCTTCATTGAGCTCAAGTAGTATGAAGCAGTGTGCAGTTTTAACACTATAAACATATTTAAATTGAGTACATCTGTAGGAGTTAATCATACTTTTTCATGTATCAGATCCATAGATATAAGTAATTTTGTATAATTTTTTTTTTTATCATAATTCAAATTTATTCTCTCAAAGTTTTTGTCTTCATTTCTCTCGATATATCATTATTAATTTCAATAGGGAGAGCTTTTTTTTTTTTTTCCTTTCTGTCCATATCCAGTTCATCCTTCAGAACCATATCACATTCTGGATCAGATGAAATAGGATGAATTGAGACAGTATTTTGTAAATATTTGATTATCTTGAATATATTAATTATTTCTTTATTTTCAGATCGTCTGGAATGGACAAAAGAAACATCTTGTTATTTCTTCAACAATTTCTGATCTCTAGTGGATCTCTCAGTAGGATTTGAATCCAGATGAAGTTCTGACGATCTGTTAGAGAAAAAAGAACGAATGGATCTTGTAGGATTCCCAATAAATTCTTCAATTTCTTCCGGAAGCAGATGATTATTCATCTTCTTCTCACCTTCGGTGAATAGCCGGGACATTGAGGAATATCCATAAAGGCATTTAGAGAATCGGTCTGATTCTATCTCTGTTTGTTCCGTTTGAAGAAAGGAAGGATTTTAGTACAAAGATGTTCAGTAGCTTATAAGAAAAGAAAATAACATTTTCGAAATAAAATTAAAATTTTGCTTACCAAAAAACCAAGATAATTTGGAATAAAGAAATACTTAAAAGAATTAACTAAGAGGGACACATTCATAAGTAATCTTAAAATTCTGAGTCAAAAAAAAGAATGAAAGATACGATACGGTAACGATAATGGCACTAAAAGCAAAAGAATATTTCTCTTTCAGGCCCCATTTTTATCCAGATAAAAAAAAGGCTGCCAGCCATTATGGATGCCTCCCAAGTTGTTTTCAATATCCTTCTCCATTTCGCCAGGAGTCATTCCTACATTAAATATCCTTGTTTTGAAAAATTTCTTAGTGACTTACTTAATATCCTATTTAATCTCTAAATTTGATAACTTTTGTCATTGAATTTGGTATTTTCATAATTTATGAGGGTTTGATTAACTGTTGGATGCAGCTGATAATTTTTAATCTTTAACAATTGAGTAAAAGCGTTTGGCAACTGAAGCTAATAGCTGATAAAGAGCTCAAATATTTACTAATTGAAAAATCTCTATTTTTGAGTTTCTTTTAATAAAATGACAAAATTAGTTTATTTAAAATAAAATACATCGTTTGCGAAAAATTTTATTAAAAAAATACATATCTTCAAAATCAATCTCTTTAAAATAAAATATATTAAATTAATTTATTATATTTATAAATTATAGATATATATTTGTGGAAATTTTTATTTGTAATTAATTATATTCTATTGTTTTTATTATTTTAAGTATAAAATACATATATGATTATATCAAATAATTCGAATAATCACTATAATTTATTTTTCTATTTATTTATACATCATAGAAAAATATTTTTTTTGAAATAAATTATACTATTAATAGTAATTTTATATTCTAATAACAACAATTTAATTAATTTTATCCAACATCATTATCAATAAGTTATCAATTAGCAGCTGCATATAACTATTGAACTAAATGCCCCCTTATAAGCACCTTCTCCTCATATTATCAACAATTACTTAGTGGTGAAAACGCACATACTAAATGGAAATCCATGAACATTGCATGAATGATATGTGTCCAATAGTTAGAAATTTCCTCCGTGGAATAACATTATGCTCTTCCCATGTATGTTTTTCACTTTTGGTGTCATATCAATAATATTGGTGTCAAAGTATTTAAAAGTCATGAAAAAGCCAATTCAAGTGCCAAAATAGTAAACTTTAAAGTTTAAGGGCCACAACAATAAAAATTGTCAAGTTCATAGGTTAAATAAGATATTAAAACTTTCTTAGTCAAGCAACAATTATGTATCCATTATATATATATATATATATATATATATATATATATATATATATATCCGATTGGATATCTCGAATATTCCTATTGGACTTCAAGGTTCATGAGAGTAATTCGAACATATTTAGTATAGTAGTAGTTGATATTAACTTATTTCTTTCACACATCATTTTAAGCTTAGTGAATGATAGAATTTCTAACTAGTCAGTTAGTTTGTTAGAGATACGTTACAATTAGTTTTCTTTTTCCCTTATTTTTTGAGGTAGGTTGTATGCATATTGGCTTTGTAACTTATTTTTCAATGGAATGAAACATTATTCATTTATTACTTTGTTTTACTACTTTGAACTTGGCATCAAAGCTTGTGCTTATGAATGAGATATAGGTTTACCTAAATTTTGCTTCATTTTTTTTGAAGATTGTACAATTTAATTCAAAGCTATAATCGTGAATATGTGAATGAAAACAAAAGAAACAAATATCATCAATATGAGGAGACGAGGATGCTTAACAATGGAGATCCACTTCATCTTTAATCATCAGATAATCTTGGTCTGATTTTGGTGTCAAATTTGTTGAATGAGAACAATTACCTTTCATGAAGGTGATAAATGAAGATAGCGCTCAAGGCAAATAACAAACTAGCTTTCATTAAAAGAGATAGTGAGATATTGATGAAGATTCAAAGGAATTTCAGCAGTGGAACAAAGTTGATTCCATAGTTGGAGTTATGGAGGGAGTTAGAGGAAAATTTTGCAGAATGCAATTGGCTACAATTGTACCAACTATAAAGGAAAATTGTGTTAGTGAAGCTTGGTAGCTTGTGATACGAGAAAAATGGGTACAACTCACTCCCAAAAATCGGTTCAAAGGAGAAGGGTGTCCACAACCTTTATAAACATGGTACCAGCTCACATCCTATCCGATGTGGGATATGTTTTACACAACAGTCCACCCCCTTTAAGGTCACCGTCTACGGTAATTTTGCGGACCCCCTCTCTTAACTGGATAGCAACCCATCTAAGGAACGAATTGATGATACCATTGATATGAGGAAAATGGATAGAATTCATTCTCAAAAACTGGTTCAAAGGAGAAGGGTGCCAACAATCCTTATAAACTTGGTACTAGCCCACATCCTATCTGATGTGGGATATTTTTTACACATAACATTTTTATAGTCAATGGATATTATACAAAAATTTTAGAGGGATTAACTTCCTTGAATAGTTTGATGCAATTTGACTGCTAGGAGTCCAATATCACATTGCAATTGTATTAGATGTGAATATGAGGCGAGTAAGCTAATAGAGGGATTAACTTCCTTGAATAGTTTGATGCAATTTCTCACGAGACTAAAAGATTATTTTAATAATGCAAAGAATCAGACTTTTATGTTGGATCCATTGCCATTCATTAGTAAAACACATTCAATGGTGCTTAGGGTTGAGAGACAAAGGCTTGTACATATGAATGTTTAAAAATCTATTGAAGGAAGTGTAATATTTTTGAAGGCAATGCATAATGGGAAACAAAATTACAATAAAAACTCATATAAAAAGAAAGAGATGACATAAATGAAGAAATTTTTTATGTTTTTTTATAAGAAGTCAGGGCATATTAGGGAAACTTGCTTTAAGCTTACTAAAGTTCCAAAGTGGTATATTGAGTTAAAGTAGAAAAGGCAGAAGGAGTAAGGAAAAATCTAGGTGAACATGGTTGAATAACATGTGAAAAGGAGGAAATTGGATGAGAATCAAAGCTGGAAGAGTTAGTAAGGGATAACAGAGATGAATAAGCAAGAGATTTCCAAATACATCAAACGCAAACAACTCTAAGTTGATAATCACATGAATTTTGTATAAGTGGAGACTTTATAGGTAATGCTGCTAACTTTACTCTAAGGGATCAAACTCATTCCTACTGGATTATAGAAAATGAAGTCTCTAACCATACATGTGCAAACTGACAAATGTTCATTACTTTATACTAAATACCACAACTATCAAAATGGCCATTTGCCAAATGGATCCAAAGTTATTGTCGGTTTTCTAGGCACTGTAATATTACATGATCGTTTGCAATTGTCATATGTTCTTTATATACCAATCTTTAACCATAAATTGTTATCAGTAACTAGATTGACCAAAAAAATCACATTAAATCTACCTTTACCCATAATTCTTGTATGCTACGGAACTTGAAGAATGACAACAATGTGGTCATAAGAAGAATTGTGGGCAACCTATATGTTTTTGATGTTGTTCCCTTTGATTTGAACTATAATAGTTTTGGTTTTATTCCTTTTTCAAATAATTAACTTATTGCTAACAACCTCTATGCAAAGACGACATAGTAGGTTGGAAGATCTATCTGATGTCATTCTCACTCATCTAAAGTTCATTAATAAAACTAGTGTTTTTCTCTAATACCTTGTGACGTCTGTTCTTTAGCCAAACAAACTAGACATACTTTTCCTAATAGCATATCAAAGTCAGATAAATTTTTTTTTGTTACATGTAGATGTATAAGGAGCAAATACACAAAATTTTATTAGTGGTGCTCACTATTTTTTGGAAGTAGTAAATGATCACAATAGAGCTATATGGACATATTTGATGACTCGTAATACACAAGTAATTCCACAATTTAGCAAATGCTTTAAAATGAGTAAAACACAATTTCAGACTAGGATTTAAGCTATAAGAACAAATAATGAAACTAATTTTTTAAGTAAAAAGTGTCAAGTTTTGCTATCTTCACATGGTACTTTATATTAGAAAACATGTGTTTGTACTCCACAATAGAATGAAGTGGTGGAATAGAAGCATAGACATCTAGTTTAGATAGTAAGGGCATTGCTTATTCAATCTGGTTTACTTTCAATATTTGGGGAGAAACAATTTTACATGCTACTTTTCTGATAAATAAAGTATCAACTATCATTCTAAACTGCAAAACCCCATTTGAATCTTTGTTCTTTACTTCCCCTAATTACCATCTTCTTAAGACATTTGGTTGTTTAGCATTTGCGAAGAATAATCTTCCTCATAAAGAAAAATTGGCTTTCATGTCCGTTAAATGTGTATACCTTTGTCCTTTTTATAGACAAAAGGGTTTTAAGTTGTATGACATTCAAAAGAAAAAACATTTTTACTTCTAGGGATGTTGAGTTCTATGAAAACATATACCCTTTCCATGATCATCATGCTCAAACACCCACTGATCACACACTTTCAATGTTTTATTTTGAATGATAATACCCCTTCCTTAGCTCATTATAGATAAGATCTTGTTATGTTTCTTTTAGTAACACTTCTTTGCAATTACCCACTTCTTAGTCAAATGGTCATTTTGTTGTTCATAATCTAGGTACATTTTTACCTTGATGTCTGAATGGAAGCACATATGTTCAATCTAATATGTTGAATAGTCTAATCGGACTTCAACTTTGAAGAAGCAATAGGACCACTAAACCACTAGCTTGACTTAATGATTTTGAAACTAACCTACCTTATTAAACACCTGTCACTCCTTTCACTGGACATTTCACCTTTGCACATTCATGTTTTTTTTAATAACCTATTTAATATCTAGGAACCATAGACAATGTAGAGGCTGTTAAGCATAAGAAGTGGGAACAAGCTATAGAGGCAAAGCTGAAAGCTCTAAAACAAAACAACATTTGAGAATTAACCACTTTACCTCCAAATAAAAAACCTATAGGATTTAAGTGGGTTTACAAACTGAAATACAAGCCAAATGGAAAGATTGATGGATACAAAGCATGCCTCATTGAGAAAGGGTACAATCAGATTGAAGACATAAACTTTATTGAAAAATTTTCTCCAGTAGCCAAAACAGTGATTGTCAGACTGTTCTTGGGAATAGTTGTTACTTGATATGAACAACACCTTTCTTCGTGGTTATATTAATAAAGAATTGTACGTGGTTCTTCCTTATGGATACATAAAGCCTCTTAGGCAAGTTTGTTAGCTGATTAGATCACTTTATAGGTTGAAACATGCTTTGTGATTATGAAATGCAGAGTTTTCTCATAAGTTACAACAATATGGTTTCATCTAATCTATTTATGACCATTGTCTCTTTAGCCTCAACCAAGGTTTTAAGTTCTTAGCCCACCTGCTTTATGTATATGATGTTTTAATTGTTCGAAGCTTAGAATAAGAAATTATCAGTGTTAAAACATATATGCATAGGAAATTTATGATTAAGGACCTTGGTCATGTTATATACTTTATTGGCATTGAAATTGCTCATTCTTTCATTGGTTTATTCATTAACAAGCATCAATACATCTCAGATATATTGCAAGATGCATGGTTAATGTATTGCAAATATGTTTCTACACTAATGGCTAAGGGTACCTTTTTGACAGCTTATAAGGGCTCTTTACTTCCTAACCCTCAACCATGTTGATGAATTATTGGTAAATTGTTGTACTTAGACTTCACACATCCTGATATCACATATATTGTACAATAATTCAACCAATTTATTTAATCTTCTAGTGTTGGGCTTTGTAGTATTGGGTCGCCCATGTGAGCTTGACCCAGCCCAGCCCTATATCTTTTTATATATAAAGTTATGAAAATATATAACTTTTGGAAATAAGATATAACTTTCTCATAAGTTACAAAACGTAACTTTTCATCAAAAATTTTCTCTAAAATTCAGAAATTCTCGATAAAGGAATTTCTTCATCTTCATTCAATCACAAGTGAATTAAAGCGTTCATACTATGGAATTGAGTTATGTTTTAGTAATTTGACTCCGCCTAAAGTATTGAAAATGCACGATCTACGCTCAACAAGTAAGTATCTGCTACCTTAGAAATTCCTACACCCAGAGATACTCATAGGCAATCTATTTTACATGTGCTACAATACTTGAAAGATAATCCTGCACAAGGCCTTTTCTATCTTAGCTCTAACTTCTTTCACATTCAAACATATAGTGATGCGAACTAGTGGGATTGCAAGAATAATTGATTTAGCACTCACAGAGCAAGAATTTAATGCTCCTCTTGAACCCAGTGGGAGTGAAAGGATGTTAGATTTTGTTCCAATAAAGCAAGACCATGAAAAATCTCAACCTCGATATAGTAATCGTGACAAGATTCCGCGTCGTCGATTTGAGATTGAAGGGGAAACTTTTATGATTGCTCTAGATGAAGAAGAGCCTAAAACAGTACAACAAGTTCTCTCTGGTCCTAAATCAAATGAATGGATTAAAGCTATAGAAGAGAAAATGGATTCGATGATATACAATCAAGTCTAAGATTTGGTTGAGAAACCGTCTGATCGTAATACTATTGGGAACAAATGGATTCTTAAAATAAAACCTAAGGCGAATGGGGCAATAGATTGATTTAAAGCTCGATTAGTAGCTAAGGGCTACACACAAAAAGAGAGAATTAACTATAAAGATGCATTCTCACCTACAGTTAGGTTTGCATCAGTTCGCCTCATTCTGCCTATAGTAGCACGAATGAACTTAGAATTATATCAAATGGACATTAAAACTGGTTTTCTCAATGGAAAATTAGATGAAGAGATCTATATGGATCAACATTTAGGTTTTGAACTCAAAGGATAAGAGCGCAAAGTTTGCAAGCTCAAAAGATCCATTTACGGTTTTAAGCAAGAATCAAGATAGTGGAATCTCAAATTTCATTAAGCCATATTGAATGATGGTTTTACGATGATGGAGGAAAACCATTGCATGTATATTAAACGTTCTAACAATGGTTATATAATTATATCCTTGTATGTCGATGACATTTTAATAGCTGGAAATGATAAGAAATTGATTGATACTACCAATAAATGGTTATCATCGAACTTCGAAATGAAAGATATGGGTGAGGCTAGCTATGTACTTGGTGTTAAGATCCTAAAGGATCACTCTAAAAGACTTGGTGTTAAGATCCTAAGGGATCATTCATTACCATATGTATGAATGTAAGTCTATGGATATCCCTGTCGAAAGGAATCTAAACCTTAGTCTAGATATGTATCCCAAGACATTGGATGAAAAAGAACGAATGTCTAGAGTACCTTACACCAGTATTTTCAGTAGTATGATGTATGCAATGATGTGCACACATCCAGACATTTGTTATGCCGTTGGGCTATTAAGTAGATTTCAATCTTATCCAAGTCTAAAACACTGGATGACAGTCAAAAGAATATTGATATATCTAAAAGGAACTTTAGACTATGTTCTATGTTATCAAAGGAAAGATTTGCGTTTAATTTGTTATATTGATGTTGATTGGGGAGGTGACACAGATCAGTGAAAATCGACCTCTGGATATGCATTCTTGCTTAATAATTGTACAATTTCATGGAGTAGCAAGAAGCAATCTTGTATAGCTTTGTCGACGATGGAAACTGAGTATGTAGCATGTTCCTCAGCTATACAAGAGGCAGTTTGGTTGAAAAGATTTTTGCAGCACTTAGAGATTGTCAAGTCAGCATCTGAACCTGTGATAATCTATTGTGATAGTATGGTTGCATTAGTTTATGCTAAGGATTCGAAATATCATGGAAAGACCAAACATATCCAGATTAGATATCACTATGTTAGAGACATGATTGCGGAAAAGGAAGTGACTCTGAAACACATTTCTACAAACAAAATGGTGGCATATCCATTTACTAAACCAATAGTTAGGGATGCATTTGCAAGGCACGTAAAATCCCTAGGCTTATGTATAATGTAATCAATATATATTATGTCAGATCACTTGGTTTTTACAAACGATATATCGATTTCATTGATTAATGATTTTTCAATTATATGAATATATTGTAAATACCAGTTAGCACAATTCGAATAAGTATGTCTATAGACTTAGATTGACTCACTCACATGAGTAATCGCCTCTGGCGCTATGGAGCGAGTATAAATGAGACCATAAATGCAAAGGCATTAAGTGAATGACTAAGATGCAGTGGGAGCGGTCTTAGTCTCATTAATTTTTTTTAAGGTCGCCTTAATAAGGAGTAAGATGAGATTCTTCAGATATATAAGAATCAACATGAATGACTTCCCCACCATTCATGTGTCTATATAGAGGAAGCTGAATGTGAAATTTGTTGTTTAACATTGTTGAATGTATAAATAAAAGTTTCAAGTTTGGCGCATTCAGAGCGACAAGACTAATACTCATATGGTGTTTATTTATTTTAAACTAAGAGCAAGACATACACTCTTTCATATTTGACAAAAAAAGAGTTGTTCCACCATAGCATGCATTTCATATTGCATGTGCTATACAACCTATTAGGAAGTGAAAGAATAGATCATTGTTTCTTCGCTATGTGAGTTCTAGAAATCCTAGAAATTGATTTCAAACAATTTTTACCCCGTTGTGATTTTTGATTATATCATGATGTGATGAATTAATGTTGGTTATCTTAGGATGTATCCTATAGTCTTGGAATGATTCAACTTAATGGAACACTCCTAGAAAAGCAAGTTAATTCAAATCTGATTGATATGAGGGCGAAAGAAAGAGTACTTTACTTATGCACTCGTAGCTTATGTTCACCAGCCGGAGTTATTACGCTTGATGAAGTGAGAAGTAACTTAGAATACAAGTAATTGTAAGAATGATTTGAGTATAGATTCATGAGGGATTGAATGATACTCGATTAAGTGTATTGAGAAAGATACTTGGAGTAATTAAGCACATTATCGAAAATAATTACATATTTCGGTTGATGTCTCCTATATGGCCTATAATTAGGTTTGTATATTGGAGCTCCCACAATTTGTGTGCTTCAAGTCGCACGATCCGTTCGCCTATATGAAAGATTCTTTGTTTAAGTTTGAGATGTGAGATGATATTTTTTTGGATTGAGCCAAGCCCATTTTGGGCGAGTGGGAGATGTTAGGCTTTGTGGTATTGGACCGCCCATATGAGCTTGACCCAGCCCAGACCCATATCTTTTTATAAATAATGTTATGAAAAAAATATAACTTTTGGAAAGAAGATATAACTTTTCTCATAAGTTACAAAACGTAACTTTTCATTAAAAAGTTTTCTCTGAAGTTCGAAAATTCTTGATAAAGGAATTTCTTCATCTCCATTCAATCACAAGTGAATTAAAATGTTCGTACTATGGAATCGAGTCAGGTTCTAGTAATTTGACTCCACCTAAAGCATTGAAAATGTATGATCTACACTCAACAAGTAAGTATCCGTTGCCCTAGAAATTTCCACACCCATAGATACTCATAGGCAATCTATTTTACATGTACTATAATACTTGAAAGATAATTCAGCACAAGGCCTTTTTTATCCTAGCTCTAACTTCTTTCACATTCAAACATATAGTGATGCGGACTAGGCAGCTCGCAAAGATACTCGCCAATCCATCACTAGCTATTGTATTTTTTTGGGACCAACTTTGATCTCTTGGAAAACTAAAAAACAAAATACATCTCGTGTTCTTCTGCTGAGGTAGAGTATCACAATATGGAAACAATATTTATGAGGTTCAATAGCTGACAAATCTTCTTTAGGAGTTTGGTGTTTCATTGCAATTTCCAATTCCACTTTGATGTGATAACCAAGCTGCTTTACATATTACAACTCACCTGGTCTTCCCATGAATGCACCAAGAATCTTGATTTTGACTGCCACCTTGTGCTAAAAAATTTTAAAATTGGATTTATTTTCCCACAACATATTTCTTCTACTCATCAGTTGACAAACATTTTTGCTAAGGCATCAACTACTCCTATATTTGGCCTATTGACTCCATAACATGCTCCAACTTGAAAGAGGGATGAAGGAATATATGTCTGATTGGATACCTTGAATAGTCCAATCAAAGTAATCAGAATAAATTTGGTATAGTAGTAATTGATATTAATTTATTTATTTTTCACACCGTTTAAGCTAAATGAATGGCAAAATTTTTAGTTAGTTAGTTAGAGATTTGTTATAGTTAGTTTTCTTTATCACTTTTTTTTCGAGGTATTCTGTATATATACTAGTTTTGTAACTTACTTTCAATGGAATGAAATGTTATCCAGGGAAATGATTAGTCTCTGATAGTTGAAAAAATAATTTACAAATATAGGGTAAAATTTTAAAAAATTCTAGGTTTAGGGTTGTTATCAAAAGTATTTCCAAATTTTGGATGAAAAATTGACGTGGATGGAACACCTTGATGTGCGACACAAAATGTTGTGTGCCACTTGAAGGGGCGTTGAATTCTATATTTTTAATTATTTTTATTTAAAGGAATATGACTTATAATACATTAGTTACCAAATTTTGCTCTTACTGTGTTTGTCCATATTATAAAACTGGCTTTTGTAATGATATTTTTTTAGGTTTGCTTTGTATTTCTATTTTAATATTATTATATATATATAAACAATTCCAAATTGTCAACTATATAAGTTAATGCATAATTCCTTGTATATGGATTTTGGTGGAATATAAACTATTAATTTTTTTAATTATTTTATAAATTATTATATAATTAATAAATAATTTATTAACACTTTTTATTGTAATTAGTTAATTTTATTTTATAATTAATTAATTAATAATTTGTTATTTTTATGAAGTATTTTAGCTCATTTGAAGTATTAGCTGTTTTTTATATAATATATTTTTTTTATAATACCAGTTATATAGAGAAAATTTTGAGTGATTAAACAAATAAAATGTGCTATAAATAAATAAATAAATCAAGTCCCACAACACCAATTTCTTTGAATTTGTGATTTGAGTCCTCTCTATCATCTAACATCAATTATTTTAGCACTCATATCCATTAAACTAGAATCTTATGTCTAACCAATATCATCATCATCATCAATAACAACAACAGCAGCACTCACATCAACATTATTAGGTTCCATATTAAAGGTGCCTGAAATGGATCGTGTAAAGTGAGCTTCTTGTGTAGGAACAAAATATGTGTAACATCTCTAGAAAAATCCCACATCAACAAAATACGGAAATGGATTTAGGCTGAATGTAGTCAAACTTGGAGAGGTGTTTGCTTGAGATGTTAACTTTGTGAACCAGCTTCCGAATCCCACATTGGAAAGAAATGAAGCAGGATATAAGGTTTATAAGTCTATGCACCAACTATTAGTAATAACTTAAGTTCACATATGCTTTTATCATTAAAGTGTTAAGTAATTGGTTGTTACAATTTGATATCAAAGGTACTACCTTGAGTGATGGTAGAGCAAACCTCAGCAAGAACATTGAGTTATATGTAGAGGAATGAATTGTAATATCCCTAACCAAATCCCACATTGGTAAAACACTGGAGACATTTTGAGCCGAATGTAGTCAAACCTGGAGAGGTGTTTGCTTGAAGTGTTAACTTAAAGTGCCAACTTTCAAATCCCACATCGGAAAGAAATGAAGAAAGATAAAAGGTTTATAAGTCTTTGCACCAATTACTAGTAATAACCTGGGTTAACTATTTTAGGCCATGTGGTTTGACCATTTGTAAGTTGATACAGGACAGTTGGACATGTGGTGTTACAATTTAAAAATTTTGGAGCATTTTCTCAGTTTGTGTGTCATCCTTACGTAGGGCTATGCTAATTTTCTTTGTATCATTCAATTTTATCAGATGTCCCTATTAAGGGTACCTTATTTGAGATAGTTTCATAAGGCCTTTTGATCATGATGCATCATGAACGTGCTAATATATGATCATGGTGAGTGGTGGTTAGATATAGTGGCTATCACTTTATTTGGCCAAATGTTCCAAATGAATTATAATATCCCTAGATAAATCCCACATTGGCAAAATATGAGAGAGATTCTGAGTCAAATATAGTCAAACCTAAAGAGATACTTGTTTAAGGTGCTGCTTAAAGTGCTAGCATGATGTGTCAGCTTTCGAATCTCACATTGAAAAATATAAAGGATAAAAGGTTTATAAGTCTATGCATCAACTACTAGTAATAACTTAGGTTAACTATTTTAAGCTACGTGGTTTGGCTATTTATAGATTATTAAAAGACAATTAGGAAAAAGCCATTACAGTTTGAGTATGAAAACCGAAAGATGGACAGACCCATCAAATCTAGTGGCATATGAGGCATTTGAGAATATATGAACTCAGAATGCTATGAAAGAAGAGGCACAATTGTGGCTTATAGATGTAACCATAGGTTGTGTGTGGAGGTAGCCCATAGTGTAAATGAGTTAGAAGAGTAGAAACTTGGTGCTGAGAAGGTCTACGACGAAAGGTTAGGTCTAAAAGACATATAAGGTCCACTAGATGTGGTTAGCTCAGGAAGAGAAAGTTGGATATTACTCAAGTTTGTAATACTCTTAGATATAATTAAAAATAAATCCAATTATACCAAAAAATATTATGATGTATATGCTTTTAAACGCCATAAAATTTAAAATTTTGAGGCACTATAGTCATGATGACTTATTAAAATCATAAAATGACATTAAAAGATTTAATACAATGATCAACGAGCATCTACAAACATAAAAGATTATACCAAAAAAAAAGTAGTTATAAAACTATATGTCTCTGAGAATAACAACATGTAACTCTATAACTATCCAATCCCACAAAACTAACATAACCAAAAAGTACATGATTGTATCATCTACCCTAAGCATGTATCCTCAACTCCGATTTTTGGGCTTCCTTATTTGATGCTCATCTTCTAAGCTCCAAACCTGCATATGAAAGCTCATACGCTAAGCTAACTAATGCTTAGTGGTACATAACAACATGCAAAACACAACACATGACATATACAATATGCATGATATTCTTAACAACTTACCGTAACGACTTATCATGAAGTTTGCACATGCATTAACCCATACTCTATGTGACATACCATAATAATTTCATATATTAAAACACACATCGAAAATGACATATCAAAATAACCAACCAATAATCGCACAAGTGTATACCACATTTATAATGTTATTTT
The DNA here is from genome assembly GCA_023653625.1 of Triadica sebifera. Classification (NCBI taxonomy): domain Eukaryota; kingdom Viridiplantae; phylum Streptophyta; class Magnoliopsida; order Malpighiales; family Euphorbiaceae; genus Triadica; species Triadica sebifera. The sequence continues at coordinate 1,349,666 of CM042908.1, forward strand.
AAATCATTTTGTTGCCCACTTTACTCATAATTGGACTAAACTTAATATGAAAAATCTATGTCTCTCACTCGAGCCCTCATAGCACCTACCTGAGCTTTCTCAAACACATGTTTGAAGAAAAAAAGTGTGCACATATCAATTACCAAGGAAAGTACACTTGGCTTAAAACATGGGCCTTTAAAGAATCTCAAATATGACCAACCTAGGTCATCCAGTACCGGTCTTCCCTCAATGGCATGTCATCTATCTCAACTCTAGTCCTAGTTAAAGTATTAGACTTAACCATTTATCACACACTTACCATTTCCATATTACAGTTTAATCCATATTCCATGATTCTCATAAAATCAGAACCATAACATGCATTCTCATACCATGTTATAACTGTAACACCCTTCGATATAATTAAGACTAAACTCAATTATACCAAAAGATGCTACAATGCATATGAGTTAAAACATCAAAAAAAATTTAAACTTTTATGCATCATGGCCATGATGACTTAACAAAATAAAAGTATTATTAAAATCATGAAATCAATCTCACTAAATAAAAGTTTACTACAAATCATACAAGCATGCATTGTCACATTCGCTAATTTAGGACTCGAGTAGCGCATGTCACTAAACTAACGCGTTGAACCGACTAGAGTCTAAATTTAGATTTTGACTGAAATTAATCAAGATAATTATGATATATGCTTAATAAAGTATTTAGAAAGCTTAAATAAATTGATTTACGATAAATGACTAAATTGTAAAATTTGATAAATTTTGGAATCAATTTACAATTTATCAAAATTTTGAGGATTTAATGAGATATTTGATATTTAAAATATTAAATTGGACATCTAATATAAATGTGGATGGTCACTCCATGAAAAATAAGATTAAGATGATAATTAAGCCTAAATGTCAAAATTTTGGTCAAAAAATGGTGGGACCCATATGGGACTTTTGGCCATTTTATTAATTCCTCTTTCTTCTTCCTTATCTTTTCTTCTTAAGTTATTTTTTCTACTCAAGAACCAACCTCCACGCCACCCTCACCATCCTCCATAGCCAATATCTTATTCTAGAGAGAGAAAGGAAGAAAAAGGGAGAAAAAGGCAAGAAAAATTGATTTACTCTAAGTAACTTGTGCTCAGTGGTACATATCAACGTGCAAAGCATACAAAAACATATACATAATATATGCATGATATATTCACCGAGCTACTATAATGCACAATACTATATGGCATATCAAACAATCTCTCAAATAACAATTTATTAATTGTCTTTCCTTTATCCACCTACTCATAACTAGACTAAAGTGGATATGGGTAACTCTATCCACCGTGGCACTCTGGTCCGCTAACCTCTAGCGGTAAAATATATATAACCCACCGAGGCGCTCTGATTCGCTAACCTCTAGGTCTTCAATAAATATAATCCACTAAGGCATTCTAGTCCGCTAACCTCTAGGCCTTCCAATATATAACCCATTGAGGTGCTTTGGTCCGTTAACCTTTGGACCTTCAAATATATAACCCACCAATGCACTCTGGTCCACTAATCTCTGAGCCTTTAAATATATAACCTACTAAGATGCTTTGGTTCGCTAACCTTTATGACTTTAAATATATAACCTACTGAAGCGCTCTAATCCACTAACCTCTAGATCTTCAAATATATAACCCACAGAGACGCTCTAGTCCGCTAATCTCTGGGCTTTTAAATATATATATAACCAACATAGGTCACTCGGTACCGAACCCTTCCTTCAATGACATGTTATTTATCCTAACTATAGTCCTAGTCAAAGTATTAGATTTACAATATTATCATACTCACATTCATATTATTCATTACCATATTTTATATAAATCTCGTGATTTCTACAATTGTATATTTTCATATCATGCTAATAACATGCATTCAAGGTCTACCGCCTTCCAACAATTCAAATCTGATTCAAAACCAAACATATCAATTTTTTCATCAAAAACAGCTTCATGCCCGTGAATAACCTTTCACGGCTATAAAGCACCACTTCACGGGTAATCCCTCTCATGACTTAATTCGTGATTCAACCCGTGAATCAGCACATGTTCACGACTGTGATCACCCCTTCACGGACGTGAACCCAACCGTAAAGCTATCTGTGAATAGGTTGGCTTCAGCAACAAAAATACACCTCAGGACATTCACCCCGTGAACCCACCCTTTATCACGAACGTGAAATATCCGATTTTAGTCGCTCTTGATATCTCAAAACTCCACTTAATCCCTCATTTCCCACTAACCAATAACATAACTTATAGACCCTAATCACAGACGTTACAATAACCAACGATAGAGGTATACAACCTCAAAACAATTCAACATTGATTCATATGCAAACGTATAATTTTTCCAAGTTAAGCAGCTTCATACCTGTGAACAACCTTTTACGACCGTGAAACACCCCGTCACAGGTATTTCACCCATGAACCAAACCGTGGTTCAACCCATGAATCAACAACATCTTTTATGGTTATGATTACCCCTCACTAGCGTGAACCAAACCATGAAGCAAATTCTTAAATGACCGATAAAAGGGTCTATTCCATGCAAAACCCAGACACATAACATTCACCCTCATGAACCATCAATTCACGACCACGAATCTGAAATTTTTTTCAAAAAACAGAACACGCCATTTCAAACCATTTTCACATGTAATAAATCTCTACAGTTGACCAATGTCAGTCATCCTATCAACACTCCAACATGCATATAACCCATATATTATGTCAATAACACTTATTTACATCAGTAAACAACAAATTATCATCTCAGATTTACCATATCGTAAAAATACCCATTATACATATTAATCCAAAAACATGTCATATTTTACCCCTAGACATCACCCACAACATGCATTTAAGGCAAACAATACAAGAACATACAAATTAAGGTTTTGAATGTGGTTATGTATAAACCTTACACTTAAGATAGAGTCTAACCAACAATTTAGCTCCCTAAGCTTGTCTTTTCCCTTGAGATGAACTTCCAACTCCTAGCAAGAATCAAAACATCTCATTAAGCTTCTGATATATGAAAAGAACTCAAAAAAACTTTTTTCCCTTATAACTCATAAACCTTTCTTTTCCATTCTCTCACTCACTTTCCTTGGGTAAAAATTTATCTTTGAAGATCCAACAACGAAGAAGAAGTTGTTCTAAAGGTAGAAGAAGACTAGATGACATGTTAGGTTGGGTTTTAAAGCATGATGAGTCAGATTTAAAGGGAATGGCAGAAAGAAAATTGTAACTGCCTCACCTGCCTTGTTTGCCCAAGATTTACAACCATGACTCATCTTTCATGGGCATGAAATAATCATTCACAGTCATGATTAACCTTCACAGTTTGTGAATTGAAATTCCGATATACACGACTGTGACACCACTTATCACGGGGGATGAAACAATAAATATGAACAACTTAAAAGTTTTAAAACTTTACTTAACTTCTAACTCTCACTAATCATTAACATAACATATAGATCATATTTACGGATGTTACAAAAGTTGATGAAAATAAACAGGTTGAGACACACGATGATATGGTGCAAATGGAGAAACAAACACATCCCTATGTCATTGTCGGTGATGACATGATGGCTGATCAGATGAAACATGTGTTAGTTACAGTTCTTCTTAAATTGAAAAAAGAGATGGTGTAGGTGTAAGAATTAACATTGTCACTCTACATCTATCTTCACAAAGTGCCACTAATGAACTATTGATGATCTGATGTGTAAGATGAATGAAGTCTGATAATGAGAAGTGCTCAAGTGTATCAGCCTATAATCAATATATAAATTTGTCAAGTTGAATTATGTGCATATGATGTAATTAATATGTATTTATAAAAATAATTATATTAGTCAAATTAGAATATATAAAAACATACTGATGCGCCCAAAGCAGCACCCTAATGGGAGATCCATCTCCATATAACTCGTTGATACCATTCCATATATTTTGAATGGTAGTGGAATGGAGCATCTAATGGTATACCACTAACCACATGATAAGCTCTGTTGTTCCATATTTGAATCCATGTGGAATGGTGCTCCACCCAATTTGTACTAGTGTTGTTATATAGAACTATAGAGTGAAGCTCATTTGTCTGTTGTTGTGGTTGAGGGATTGATTGTTATAAGCCTATTACCAAATTTTATGAGAACGGATTAGGCTGGTGTCACTGCACTATATGCATGTATAATAATGGGATAATAACCCTTCATAGTCATGACCTTATAAGCAATCAGTTGGTAATACTCGAATCACATTTGGCATATATGTTTTAAAAAATAATATGTTTGAAAATTTTTGAAAATTTAAAAAATTCTAACAATATTTAATATTAACATTTTTAAAATAATAATATGTTTGATAAAAATTTAGTAAAAAAATATTAACCTCTAGTAGATCTTCAAACACTCTCTTTTAATATTACTAGCTAAAGTTTAAATAAAAAAAAAAAAAGAAAAAGAAAATGTGGTTATAAAAAAACTAAGAAATAATGAAAAGAAAAAAACAAAGGGAGAGAGAGAGAGAGATGAATTTGCAATGGATGAGTGAGAGTGTCTGCAATGGGTGAGTGAGAGTGATGATGAGGTGAAGTTTATATATCTTGAAAAAAAAAAAGAAAAATTCACGAGAAAGCTGAGGTTGGGTTGGGGATGTAGGTTGGTTGAGCAGGGGTGGGGTAGGTGTAGGGCTGTGCACCAATCCAATTAGTGCACAGAACTATATATATGCACTAGTTAGACTGGCGTATGGCTGGTTGACTAGTCCTTTTGACTAAAAAACTATCATAATCTAGAATTTTATCAAAAATACCCTAAATTTGATTACTTTTTCATTTACACTAAATTGATAAATATCCTCATTATCCAATACTCTGTTTTACTACTTTGAAATATATATATATATATATATATATATATATATATATATATATATATATATATATATTATGTGAAAGATATTGATCAAAAGTAAGTGTAAATGTCATATCCGCTAATTTAGATCTCGAATCCTGCGGGTTGAGAAATCAATGTGTCGGTCTGACTAGAGTCTAAATATATATATATCAAATAAAAGATATTGATCAAAAGTAAGTGTAAATATCATATCCGCTAATTTTGGATCTCGAAACCTGCGTGTTAACAAATCAGTACATCGGTCTGATTAGAGTTTAAATTCGTATTTTAATCGGAAAAAAAAATTAAAATAATGATAAATAATTATGGAAAATGTTCCAATAAATTATTTTTATGGATGTAAAGATATATATATATATATATCAAATAAAAGATATTGATCAAAAGTAAGTGTAAATGTCATATTCGCTAATTTAGGTTTCGAATTCTGCGTGTTGAGAATCAATGCACCGGTCTAACTAGAGTATATATATATATATATATATATATATATATATATATATATATATCCAATAAAAGATATTGATCAAAAGTAAGTGTAAATGTCATATCCGCTAATTTTGGGTCTCGAATCCTGTGTGTTAAGATATCAGTGCATCGGTCTAATCGGAGTCTAAATTCGTATTTTAATCGAAAAAAATTAAAATAATGATAAATAATTATAGAAAATGTTCAATAAAGTATTTTTTTATGGATGTAAAGATGTTAAATTACGATAACAGACCTAAATGCAAATTTTGAAAATTTTTTGAGCAAATTCATAACTTATTGAAAATTGAATGATTAGTTGAAATATTTACCAATTAAATACATAATTTGGAAGTGAAGGCTGGCCACTAAGCATAACAACATCAGAAAGCTAATTATGCAAAATATTAAGGTATTTGGGTCAAAAATAGGCCCCGCACTTAAGATTTTCATTTCTTTCATTTTTCTTTCCTTCTTCTTCTCCTTTATCACCATATTCATCTTAATTTTTCTGCTTCTTTAACCAGCCCCATGTTTCTCAATTAAAGCTTCATAGTCAAGCTTAAGTAGAGAGAGAAAGTGAGGAGAAATAAAGAGAAAAAACTATTTTTATGCACTAGAAAGTTTGAGGAAGCTAAAGAAAGGTAGAAAGAAGATAAAAGGGCTAGGGAAGAGCATGAAAAGTGGTCCCTAGGGTTTGGCTATAAGAGGAACTAAGGAAAAGTAAATGTCTTTTCTTTAGCTATTTGTTTTTCTCTTCTTAAAAAGTATGTTTTGAAGCTACTAGGGGTCTGAAGGTTAGAGATCTAGAGGGTTTTGAAGATGGAAAATGTTATAAAAAGTTATTAAAGACCTTAAGATAAAAAGAAGTGAGGTTGGAGAAAGTTAGAAAGACCTAAAAGTATAAGAAGTGAAGAGAGAGATTTTATGGGTTATAGAGAGAGAAAATAAGGGTTAGAAATAAGTGATGGAAGAAAGGTTTTTGATGAAATTTTTGTATATTTTAGATGTTCAAGTTGAAAGAAATAAAGGAATAGAAGAAAAAAAAAGGATTGAAAAAACCTAAGAGAAATCAAAGAGGTATGTGCATACTCTAAGGCAATAACCTATAAATTTTTATATATTTGCATGATTTAAATACTTGACATGCTAGATTGTAATTAAGGTATATTTGGTTGATTGCATGATAGAATGTATGAGTTATGTGATTGTATATTTTGCTGGAATTTTTGTAGAGTAGTATGTATAAATCATTCTATAACTTAAGTTCAGGAACTTGATTTTGTGTTATTTTTGTTGGGTTTGAATTTTGACATATGAGGCTAAAAAGACCATGAAATCCAAATTGAACCTTAGCTACGCTTAATTTGATTTTCAAACTTTGATTAGAAAACCGTCTAGGAAAAATATGAGCTAAATTTCTATGAACAATCAATAATAAAATGGTTATAACTTTTGTTACGGAGGTTATAATTAAGTGATTCAAATTCAATATTAAAGCTAAGATCTAGGCTATAATTCTTTAGATGACCATTTAATCAAATTTTGTTGGAAATATGTCAAAAAATTAAGATCCATAATAGAGCATGACAATTGCCAAATATAGGGTAGATTGTAAATTGAGAATTTAATATGTAAATTAAGTTGGGCCTTAAGATACAATGTGAATGATGTTTACATTGAGTAATTATATAATCAATTAGGACATTGGACTATAAAATTAAGGAGAAAATAGAATTACAAATTAATAATTAGATAAAGTATGTTATATGACAAAAATATAAGGATGCATTATAAATTTAAAATATAAAATGCAATAATGGAATTTTAAAGAAAAAAATTACTTATGATCATTTTGAATTGAGTTATAAAATGTGTCTAACTTAAACTAGAATAGATAAGCAGGTTGATATATCAATTAGAGATGATATGCTGTAAAACTTGTAAGCCATAGTGTTTGTAGGCGTTCAACACTTGTAGACTACTCGTTATATTTTGGACATGGGCGTCTATATATTTATTTCTCTTTAATATTTTCTAGTATATAGTATGAAAATTTTGGCACAATTAAAATGATTAAGAAATAAGAAAAAAGTTAATAACTTTATGTAAAAGAAAAAGGAAAGAAATTTAATATAAGATATAAAAGAAGATAAATTTGAACACTTGTTTATGTATATAAATATTTGTGCATGTAGATAAATGAACTTAATATTATGTATTATATGAAGTGAATAAATAATAGGATGGATATGAATGTGTGTTGCATACTATAGTTTATTATCTTTTGATGGACCGAATGACATAATTCATCATATAAGAATTATGTCATTAACTTGATTCATTATAGACCGAACCAAAACAAGTGCTATTCTGATCATACAAAATTTACAAGAGTAAGGTGGTTGGCTCATATAATAATATGAATTCAAAATCCAAGAGAAGTAGTTTTCTGATTCTTTGGTAAATCTCTAATTATGATGCCACCATATAGTTGAACGGCTTGATCGCTAGTGATAGCAGGCCCTATCACTATGCCACCGTAGCGTTGAGCCGCCTTGTCGCTGGTGATGACAGGCTCTATCACCACGCCGCCGTAGCGTTGAGCCGCCTTGTCGCTGGTGATGACAGGCTCTATCACCATGCCGCCGTAGCGTTGAGGTGCTTCCTTGCTGTTGATGGTTGCAGCCGGAGCTTTATTTTCTAGATTATTAGGCTGAGGTGGGTTTCTGGCAGCCGGCCTCTTTGCCCGTTGGTTCCCTTCTAAGGAAGAAAAGGCTTCCACACCAGCCCTCAAAAGCCCCTTATCTGCCTTACTTCCCATAATTACACACAGTACACTGTTTTCTTTACTGGCTTTATCAGTTTTTTTTTTTATGTGTGTTTGGTTTCTATATATGTTTCACAACAAGCCCTTTATATAGAAGTGAAAATTATCTATTAAAAAATAATAAATTTTAAATCACTAAAGTAGCTTTTAAAACAATATTTAATAGATAAAATCAATAAATTTTAATTGGAGTATGTTGAATTAATGTACTCTAAACTAACTTTTGAGTCTAATTAGTATACAACTTTTATTATGCTGATATTGTATCTCATTTTATTTCAATACTTTTATTTCATTTTTTTCTTTATTTTTTTTTACTTTGATTGTAAAGTTTAGTGTATAATTAACTGTAAAACTATAATATAAATTCATTTATGAAGATTTTGAGAATATAAAAAATATAATTTTTGAGAATCATTTGATGAGATAAAATTACAGTCTCAATTAAAATGAACGTACTAATTATATATATATATATATATATTATTTTTAAATAAAATAATTATCAATAATTTCGAAATTGAAGTCACCCATCATATGAAATTTAAATAATATCACTTTCTGATGGTAAGAGAGTGTTTGAGATTGTTGTTGTGTGTCCAAAAAATAGTTTTATATTTTTTTTAATTTTTTATAAACTGTTTTTCTCAAATATACTTTTGAAAAAAATATCTATCTATCTGCTTATCTCAAAAAATAGTTTTCAAAACTCAAAAAAATAAAAATAAAAAAATTTTCTCCAAAAGCATTTTTTTCAAACTCAATACCAAATGAACTCTAATAATATAGAGAAGGGAGGGGGGATTTTTTTTGAAATTGAAGATGTAGGGTTTTTTTATATATATATATAGAGAGTGGGAATATTTATCTAGAGTTGCAAACGAACCAAGTCGAGCCGAATATTGGTGAGTTCGAGTTCAGCTCATTTAAGTTTATTACAGGCTTAAACATTTATATTTGAACTCGAGTTTGACTCGTTTGAAAATTATCAAGTTTGCGAGCGGGTTGAGTTTGACTCGTAAAAAATTCGTTTATTATATTTTGCGAGTTTAGCTCCAGTTCGATTTATTAATTAATAATGATGAAAAATTGAATTCAATAACAAAATATAAATAAACAAACTCTAAATAAATATGTTCACGACTTTTTAAATGAACACGTTTGCGATCTTTTAAATGAACATGTCTGTAAGATTTTAAACGAACATATTCGTGAACTTTTAAACAAATATATTCTCAAATTTTTAAACGAACATGTTCACAAGCTCATAAACGAATATGTTTACGAGTTTTTAAACAAATATGTTTGTAAACATGTTAATGAGCTCATAAACGAATATATTTACGAGCTAACGAACCAAACAATGTTAAAGTCGAGCTTGAACTCGAGCTCGACTCGTTATCAATAATAAATAATTTCGAACAAATTATTTTTCAAACCGATATCTAAAGAGTTCATGAACGGTTTACTTAATTTACAATCCTATATTTGTCCATGTACTACTATAGATGATATTGAATCTCGAACGTAAAACCCAGTTAAAATTCTATATGCTATTAAGACATAGGCCTTGGCGATGGTGGAATTTTTTTGAGGCTATCAAGATGGTAGAATTAAATCTAAGGAAGTGCATAGATACCCTGTCCACGTGATTGGCTCCAAAGGTGATGATCTTTATCAAACTCAGGTGCTTACAAAAATTTTCTTGCAACTTGTCCAAATCCAAGACCAAAGGAATATATATATATATATATATATATAAGTAGAATTAGATTATTGAATAGTGATTGATTCCAATATCCAACTTATTTCCAATCCCAATTCATTTCGTGTCTATGTATGGGAATCTGATTCTTAATAATCTCTTTCTTTTATCTAATCATCCATTACCAGTAATTGCTTGCTTTACTGTTTTACTCCTCCCTAATTAATATCTTACTTTTCAGGTTCTACTTAAATTCATCAACATGAGTTCAGCTATTCATGCGACCTCCAAAATTCTTCTCAGTTAATATCTTATTTAATTTATAAATTTCAATTAATAAATTATTGTCATTCGTTTTTTCTTTCCTTAAAAAAATAAGCATCTTGTGTCATATAAAAATATAAATATATATTTTTTTTATTTTACTCAAATTATAATTCACTTTCTTTTTTTTTTAAAATATATTTACTAATGATTGCTTGTTGTTTTTTAGAGCTACGTAAAATTATTGAGATGAATGTAATTTTATCTATGGCAAGTGATCGATATTAATTCCTAATTCAACTAGGAAAGAGAATAAAAAGATCTAAACCGACCCAAATGCAAACAAACCAAAATAAAACCCTAAACCAAAAAAATTTAAACCGAAACAAAAAAAAATTGGACCCAATCTGACCCAATAAATAGTTGGGGATTCAATAGCAAAAACCTTGAAAGCTTAAGGCCTGTTGAGAATCGTTGCATGTTATTAGTTTTTAATTTTTTTAAAATCAAAAACTGTTTCTGTTATTTTTTATATTTGTTTCATAAAAATGGTTCCTAACATTTTATAAATTATATTATTTTTTTTAAAAAACTGATTTAACAATCATAACAAAAATAATTTTCACTAAAAAATATTTGTATAGTTAATATATCTTAAATCAAATCAAGATATCTTTTAGTAGTATGGTGGTCATATTGCTGGGTTTTAGTTACTGTGAAATATCAAAATTTGAAACAACTTTTTTGAAAAATTAACTTATGGTGTTGTTCTTATAAATATACTTAAATAATTATAACAAATTGCAAGCAAATAACTTCAATTGTTTAATATTCCAAAATTATTTCAGATCTAAGATCGTGCAACTACTTTGAGTAGAGACAAAGGTGATTGAGTGGTTGGCAGGATTGGCAGTGTGGGTTGAGGAAGAGATGGAAGATTGGCAATGGCGTCAGAGATGGTCGAGCGGTAAGTTAATTAATTTAACAAGTGATAAAATTTTAATAATTAGCAAAAATTAATAAAATAAAACATTTAATATTTAATATAATCTTTAATAGAAAATATTTAAAATAATATAAATATTAAAGTAATATAAATAATATAATATTCAAATATTATTAAAATATTCTACAAAAATATTATTAAAATAAATAGAATAATGTTAAATAAAATATTAATTCTAAATAAAAATGATATTTTGCATTTTAAGAAAAAAGTCACACAAAAAATTGGAAAGCAATAATCAAAATGGGAAAAAACCATATTTTGATAATTTCTTGATTTTAGTTTGTTAAAAAGAAAGTGAAAACAAGTTAAAAGTAGAACACAATCTCTTAACCAAACACATTTCTACTTTTATTTTTTTTAAAAAAAGGTGAAAATCTAGCCAAGGCCTTAGCCACCTCTGGATGTGTCTAACCTTTTGGATTCATTGTCCTGCCTATCGTGGGCTGATTTCAAGTTCAGTTCTAATGGACCAGGTCCCAATAAATCATTGGGTCAGGTCATATGGGTCTTCAACACATTAAAATCAGACGGTGATTTTTTTCCCTTTTGGGTATGTACTCTATACCAAACAATGAAATTCAATACCGAAAAGAATCACGAAACGGTAAGCTAGCTTGTCGTATTTGAGCAAGAAAATACTCGCTCGACTCCCAAGGTGGAAGAAGAATCAATCGCTCTATGTCTTCGATGGCCAAACACCACTAAAGCTAAAAAAAAGGCTACAAAACGACACTGACTAGCTTAAATACTAGCCTGAGTCCAGCTTTTTAAAAAAAAAACACATATGTAGCAATAGAGCGACACATGTCACAGCATACTACCCAATCAACATCACAGTAAGCTATAACTTAGTGAATTGCTGCTAGAGTAAAATAGACCCCTATCAGGCTTACCTTTCAGATACTTCAATACATGAATTGCATAATTCCAGTGGGAAGTCCTTAGACGTATTAGCTAAGCTGCTGCCCAATATAATTAGTAATATCAGGCCTAATGAAGTTTTGATAGAGCAAACGACCAATCAATGTGTGATATGGTTGTGGATCAGTGAGAAATGATCCTTCATTAGCAGTGATAATGAAACCTTTCACTAGAGAAGTGGAAATTTCCTTAGTAGTTTAAAAGCCCACATCATTTATGAGGTCCAAAATGTACTTCCTTTAACTGATGAACAAACCAATAGGGGATCCTGTAATTTCAATGACGATGAAGTATTTAGCTGGTCAAATATCTTTTATAGTGAATGCCTTATACAAAAAGGACTTGACTTGTGGAATGACATGAAGTGATGTACCAGTGAGCAGTAGATCATCAATATAGACTAGCAAGGCTAAGAATTTTGTACCTTTTGTGAATGTAAACAAGCAATGATCATAAGCTGATTATTTGAAACCATAGGAGTGTAGGTTACGGCAGAACTCTGCATTCCAGTGTTTGGTTGCTTGGCGCAGACCATTAAAAGATCTAACCAGCTTGCAGACTTATCTTAGCCTTACCTTGTTGTACCCTTCTAATGGCCACATACACAAGTCTTCTCCAATGTAACCATGCAGGAAAGAATTATTAATATCAAGGTGGTGTAAAGGCTAAGCTTTGGCTACTTCTATGGCTAGTAAAAGTCTCATTGTCACTGTTTTTAGCCATTGGTGAGAAGTTTTTAGCCATTGGTGAGAAGTTTTTAGTGAAGTCCTCTCATTTGTTTTAGCTTCAAATTGTACACCTATTTGGAGTTAATAGCCTTTTTATTGGGTGGTAGCTGAGGCAATTGGTAAAGTTGTTGGCAGAGTAATAGGCAAGCTCAATATGGGGTCTGAAGGACGAAGAGTTGGATGTGTCTCAGAGGTGAAATCAGATCGTATATCAAGTATGTGAACATGAGCTGAATGTGATATAGGAGATGACACAGGACATTGTTGAACAGGAAAGGTGGTTTCATGAAACTAAACATCCGTAGAAGCGAAAATTATACTGTTTTTTAGATTAAACAGTTTATATGATTTTTGGCTTGAAAAGTGACCCATGTAAACACATTTAACAAATCTAAATGAGAACTTTTTTTTCTGAGGGGAAGTGAGTTTAGCAAAAGTCAAACAACCAAATTTTTTAATATAATCTGGTTGTGAAAAGAAAAGGGTTTCAAAAGGAGTTCTCCAATCAAGTATTGGGCAATCTATTAACCCCTCCCCATTGCAGCATTAAAGCATTGACTTTCTTTCTACAACACCATTCTGTTGTGAAGTGTACACACATATTTTTTAGTGAGAGAACCAAATGAAAAGCAGTTTCCATAGCCAGTTACTTGTTGAACCGATCTCCTTATTCATTCTTTCAACTCAAAATGCTTGAAGAGGTTTGATCTAGTAAACCATCTGATTATTCAATACTTAAAGTATTTGGTTGCCCAACATATATGTATGTTAATGATTGTAAATTAGAACCTAGAGCAAAAAATGTATTTTCATTTGTATGATTCTGGAGTTAAGGGATATAAATTATGGTGTCGTAGTTCTAGGAAAATAATAGTAGGGATGTTAAATTTGATGAGTCAGTTATGTTACACCCAAAAGGAAAAAGTATTTTAGATATTGATGCAAATATTTCTAGTAGAACTGACAAACAAGTGGAGTTAGAGGTTGTTCCCTCACATCTAAATGCATCATCAAGCACATCAATATCACAGTAGTTACATGTATATGAGCTAGTTCAAGATGTATCATAGTCCAAAGTGCAACAAAAACCATATTCTTTTGTTAGGAATAGACCAAAGAGACAAATTCATCTACCAGTTAGATTTGAAAATACAGTTGCATATGCTTTAAGTGTTATAAGTGAGGTGGAGTCCGAATGTTATCCAAGCTCTTATAATGAAGTTGTTAGTTCAGTTGATGCAGATAAATAGTTGGTGGTTATGGAAGAAGAAATTGAATCTTTACATCGAAATGGTACCTAGAAGTTGGTAATTCTATCCAAAGGCAAAAAAATAGTTGAATGTAAATGAGTGTTTAAGAAGAAAGAAGACATTAAAGAAATTGAATAATATCGTTATAAAGCGAGACTTGTGGCACATAGGTCATTCAAATTGATTTTCATAATGTTTTTTATCGCATGTGGTAAAGCACACAACTATCCACATTTTGTTAGCTCTAGTTGCTATTGAAAATATGAAATTGGAGCAACTAGATGTCATGACTGTTTTTCTACATGTGACTTAGAAGAGCATATTTACTTATGAGAACCAAGGGGTTTGAAAAAGAATGCAAGAACTCATATGTATTTATTAAAAAAGTTTTTGTAAGGACTTAAATAGTCCCCAAGGCAATGGTATAAGAAGTTTGATATCCTTATGACTTCTCATGGTAATTATCAATCAGCATTTGACAATTTTATGTACATGAAAATAGTTAGTATTGACCCCTTCATTTATTTATTGTTGTATGTCGGTGACATATTGATTGTTTGTAAAAATAAGTTTGAAATTTGTAAGCTAAAGTATTTGTTGAGTGGTGAGTTTGAGATAAAAGATTTAGATGGAGCCAAGAGAATTTTGGATATGGAGATTAGTAGGGAATGTGATACTGACATATTATTCCTTAGTCAAGAAAGGCATGTTAAGAAGATCATTAATCAATTTTTGCATGAAATATACAAATAGTGTCTCTACACCATTGGCGGCTCACTTTAGACTCTTAAATCATCAATCACCACAGTTAGACGAGCAAGAAAGCTACATGGCAAAGTCCCCTACTCAAGTGTGATAAATAGTTTGATATATGCAATAGTCTGTACACATTCTGACCATACTCAAGTTGTTAGTGTAGTTAATAGGTATATGTCATGTCATGGTAAAACTCATTGGAAAACGATAAAGTGGATATTTAGACATCTCCATGGAACTTCAAATTATTATTTACAATTTGGTTAATCTTCTAATGAAATAGTTGGTTATTATGATTCCAACTATACAAGATATTTTGATAAAATAAGATCCTTGACAAGTTATGTATTTACTTTTGGTTCTACTGTTATTAGTTGGAGAGCTTGTCTATAGCCTACAGTTATATTATCCACCACAAAAGAAGAATACATAACATTAGCAGAAGCTTTCAAAGAAGCTATATAGTTAAATAATCTCTTACGCAAACTTACATTATCAAACAAAATTATTCAAATTCACTATAATAGTCAAAATATCATTTGTTGAACTAAATATCAGATGTTTTATGAGAAGACAAACATATTGATGTTTGTTATCATTTCAATAGAGATTGTGGTAAAAAAAGATTAATACTTCAAAAAATTTAGTTGATACGCTAATAAAATCATTATCTGTTATCAAATTTGATTCATGTATCGATTTGGTAAGTTTTGTAACTTATTGATTTCGCTTTAAAGGGCATTGGTAGAGATGTAAATGGATGACCATTTGAAGGGAGACGCGGTGGTATTTTATTCAAGAGGAGGATTGTTATGTGTAGATGGACGAACAATAAATCCCACCACAAAATATAAAAGTCTACCACCAATTTAATTTGTCAAAGAAGAATTTCAACAGTGTTGAAATCACCTCCAAATGGTGCCCACTATTATTGACATTATATATTTTGTTTTTCTATTGCTTCTCTGCCTAAAAATAGGCAAAACATTTCAAATGAAATGTATTGCAATGCACTGCAAAATTTGAGAGGAAGTGCAATTTAAGAAATGTAGTCCAAGGAAATTTTTTCTTGTGTGATAGAGTTAGGATTTTGGAATTTTTCCAAAAAAAGGGGAGTGAAAAAATAGTGAAAAAAATATTCTTAAGTATTTTTTGGAAAACACTTGTATACCACTATTTATTTTGAATTTATTTCAAATTATTGTATTAGTTTTAACATTTGTTTAGGAAATACTTTCTCTTTTTGTACCCATTGATTTTTTTAGTGGAAGAAAATTATTTAAATTTTGTCATATGAACGTAACTCAAATTAAAAATATAAACCATGTTAAATATCTAGTATTGATGTTTACTGATTATTTATTCCTCATTTATTTAGTTATTTTATCCATCATGTCTAACACAGATTCCAAACAGATTTTTAGTGAGATGACTTTGGTTGCTCCAATGTAAAAGCCTCTAAGTTATTTGACTTCTTAACAATTAGAAGATGATAGCATGATTTCACCGTTAAAACACCCGATTTTTCATATATAATACCAAATCAACTTGTCATCATGAGAAGGGTTGCCTATAGGAATTGAAATGACCTTGACTTGCTCTTATGAAAATAGGTTTCTCAATGTCCTGATATTCCACTGCCTATTGTTGGAGTGAATAAAATCATTCACCAGAAACATATTTGTTACTTGCGATTTTGGAATATGAACTTTAAAGCCTTTTAGGTTAGGAATCCAAGGAGATTCCCAAAACCTAGTACCCTTTCTCACTGCCTCTATACCCTAACGAAGGTTGTACCTGACATAAGAGTCATTTCTTCCCTTTTTAACGTTTAGAATATGAGACGAATGGAAATGCTTAGCTTTTAAGATATTAGCAACAAGCTATTTGGATTTGACATCATTTTCCATATCTGTTTCACAAGCACGACTTGGTTAAAGTGACTCGTCTCTCTGAAGCTATTACTTTCTTCAAATTTTGACTTCACCATGTGATTCTAATTGAGCCAATGAATACCCTTGCACTCGAATTTTAAGCACAAAAAATATCTGCTAACAAAACAATGAGCTTTCTATCGAAGCAGTTGATACTTTTGCTGCAACTTTAACTGATTTTGCCAACTTTACAAAGTAAAATATTAAGTGTTAAATCTTTTGTAAACAGAAAATAAGATTTGTAAGAAGTAGTCAAGCTTGATTGATAGGTTACCTAAAAAAGTATGGGCACCATTATCTAAAACTCTCTGCATAAGAAAGTCATTTGTTTTAGGAAATGAATTATGCAATGAAGTACATTATAATTTCAGTTTTTATTTTTCACATTTTCTTACTCTTTCATCAGTCAATCCTTCCTCAAAATTCCAACTATTGGTATAAGAGTTTAAATGACCTTAACGAACTCTTATTTCTTTTTGAGAAGAAGAAAAAGGAAAATCAGAATGACTTACACCACCCAGTCTAAATGAGGAGAAAAAGAAGAAAATGATGAGAAGATGATGAAAACAACAGCAACAATAAGCACAAATATAGGTCTCAAGAAAACACTTACAAAATCAACTAAGCAAGATTAAGAAAGGAAAGGGACCAAGAATGCTTATAGTTGGTGAGAAATGCATCAGCAAAACTACTTTAATAGTTTGTGGGAAATGCTTCATTCACAATGGCTACTCCAAACAAAATGGTATCATCCACGAATAATAAGAGAATGATTTGTGGGCATCTTCTATTCAACCTCATACCAAATTTTATGGTCTAAGATAATATGGTTCATTCAGTAAATTTCCAGATTTGGCTTTATCACTAGGCTGACTTTTCAAATGACATTATTGTGACTCCAATACCTGTGTGCTTTGCTATATATAATTAGAGATTTTTGATCACTTATTCTTTGACTGCACATTTTCTATGCAAACCTGGAGATTGACATTGTCTACATATAATATAACTAGACCTATTCTGTATTGGAGATGTGAGGTTAGTTGGTTGTCCAAAAAAACTTCATAAAAGTCTTTGAATAGTAGTATTAGAATATTAGCTTTTAATGCTACAATTTACTATATCTGGCGAGCCAATAATGAACTGATGTTCCAACAACAGCAGCCTAGTACTATATTGACTATACATAGAATTAGAAAAACTATTTTATTAAAATTCATATATAAGCACGACTCTCAGCATAGCAATTGCAATTCTTGTATTCTTGCTAACTGACAAAAATTCATTGCTAGTTAAGTGTTCGGCGAACTTTGCTGGTTAGGTGTTTGGGTATATTTCAAAGTAAGGGGTAAGGGATCCCCTTGTGGCAAGCCTGTAAAACGCTGGAACCACTCAGAAGACTATATTTCGGTGTGCTCTACAGCCTTTGGCTGGTTGGTATTTATATCATTATTTTTATTTACTATTTTAATAATGTGTTGGTCCATTTTCTGAATAGTTAATACCTGTTAATTGGATTTTAGTGTTACTTATTCTATATAAGTTCATGGATTTTTTTTTTTGGTACCAATTCCGTGTTAATTGCAGATCATGTCTATCGACACCTGGACCGTAAGAAATAATCATTTTAAAACAAAATAAGAAAACAAGAACAGCTGATTCATTAATCGTTATCTGTTTGCTTGATAAGTTCAAAGTCGAGACACTTGGAACAATCAACCAAATAGCTCATGCTCTCTCCTTCCTTTCCAAATTGCTTTTCTCTTCATCTACACATTCAATCTATCAAAAACACTGAAATCCAAAATGGCGATTCATACATCTGACCTGTTAAAGAAAGTTGAAGTTGCTCTAGATTTTGATCGTGATGCTCTGTTTCGTTATGTCTCTGCTAATGTCCATGGATTCCCCATCTCTCCCTCCACCTTCATAGTTAAACAGGTATTTGTTTCTCTCTATTTTCAGTACTTCTTCTCCTCAACTGCTTGTTTGGTTACTAATTTGGTGGGAAAATTGAGAATTCAGGTTTCGCTTATTTTTAAGGATTTCCCTTTGACCAAACAATAGAAAAAATTAGGGAATTTGTTTTCTTTTCCACTCAACTCCCTCAAAATGTATAAGTGTAAAGATTTCATCTTTTCTATGTTAAATTTAGTTTGGGTATGGACAATCGAACCCTACGTTTCTGCTGGAAGCGGCTACTGGGGCCTCTGTGAAACG
This sequence comes from Triadica sebifera, assembly GCA_023653625.1. Taxonomy (NCBI): domain Eukaryota; kingdom Viridiplantae; phylum Streptophyta; class Magnoliopsida; order Malpighiales; family Euphorbiaceae; genus Triadica; species Triadica sebifera. The sequence goes on from CM042908.1 coordinate 1,368,731, forward strand.
GTACGTTTTGAGGAAGAAGCCTCCTGGTAAATTGCTTCAGTCTGCTCATGCTGTGGACAGAGAGTATCTGGTAATTTCTGTCAATTGATTTTTTTTTTAAAAAAAACTTCACTCGTTATTTGAATATTTTCAATGTGACAGGTTCTGCGGGCGCTGGGTGAGCACACACAAGTTCCAGTTCCTAAAGTGTTCTGTTTGTGTACAGATCCGAGCGTAATTGGAACTGCATTCTACATTATGGAGTATTTGGAAGGATGCATTTTTGTTGACCCCAAATTACCGGTGTGGCATTACGTCTGGTTTTATTTTGTGAAAATTTGTCAATTTGATATTTTGTAGATTTCTTTGTTAGTGGGTTTGATGAGAATTTGAGCGGTGAAAGAACTGAGCTAATGATTTGTTTGATCAGGGTGTGGCACCTCAGAGGAGGAGGGCAATATATAGAGATATTGCAAAAGCGTTGGCTGCTCTGCATTCTGCTGATGTGGATGCTATTGGTCTAGGGACATATGGACGACGGGACAACTACTGTAAACGACAGGTTTGTGGATTCTAACTCCGGATATTAACTTATCTTAATGCTGCTTGTTATGCTAATTTGTACGATGATCAGCTGATGTTGTCTCTGGTGGGTAAGGAAGGACTAATTGTGGTAGACAAGTACAGCTCGAGGTTTCCGGAACATTACTACTCAATCGTGTGGTGCTTATAATTTTTCTTTTCCTCATTTTATTTTTAGGTAGATAGGTGGACCAAGCAATACATTGCATCGACTGGTGAGGGTAAGTCCCCTAGAAATCCAAAGATGTTGGAGCTGTCAACCTGGTTACTGCAGCATATTCCTCCAGAAGATACTTCAGCAGCATCAGCAGGACTAGTTCATGGAGACTTTCGCATTGATAATGTTGTATTTCATCCCACTGAGGTTTGTTAGATTAAATGCTCTTTATTAATTTGGACAAGTTTCATCTTTTGCAAACTCATCTAGGTGTTTAGATGTTTGATTTCAGTACCCTTTTATCAAGATTATGATTGTGAAAGAGATTTGGATGGAATAAATTTGTGCTTTTGCTATTCTTATTGTTGTCAAGTATAGATACTTTGGAATAACTTTATGTGATTTGACAAGTTAATTTGGTACAAAATTCTTGATGTTGCAGGATCGTGTGATTGGTATTCTTGATTGGGAATTGTCTACTCTTGGAAACCAGATGAGTGATGTTGCAAACAGCTGTTTGGTACTCAGCCCTCTTATTCCTCTTATCTTTTCTTCATATATTTTTTTTTCTACCCTATGATAAGGTTGCTGTAATATTCTGTATAAGATCTAGCTTTTGTTGTTTTATACATTTTGCAAAAGCTAAACTTTTTCTTCAGTTACATCTAACTGCTTTTTGATCCTTATTGGCAGACTTATATGGTGGACATTAACCTTGACAATCGACAACTTGGTAAAGGATTCGAACTTACTGGAATTCCAGAAGGGATTCCTTCACAGGCAGAATATCTGGCAGAATATTGCTCTGTGTCTGTGAGTTTGACTCTGTAGTGTTTGTCTGATTTTCTTGTTCAGCGACATTGTAAAACTTAATTTTGAGGTAATTAATTTACGGTGAAGATATATGTAGTTGCTTCTTTGAAACTTGATCTACCAGTTGGTTCATGAGGAGAAAATCGTGCATGAAGTCAATCCTCCAATTATACAACAGCAGGTGGACTGGATTCATAAAAATCAATTTGAATGCATTTTTTAATTCAAATACCAGATAGCTAACATTGTTGCATAAATTCTGTTAGATACGTAAATGGACTGTTTATGTGGAGCTATTTAAGTGGTTAGTCCATAATATACACAGTTCATGCAAGAAATTTTGTGGACAAGTTAGAGCCAAATGCTGTCCCAATAGGTTCTCAGGACTTTGTGTGAGCTATTTTAGTACTTAAAAAACTAGGGGAATTAAAAGGTAAAAAGAGATGGTTCATTTTGTCACAAAAGCCATGAATGCTGGTCACAGTTGATTCCATGAGAACTTTGATCACCAGTAACTATGAGGCTACTTGTGCATCCATCGATATGTTTTTCTTTGTTTTGTAAATGCTTATGGTTGATATTTTATGCAAGTCTGACTGATTGATAGTAATTTTTATGCTGGAATGTTGCAACCTAGGGAAAACCATGGCCAGTCAATGAGTGGAAGTTCTATGTTGCCTTTGCTATGTTCCGTGGGGCATCTATCTGTGCAGGGATACATAGTCGGTGGATTATGGTAATCTCTCAAAGATAAAACAGATTTTTTTTCTTCTCACTTTTTTGCTAATGTCATGTTAATGGCCCTTTTGACAGAGTACATTTTGTTACAATTTCAGGGTAATGCTTCGGGAGGTGGACGTGCCCGAAATGCAGGAAATCAAGCTAATGGTCTCATAGACTCTGCATGGGCTTTTGTCGCAAGAGAATCTGTCCTCTCTCCTCACCCTCCATCTGGTATCTCTAACAACTTATATTTTTATTTATCCACCAGCTTTCTTGTAGTCAATACATCTTTATTTTATTGTGTTAATTTTATGAACATAATTCTGGCGTAGACTGTAGAGTTGATTGAGTAAAATAATCCATACTGGATTTAGCATATGGAACCTAGTAACCACTAACCGAGGTTCAGGAAATCTTAGGAAATGTTTTGAATTCTAATTGCCTGATGATAAGCACCTGCTATATTCAATCAAATCTCACAAAAAGCAAACAGAGTTAATCCAAAAGGAATTCCTCTACATTGAATGAGAAAATGCAAATACAGACTTTCGAGAGGTCTGTAGTCTCTCCCTAGCAAAAGAAAACTAATATTCCAGATACCCTCCACTCAAACAGCATGCCTTATATATATACAGACCCATTTCCCCTTCAGCAATCCCTATGTAACAAACCCACAATAAAATCCCAAGGCTACCCTTAACAGCTCAGCAATATTCTCTAGTTAGTTATTCCCTGCATAGCTACCCTTACCCGTGCACTTCTTCCTCCTAGCATAGGTATATCAAATGGGAGGCTTATCACTTGAACACTGCTTAGAGTAGGTGAGTAGAAAAGAAATATACCTTCGTTGTCTTTGGGCTCATTGTCATAAGCTTTTACTTCTTCCATAGGATCATGCTGATTTTCTGGAAACAAGCAAAAAGTTCTTGTGCTGTCAAGAATGAAAGCAAATCTGCATACTGTTTATTTTATTTCACTGTAGAGAGAGGAAAGAGCTTTTGTCAAAAGACGAAGTCCATTACGAGTGTTAGAGTTTTCTGTGGGCACCTACAGTGCTAGTTTGCATTGAAAACATTCGCTGTTGGAAATGTTATGAAAAGGCATTACTTTGGATGTCTTTGAAGTCGTTATCTTTACTTTCCCTTCATTTTATTCTTTACATTTGTTCTACTCAAACCTACCTAAGGTGCGTTCTGTTCTCTTTACCATGCAGTTCTAACAGCACAGAATCACTCAACACAGCTCGGGAGTAAGAACAAAATTCAAGGACTTTCAGAAGAAAGTGGTAGGTTTGTTCCCAGCGAAAAGGTGCTGGTCTTGAGGAAACGATTAATTAAGTTTATGGAAGATCACATTTATCCTTTGGAAAATGAATTCTACAAGCTTGCTCAGTCTCCCTCACGATGGACATCACACCCAGAGGAGGAGAGGTTGAAGAAGTTGGCGAAGAAAGAAGGACTATGGAACCTTTGGATACCTGTATTTCTTCTCTCATCTTGCTTGGCTTCATGTTTATCTTTCTTCTGTTATTATATTTCATGTGAAGCTGTGTTTGAAATATGAAATTCACATGAAGTTGTTTTCTGCAGTTTGATAGTGCTGAAAGAGCAAGAAAACTGATCTTTGATGGAAATAATTATGGTGTCTCCGGTGGCGTACCCGATCAATTTCTGGGGGCTGGCCTCTCAAACCTTGAATACGGATACCTTTGTGAAATCATGGGTCGTTCTGTTTGGGCTCCACAGGTGTTCAATTGTGGAGCTCCCGACACTGGAAATATGGAGGTAAAAATTGTTTCATGTACGTCAAGGTCTGGAAATAATTTACTATTAAGCATACTTATTTTGTTACTTCCCTTTGTATTATAGGTGTTAATTCGATATGGAAACAAAGAACAAACACTTGAATGGCTCATTCCATTACTTGAGGGAAAAATCCGTTCTGGATTTGCGATGACGGAACCACAAGTTGCATCTTCTGATGCTACGAATGTTGAGTGTTCTATTAGAAGGTTGTGTATTGAAGAGGAACTGTTTGTTTGACAGAAAGTAGACAAACATTATGTTCTAATAGTTGCTTCCCAGGGCATTATATCATATTTTTGAAAATCATGTGATGGATGCAAATCATTCTTTTGTACTCAAATTGTTTTTCTTGTACAGGCAAGGGGATTCATATATCATCAATGGGAAGAAGTGGTGGACTAGTGGAGCCATGGATCCAAGGTGTAGAATTCTTATAGTGATGGTTAGTTCATACACTATGATTTGCCAGGGTGGTTCTATTAGTCGTTCATGTAGTTTGAAAAAATTAGTCATAATGATATGCAGGGAAAGACTGACTTCACTGCGGCCAAACATAAGCAGCAATCCATGATCTTAGTGGACATTCAAACTCCAGGTGTACACGTAAAGAGACCACTCACAGTCTTTGGCTTCGATGATGCACCCCATGGTCATGCTGAAATTTCATTTGAAAATGTATGTGTGCCAGCAAAGAATATCTTATTGGGAGAAGGACGTGGATTTGAGATTGCCCAGGTAAAATTGGTTCTTTCCTTTGTAAGTGATATGATAGATTACCACAGCAGTAACTTGTTTCTGCATATTGTTGGATATGCAGAAAACCAACATGGTAATGTTACCCCAGCTGAAATATTATTGGTTTCCACAGTGCATGATTTTTAGAACCTTTCTAGATTTGCTTTGTTTACCTGAGAAACTTGGATGTAAATTGGTAAATCTCCCACTTGCAAGCTAATATTTACACTAGTGGTGGTTATACATCCTTGCAGGGTAGACTCGGTCCTGGGAGATTGCACCACTGCATGAGATTGATCGGTGCTGCTGAGCGTGGAATGCAATTAATGGTTCAAAGAGCTCTAAGTAGAAGAATATTTGGAAAATTAATTGCTGAACATGGGTCATTCCGTTCAGATATTGCGAAGGTATTGGTTCTAAGAAAAAATTTCTCCAACTGCACGTCAATCTCCATTCAAATATACATAATATCATCAATTGACTGTATTATGCAGTGTCGAATAGAGCTGGAACGTACCAGATTGTTGGTTTTGGAGGCAGCTGACCAGCTTGATAGGCATGGAAATAAAAAGGCTCATGGAATTATTGCCATGGCCAAGGTAATTTATGGCTTGTAATACAAATATACAATGTAATTGTTGTCTAATTATGTTAAAATGATGATGATGGTTAGATAATCAAATAAAATGATATGGGATTATGTGGTACAGGTAGCAGCTCCAAACATGACACTGATGGTGCTCGATATGGCAATGCAAGTACATGGTGCAGCCGGTGTATCATCGGACACCGTTTTGGCTCATCTTTGGGCTACAGCAAGATCATTGAGAATTGCAGATGGCCCTGATGAAGTCCACCTGGTTTCCATTGCCAAGTTGGAATTGCAGAGAGCTAAGCTCTGAAAGCAATACATGCCTCGTCGCCGGATTTTCAGTTTGTTGCTGATAAATATAATATAGAAAGGGAAAAAATCAAAATAAAATATGATTCGAGAAAGTATAGTGGGAGATCCATGTAATGAAAAATAAAAGCTAAACAATGCTTAATTTATATGCAGTTATAATTAGTTGAATTACTAGGAGAATAATTATACTTGAACGTATACTTAACGTTGCATGAGACCCTCCCCCATCATTTCTTTTACTAGCTTAATTTGAGTGCATTCAAACAAATTTACCACTTGGGATTAACCTTAGTTTTCCTTATGAACATAGACTGCAAGTATAGACGCGGCTAGTGGTTAAAACTTGAACTGGTATGGTTAATTTTGCTTTCAGCAATCTCGGAATTTCAAATTGAATAAAAAAAGGTAATAAAACAATTCCTTGCACTTTAATTATTGCAACAGTAAAATCATCTATTATTTGGGTGTATGAGTGGCAATTCTGGTTAGTAGGTTGTGTTGTTTCTTGATATATTGTATATATCTATAATATCAATATGAATAATTTGAATACGATTTAAATCGATTAATATGATACGATATATTTATTACGATTAATCTATAATTAAATTGAATTAATATAATACAATTTACTTAATCTAATATGATTTATTGATATATTATAATTTAATATAATAAATAGAGATGCAATCAATTATATCAATTTTTTAATAAAGAAAGCTCAAATACAATTAACTAATATTAACCACAATAAAATTCAAACTACAAAAATAAAAGAAAAATCTTTCTTCCTTCTTGCTTAGACTCAAAGGCAATTAAGGACAAAATAGAAAGGTCATGGTTGTCAAGTTTTTTACTATGGTGTTTATTGATTTAATTCCATTATATTTGTTTATACTGTTTATGATCAATGAATTGAATCCATAATAAAATGTCACATGAATAAAATAATTTTTTATAATTTTTAATCATTATTTTACAATCAATTGGATTCATGATAAATTGGGTTGAAATAAGAAGTTTTACTGATATATCCTTTTCAAGTAACTAAATTTGCTATTTTTTTTCTTTACTATTTATCGGAAAATTGGTCAAACCCTAAAATGAAGCCTTGCCTATGTAAATGACGAATTTACAACCACTAATTCCAATGAATAAAGAGGCAAAAAAAAGAGAGGTAAAAATAGAAATATAAACAAACCCATAAAAAAATTAAAAAAAAAAACTCACCTTAGTTAGGAAAAGTTTGGCTCAATTTATAGTATATCGTAAGTCCTAAAAAAAGAAAAAAAAAACTATTTTTAGAAAATTAGATTAATTAGTAAAAGTTAAAAATATTATATAAAGGGATGTGGAAGGTGATCATAATCTAAGTCAGAGCCCTCGGGGCAAATAAAGAGTATACATCCATTACTCAATAAAGAGCCCGGGAGCTCTGAAAATAAATTTTAAAACTTGAATTACAATTAGAATTTTGTTTTCCAATTCCATCTTCTAGCGTATAATTCCCTGGTGGTGTTTGATAATTGAATAGAAGTTGATGGCTAACGGATACGACAATGGGTCTGAGAGGAAGAAGAAGTTTGCCATCATCGGTGTGTCTTCTTTGATTCTGGTGGCTATGGTGGTCGCTGTGGCGGTCGGCGTCAACGAAAGCCAAAAGAGCAGCAGCTCCACCTCCGATGCAGCCAGCAGTTCTCAGATTTCTACCTCTACAAAGTCCATTCAGGCAATCTGTCAGCCCACCGATTATAAAGAAACCTGCGAACAAAGCCTAAACAAGGCAGCAGGCAACACCAGCGATCCCCACAAGCTTGTTCAGGCTGGTTTTCAGGTCGCCATTGATGCTCTTCAGAATGCAATTGCCAACTCCTCCACCATTAAGGAAGCTCAGAATGACCCAATGGCTAAGCAGGCTCTCGAGAATTGCAAGCAATTGATGAACACCGCCATTGCTGATCTCCAGAATTCTTTCGATCAGGTTGGAAACTTCGACGTCAGCAAGCTCGATGAGTACGTCGATAATCTGAAGATCTGGCTCAGCGCCACCATCACTTACCAGCAGACTTGCATCGATGGATTCGATAACACCACCGGCCAAGCCGGAGAGAAAATGAAGAAAATGTTGCTCCTTTCCAGTCAACTCACCAGCAATGGTCTTGTGATGGTCACAAGCCTTTCTTCCATCATCAGTGATTTGAACCTTTCAGCCATCACAGGCCGCAAGCTCCTTGCTGCCAAAAAGAACAACGAGTTGCCTTCCTGGGTTTCCCCTTCAAAGAGAAGACTTCTCGCTGCAACTCCGGCCACCATTAAGGCTGATATCACCGTTGCTAAGGACGGAAGCGGCCAGTACAAGACCATCAATGATGCCATCAAGAACATCCCTCAGAATAGAAACACCGCCTTTGTGGTTCATGTCAAGGCCGGAATCTACGACGAGATCGTCTCCTTCTCAAGGAATTTGACCAATGTCATGTTGATCGGAGACGGCCCCACAAAGACCAGGATCACTGGAAAACAAAGCTTTGCTGACGGTGTTCCAGTTCTCAATTCAGCTACAGTCTGTAAGTATATTATATATAAATTAATCTTAATAAATACATTGGCCTTGAATTAATTAAGAATTTGTTTAATTTAATCTAATTAAAATTGAATTTGTGTTATATGATAGCTGTTAGCGGAGCTCACTTCATCGCCAAGGATATTGGGTTCGAAAACACAGCAGGACCAGAGGGACATCAAGCAGTGGCACTTAAGGTGGAAGCTGATATGTCTATCTTCTACAATTGCCAAATTGATGGTTACCAAAACACTCTCTACGCTCTCACCTACCGTCAATTCTACCGCGACTGCGCCATCACCGGCACAATGGACATGATCTTCGGTGACTCCGCCGCAGTCTTCCAGAATTGCAAGATGACTGTGAGGAAGCCCCTCGAGATGCAGAGGTGCACAATCACAGCCCAACAGAGGAATGACACAAGGCAGCCCACTGGCTTCGTGATCCAAAACAGCACCATCACAGCCGAGAGAGACTTCTTCCCAGTTAAGGATGAGACCCCAGCTTACCTTGGGCGCCCTCAGTACCCATTCTCAAGGACCATCATCATGCAAACTCAAATCGATGACATGATTGATCCTGAGGGATGGGCTGAATTCATGGGCACCTTCGGAGTTGACACTTGCTACTATGCTGAGTATCAAAACAAGGGCCCTGGAGCAGCTACCACAAAGAGAGTCACATGGAAGGGTATCAAGAAGATCACCGCCGAGGATGCCGCCGGCTTCACTGCCGGTAAGTTCATTGAGGGTGACAGCTGGATTGCCAACAGCGGTGTGCCATATGTTGCGGGCATGGTATGAACAAATAGTGGATGAGAAGGAGAACAAAATTTATTTTTTATAGCTTAATTATTTCAATTGATTTGCAGTGCACATATAATTTAATTATGCCTATATTATATGTCTTGGTGCTCCGTCTTATATTTATTTATATAGAAAAATTTAAGAAGAAATTTTGGGTTATGAAATTTTTTCTTTTCCCAAGTTTTTCACATCTCTTTGTAATTTTAATGAATTTTGCGGTTGAGCATGAAGTGTTGCCAATATACTACCTTCAAAAATTATGACTATTAATGAAGAAGAATACTTATGCCCATAAAAAAAGTGTTAGTTATTTTCTTATGTTTCTTCTTCTTGTTGTATTTATATAATCAATAAAAAATTTAATGGGGTCTTTATTTCTCTGTATAAAATGAAATCATTATTCTTCATTTTTCATTTTTAATGGAAACTGATAATAAATAAATAAAATGTGTTCAATGAATGGAGGTTGTATTTGTTCTCCTCATCGTCTCCTGGTCTAGTTATGGTCCTCGATCTACAAAATGAGAGGAAGCTTAGAAAGCCAAAAGACGGGCTCCCACTTATGGCACTCTAATGCCTTTGTTAGTAAATCATCCAGAAATGTAAAACTTTTCCTAATTAAAGAACATATACTCACATGTGAGTATTTTTTTTCCCCCTTTATTTTTGTAGGCTTTGATTCTATTTTTATTTTGCCTTATTTTTTTCTTCTTATTCTCTGGAATGAGTGGTGTAATTAAAAGGAAAGGCTTTTTCTACTATTATGGGGCTTCATTATAGGGTTTGACTAATCTTCCCATAAGAATAGTTTTTTTTTTTTTGTGGGTTTCATCTCCTATTGAATTTTCTGTTTTTTCGGACTTTTTGTTCAGATAAACATTTTAAGGACAATTTGGGGTCATTAAAGTGATGGCTCAGTGAAGTTTTTGAGCAATGTATTTCATAGCTAGTTACAAAGAAAAAAAATACTCCATATTAGCAAAGCTAGATTTTCTTTTCTTCCTTTTTTTTGTGGGTTCCAACATAAACATGATTCATTAAGGAGGCTGAAGAGCCTCAGCAAAGTTAGCTACTTGAAAAGTATTGTATCACTAAATTTTCCATTTCAACCCCATTTTATTATAAATGGAAAATAATGAGTGAAAAATATGAAAACTATTTTAATTACTTACATGGCTTAACTCATCATTTATGGGACTGTAAAAAATTCAATTCCCTCATGTTTCATGACAACTAATTCTTAATCATCCATGTATACTGCAACTCTATCCGATCTCCAGCCCCAGCACTGAGACACTTTCCTCACATCAGAGGTTTTAAAAAGGTTAATCATTTTAATATATATATATATATATATATATATATTAAGAAAATTAATATTTACTATCTAAGATTTGATTTATTGTACTAGTATTTTCTGAATAAAAAAATATTTTTTCTGATTAACAGTAAATATTATCTTAAAATTTAGCAAAAATACTACATAATTTAACAGAAATAAAATAAAAGAAATTAATCGTATAATTTTTGAATATCACGAGATACTAATAGGATAGACTAAATCTCCAAAGATAAATAGTAATATATATATATATATATATATATATATATATATATATATCATAGCTAACTACCTATCACCTATAAAGACTTATTTTTTACATAATTATTATTAATTTGATTTATAAATAAATATATATTGTATTCAATTTAATTAATTAATTACGTATTTTCAAATTTCATGGTTGTTTGAGATGGCATTGTAGAATTCTTAGCTTCCTAGCAAAGTCAAGCCAAGTACATATCGTGTAATTCTATTTTTTTTTTTTTTATGAAAAGTGAATTAAAAAGGGGTTGTCACATTAAATTGTCTTTCTTATTAAAAGATCAATATACATGTTCAAACCAAGATTTTAAATACCAATTTTATCGAAATCGATATCAGTTTAATAGGATCATATCATCCATTAGTACCGTAAATTTTAAAAAATAATTAATGCAATCATCAAAATCAACAAAAACAAATAAACAACAAAATTCATTATATAATATATTAAGTTAATAAACATTTAAATAAACACTATTTTATTTAAAAATAGAAATTAAATAATATTTTCATAATAATAACATAATAAATACTATTTAAGTTAAATAAATTTATTATAAAATAATGTTTTGATTTTTTTATAAGTAAATATATTTTTATTAAATATGAGAGAAAAAACTACTTTTTTCTCAAAAAGAGATAGATGATGAAAAAACTCTACCAATAAATGAACAATAAAAAATAAGATTAAAAATTATATTTATAAAAATACATATACTACACAATTAAATAATTACTACAAGAAAGAGTATCGTGTAGAATAATTAGTATTTTGTTCAGATGATAAAATATTAAAAAATAACTTACTCCATCAAATGTATTAACTTCATAACTTTGAACAATATTATTTATTTCAATATTATATATTGTAGGAAAAATTTGTTTGATATGTGATTTACCTTAATGATTATGTGTAGATATGCATAATAAAACTAAATAATAAAAAGATTAATATAAGGATTGATTTCATACTCACATTTTAAATTAATAATAATTTAAATTGAAGCATTCAAAGTCAAAATATTAAATGTAAAAATTTATTTTATATACATATCTTTTTATTTTATATACATTTTAGTTTATTTATTTATCTAACCTAATTGTTGAATCTAAATCTAGTTGTGTTGTTGGCTAATATTATGTAATATATTAAAGGCCTAATTACCCAAAAATTCACAAACTTTTACACTTTTTACAATTATAATTCCACCCCAAGCATAATTACATAAGATTTTATGAGTTATATTTAGTAAAACTAGTTGATAATTTAGTTGTAGTTGATATTTTAATTATAGTTAATAATCTAGCAGTTGAAAATCTGGTAATCGATAATCTAGTTGATTTAATTAAAAGTGTTTGATAAAATTAGCTGAAAATATTGTTAAAAAATGTAAAATAATATGTTTATATTATTCAAAAATATTATATAAAAACTACAAATCTATAATATGTAATACAAACAAATTATATAATATATATATATATATATTAAATATTTTATTCCAATATAATAAATACATATATTTTTATATATAACATTTCATTATTATTATTATTATTATTATTATTATTATTATTATTATTATAAAATGATAAAAAAATAAGGATAAAAAAGAAAAAATAATAGTAATCTACTAACTTATAAAAAAATTAATTCTACTATCATTTTATTTTAGAGATTATAATTTAGTTATTTTTTAAGTAAATTAATTTATCAAATATAAATTATTATTCAAACTATTATAAGTTAGAGCAATTTTTTCAAAATTAGCTAGCGGGTGGGAAAAAACAGTAATGTAAATAATAAAAAATGTTGAGTCAGAAGGCCTCATTAATGAGTTAGCAAAACATTTTAAAACGCTACGTTTTGACAAATCCCTAGAATTCCAGATTATGTTCTTCGATTAAACCTTGTTTTTCTCTCATTTGCTTCTTTCTCCTCTTATGAAACCTCCATTGGCTCCAGCTCAAGCTCAGGTGCTTCCTCCTCTTGCATAAGCTGTTTATCATATGTTGGTGCACTGATATCTCCATATTTTCTCCAGCATTAGGTGCCCTAAATTTTGCTTCAACAAAACTCCCAATGCTTGCATCACTCTCTAATCTTTTAAATACAAATTCAAATTGCTAAGGTTTTTCTGAATCTCCTGCATCATTTTAATAAAATCCAGTTGCTGTAAATACATCCTGCTCATCCGATCCGTCGCACATCTCTGGCCAATGTATTTATGAAGCAAGGCTAAAGCTGCTGATTGATTAGGGTAGAGGACATGGTTGGAAAGAGAGAGAAAGAGAGATAGCATTAGAGAAGTGTTTGACGACGCTGGAAAAATCGCCGGTAAAGAAGGTGGCATTGCCTCTGTTTTCCCTCTCCTCTCTGTTTATAATCTGAAAGCCCATATATTTTTTCCCTTTGCTTCTCAGATCCTTATCTCATATCAGTTATGGGATCCACGGAAGCAGTGGATGCCACAAAAAAGCATTTATCACTCGTGCCCCATCTTCGTCTCTTAAGCAGCAGCAACGCCGACCCCATGGCTCCACCATGTCTCCCCTGAAATGGTTGAACTGGTTGAAACCCAATGACTGGTGAGACTGTGGCGCCGTTGTTTCCCTTGAATTCTAGGTCGCCCTTGGAGATCAAGCCCTTGGAGGTGTCGATGAATTCAACGGTTGGTGAGACTGCGACCTCATCGTTGGTAATGAGGATGAGAACAGGGGATTTAAAATTAGGAGGAAACAAAGAGATGATTTCGAGGACTAAAGATGGAGTACGGAGATAGTACGTGCACCAAGACGAGTATTAATGGAGTTGAGGACAGTGAAATGAAGCTCGTACATGGCGGGAATATTAGGGGCCAAAACGGAGACAACTTGGCCTCTGCTGACAACTATGGACATTTAGGGGTATAAATGGTTTGTTGTGTTCAAGCTGAAGCAGATTACCCATGAAGGGGCAAGTGAGCATGGTGAGGATGGAGGGGTTGATTTTCACTCAAAACGTAGCTGTTTGACTAATAGACTGCTGACTCAATATTTTTTTATTGTTTTCCAAATATTGTGTCACTAATTTGGTCTTTTGCTACCTAATGATCGCACGACACTAACAAATTTTTTTCGCTTGAATGCTAGTCAGTCTCTCTTACAAATGTTAGATGTAATTGATAAGTGAGTAAAGATTCTAAGAACACAAAAAAATGGAAAACTTGGAGAATGCTTAAAAATTGTTTAAGATTGCTTGAATTTATTGGATTCTTATATGGTTACAAATGAATTCTCCTAAACTATTTATAGACATTCACATTCTCAATCGACGGTCAAAATCAATTTGATCTAACGTTCTATATTTATTTTTTAGATTATTATATTTAATTATACATACATCAAGAACTATCTCAAGTACTCTACACATATCTATAATGTTCTAAAAAATTTTAGAATAATCTACACACTATTAGAATATGGTGGAGGATTGTAGAAGAATCTCTTGCAGTACGTGACATTTTTTCCCACTCAACCTGGCGACGCCCTCATTGCATTCCTTTCTTTAAGCTCCCTCTTTTTAGGATCAACCCATTTTTACTCTTCTTATCGGCATTGGCTTGAGCGCTTGTGTCATGGTCTGCTTCTTATGCCAATCTTTGGCAAACTTGAATGTGTTTGGTAATTTACGACATTTCTTGATGAGCTCCCCACCCCTAAGAAAAAATTGCTTAGTCTTCCCATGATTTGCCAACTTCATCAATCTCTTGGCTTGTGGGTCTTACTCTAGTATCGTTTTACTGCGATCCAGCAACGAAATCCTCGGGCTTATGACAGTAGCCTTCGATTTCCTCCTCAATTTTTCAAACTCAAGAGGCGTCATTTGATAGGCAATTGCACCAAAACTCAACTCAATCTTCCTATCCACCTCTCTCTTTGGTGGGAGTTTTTTCGGTAACTCGGGGGGCATAACATCCTTGAACTCTTCAAGGACATGGAGGACCTCCTTAGGCACGTCATCTTTTGGCATGTCTTCCACCTCTTTTAATGTGGCTAGGAAGGTGGGTTGTGCATTCTTTACTCTATTGGATAGTTGGATGGCCGAAATTTGCTTGGTTTATAGGTTTATTCTCTTGCTAAAGGTACCATGCAAGCATTGTCTTCCTCTAATATGCACATTGTGTTGGCACAGGGAATGAGCACGACCTTGACTTGGTCCATAAACTCCATGCCCAACATAATAGCATAATCACCCATTGGAACAATTGGAAAGTCTACAAAGTCATGCCACTCACCCAAACTTACCTCTATGCCACGTGTAACTCCGAAGGTAGTTTTTGCCTCTGAATTAACTTTCTTAAGCCATCCTTTCTCCTTGGAGTATTTGATGTCTAACCAATCGTCCTCTTTTACTTCAAGAAAGTTATGGCTTGCTCTCATGTCCACCAATGCTTTCACAGTTTACATGCCCACTTTGGCTTCGACGAACAATCGACTTTTCTTTTCGAACTTAGGCATTTTGAGTTTAGCCTTAATGGCATTAAAGAGTTGTAGGGATCCCACCCTCGTCTCTTAATGTCGGTGTTGTTCGTCCCTCTCTTCGACTAGGGCTGAAAGCTTAGCCTTCTTCGGGCATTCCCTTACCTTGTATGGCCCACCACAAAAGAAGTATTAGATAATTGGCCTACCTCCGCCCTTGTCATCCTTGATGCTCTTACCCTTGTCATACTTGTGAGAGATCTTTGCTTTAGTGGTTGTCTCCCCCACTCTTTCCATTGTCACCATTGCCTTTATGGAACTTCGGCTTCTCATTCCTTTTAAACTCAATAAGAGATTCAGTAATGGAGATGACAGTGGCGAGATCTTGGGCACCATGTCTCTCAATCTTTAGCTTGACCCAATGTTGCAAGCCATCCATGAAAGCAAATAGTGCTTCCTTGTCAGGATAGTCGAGGATCTCCAAGAGCACTTCGGAAAACTCATTTACATAGTCCTATATGCTCCTTTCATGAGTGAGACGCCTAACTTTAGCCATCGCCTCATGTTCGGCATTCAGGGGGTAGAATTGCCTCTTGAGTTCCTTCTTGAACTCGTCTTATGTATCAATTGTGCAAGTCTCTTTCTCCATATCGCTACATCTCTTTCTCCACCATACCATCATAGTATCAACAAGGTAGAGTGTGGCATGATCAACCTTATTTCCCTTATCAATTCCAAGCTCCACAAGAAGTTGTCAATCTCCTTCGTATTTCTCAAGTCATTATACACCTTTGGCCTAGGAACATCCACCTTTAAAGGAGAGGTTATGATAATTAGATTGGCAACACCTCCACTTTAAGCAACTACCTTCTTGCAAAAGGTTAGGTCATCTCTTGTCTCAATAAGTTCAGCTATTACCCTTGCAAGCTCTTTTTGAGATTTACAATCTCGGCTCGAAGGGTTTCTTTCAAGGCCCTAACTTGGCCTTGACATATCATCGTGGCAATGTTCATGGCACATTGCTTCGCACCTTGGAGCTCATCTTTCTCCTTCTCAAGCTCTTCGATGCGTTGGTCTGCCTCCTCGAACCTTTCTTGCCTTTTGACGATAACAAGCTCCACCTTTGCGAGCTTTGCATTCATGTCTGCCAAGACATCCATCAACTTTGATCTCCCCCTTCTTGATTGTTGGCTCTTCTCCGTTGCCACCTTTGTGATGTCATTAGTTCCTCCATCTTTACTCGAACCATAGCTCTGATACCAACTGTCACGGACTTGGTCTTTTGCTACCAACGACTGTGCGACACTAGCAAACTTCCCTTGCTTGAATGCTAGTCGGGCTCTCCTACCAATGCTAGTCAGCCTCTCCTACGAATGCTAAATGTAACTAGCAAGTGAGTAAAAATGCTAAAAACACAAAGAAAAGTGGAGAACTTGGAGAATGCTTAAGAATTGCTTAAGATTGCTTAAATTGCTTGGATTTCTTGGATTCTTGGATGGTTACAAATGAACTCTCCTAAACTATTTATAGGCATCAACCTTATTAATGGACAACCAAGATCAATTTGATCTAACGGTCTACATTCATCTTCTAGATTATTCTACTCAATTCTATATACATTAAGAATTATCTCAAGTACTCTACACATATCTACAATATTCTAGAAAATTATAGAACAATCTACACACTACTAGAATATGGTAGAGAATTGTGGAAGAACCTTTTACGGTGCGTGACAACTGGCATCCATGTGGGCATAAGTCACCAAATTTTCTCATCGGTGAAGTCGGTGTATTTTTCTATAATTATGCTTAATATGGGCTATAACAATGAAAAGTGAAAAAAATTTGTAAATTTTTAGGTAATCAGACTTATATTAAAATAACTTTTCTTAATAATCTGTAAAAATTTATAGAATAGTTGGATTTAAAGCAATGTTTCAATGAACTGTTGTCACTTGATTACCAATGGAACCCCGAAAAATAGATATGAACTTTAGTGCAGTTAGCAAATAGGATTTCGTATTCTTCTTGTTATAAAATATATAGCGTGCAATGCCGATTGTATCTATTCACTTGGTATACACACCACACTTGCTTGGTGCTCCATATGCTGAATTACAATAATCTTCCATCATCATTTTTCTTAGAAAGGGATGAGTATTAAGAGTCAGTTTGGTTGAGATGTAGCAATCCTAAGTCAACAACCACGATGGTGATTAATTATTAGCGGTCAAAAGTAGCAATTAGCTGTTAACAGATAACATTAGCAAATAATTGTCTGCGGTCAATTGTGATGATCAACAATTTATAATTAATTTAAAGCGTTTAATAATTTCACAATTGGAAATTAATTTTAATTTATAAAATAACTATTAATAATTATATTATGTTATAAGTGTGATATATATATATATATATATATTTTATTTATTTATAATGTATATCATATATAAAATATAATATAATTAATTATACACAAAAATATAATATAAAATATAATTTTTTCAATCAATAAAAAATTACTATAAATGGATCCAAGTACAAATAGAAAAATAAAAAATTATTTTATATATTAAATATCTAAAAGCTAATTTTTGATGAAAAAATGAAAATTTCAATTTTTCATTAAAAAAACTAGTTTTTAGTACAAATTTTAAAAATTGATATTGATTAACTAAGCACTTAGTTCGAATTTCAACATTCTAACAAATTAAAAGTTGAAGTAAATTAATGCTCCGTTCAGCTTTTAATTTATTAGAGTGCTAGAAAAAATATTGAATCAAAGGGACACTAAGTAATTTGAGTATTGGATAATTTTTTTTTCTTTTGATAATAGTTTTCCGTTTTGTTGGTTCTCTTGTTTGAGCATTTAAATTTCTTGATATTCTAGTTAATTCCTCAAGGGTCGCTGATTGAAAAATAATTCACCACAAATTCCTTTCTGAACTTTTTACTCATAGGAGGCAATGGTCATTCATATATACATGAAGGCAATTCAAATATGCTTGGGCTTGAGCCATCAACATATACATGGGATTTTAAATTTTTTATTTTTGATTCGAGAGATTGGTTAGCTCATTTACTGGCATAAGTTGTTGTATTCATTCTCGGCTACACCAATATTGTTTTCAAATTAAGGAAGAAAAGTTTTTTCGAAGAACAAGAAAATGATTAATGTACCCAAAAAAAAAATGATTTGACAGATTGTGAAAATAGCTTCGGCATTGTTGCTCCTATTAATGATCAAATTCTTTTCTACTTTTGTACCTATTTATAAATAAAAATTGACGTAATTCAAATATTGATATAGCATAAAAAGACATAGTAATATCTTTCTTCACAACTTTTTCTTTGTTTTTTTTTTTCTTTTTAGAATAAATGCATAATGTCTGTGGAGTTCTTGTCCAGCAATGAGGAACTGAAAATTTCTACTTTCTAATAAGTAAGCTCTCTCTTATTTTCCGTTTATTGAAGTTGTTTTTTGGGATTTTGGATACGTAAATTTTGAACAACAATAATTAATCAAAATTAATTAAATATAGAAAGTTTAGGGGAATTTTAGTTTAGGCCTTTCTTATATGAACAAAGAAACTATAACAGTTCAAAATTAATTAATTATGGACATCAAAATTAATTAATCAAAGAATAAGTTATGATTTTTATGAACAAGAAACTGTAACAGTTCAAAAATAAGAATAATACCTAAGTTGAAAGAAGTAATAACAAACAATGAACATGAATAAGAACAATTAATAACAAGAAATGTGCTTTCCTCATATATATATATAGAATATACAGAGAGGTGATTTGGCGAGAAGGACTAGTCAGTAGTGCAGATCTAAGATTGAAAGCATTGCCATGAAATTTCTGACAAAGAAGATGGTAATTTTGGGTGATGGATAATGACTGAGTTTCAGGTATGTTTGTTTTTCTGTTTTCCTGGTGGGGTTGCTAATGCAAATATCTCCACACCTTACATTTTGTAACCAAATTAACTAATTTTAGAAATCTTTTAGCTAAATATTCTGCCCTCTCAAACCTTAAAAAGAGAGGTTCTTGATATTTTATCATCATCATCCAAGCCAGAGCCCTCCTGGCAATCAAGAGAGCTCTGAAAACCAATACTATCAGTATTAAATTTTGTTTACCAATTGCATTTTCTTCAACAATATGGCTGGCCAATATGATAATGCTCCCGGGAGGAAGAAGTTGGCCATCATCGGTGTCTCGTCTTTGATCCTGGTGGCTATGGTGGTTGCTGTTGCTGTCGGCGTCAACAGCCAAAAGAAGAGCCACTCCGGCGAGGCAGTCAGCTCTCCGGATCAGATTTCAACCTCTTCTAAATCCATCCAAGAAATTTGCCAGCCCACTGATTACAGACAAACCTGCGAGCAAAGTCTCAATAAGGTTGCAGCAAATACCACCGATCCTAACAAGCTTGTTCAGGCTGGTTTTCAGGTTCGAATTATAATAATTTTGTCTTTCCCTACCATTACCACAAATGACAGCATAAAACTATTGTAGTACGTAAATTATAATCATTGCTCTGCAACCGTAGATTGAGCCTGCTGCTACAGGTTATTGTAACAGTTTCAGCATCTTGTTACAACGTTAGAATTTGAATCTATTGCTAATTGGTTTCTAATGTGTTATTATATAATTAATGTGGTAACAGTTTCACATTCAATGCTAACAGTACGTTGAATAAATCCTAGTTATGTACAATTATGTGCAAGACACCTGAAATATTCTTGTACAACAGCACTTATTTTTTCTTCTGTGTAAAATTTCTCTAGGTTGCCATTGATGCACTTGAGGCTGCAATTCAAAACTCATCTACGTTGAATGAAGCTGCAAAGGACCCTATGGCAAAGCAGGCTGTTGAGAATTGCAAAGAATTGATGGGAACCGCCATTGAAGATCTTAAGAATTCTATAGCTCAGGTTGGAGAATTTGATATGAGCAAGCTCGATGACTTAGTCGATAACCTTAAAGTCTGGCTCAGTGCAACCATCACTTACCAGCAAACTTGCATCGATGGATTTGACAACACCACCGGTGAAACTGGAGAAAAAATGAGGAAAATTTTATTAACTTCTAGTCAGCTTAGCAGCAATGGCCTTGCCATGGCGACTGCACTTTCTACCGTCTTTGATGAATTAAACCTCTCAGCCATTACAGGCCGCAAGCTCCTAGGGGCCAACAACAATGAATTGCCCTCATGGGTTTCACAATCAAAGAGGAGACTTCTTGCTGCAACTCCTGCAACCATTAAGGCTGATATCACTGTTGCTCAGGATGGAAGTGGGCAGTACAAGACTATTAATGATGCTATCAAGAATATCCCCAAGAAAAGTGTCAAAACCTTTGTGGTCTATGTCAAGGCCGGAATCTACAAGGAGATCGTCACCTTCTCAAGGAGCTTGACCAATATCATGTTGATCGGAGATGGTCCTACAAAGACTAAAATAAGTGGAAATCAAAGCTTCGCAGGCGGCGTCGCCACCCTGAAAACCTCAACAGTCTGTAAGTATATATTATCCTTTCCAATCACAACATTCGCAGAAATAATTACTAATACTTAAACTAAATTCAACTTTTTTTCAACCTAATGAACTTTTCATTCTGGTTAATTTGTTGAAGCAATTAGCGGAGCTCACTTCATCGCCAAGGATATTGGGTTCGAAAACACTGCAGGACCCGAGGGACATCAGGCTGTAGCTCTCAAGGTGCAAGCTGACAGGGCCATCTTCTACAATTGTCGAATGGATGGGTTCCAAAACACACTCTTTGCCCACACTTACCGCCAATTCTACCGTGACTGCGAAATCTCCGGCACCATCGACATTATCTTCGGCAACTCCGCCGCAGTTTTCCAGAATTGCAAGTTGGTTGTAAAGAAGCCATTGGAGATGCAGGAATGCACAGTGACAGCACAAGGAAGGAACGATTCGAGGCAAGCAACAGGCTTCGTCATCCAAAACTCCACCATCACAGCAGAGAAAGACTATTACCCAGTTAAGTCAGAGAACCCAGCTTTTCTGGGTCGACCACAGTATCCATATTCGAGGACCATCGTTATGCAAACGCAGATAGATGACATGATTGACCCACAGGGATGGCAAGAATGGATGGGCACTTATGGAATTGACACTTGCTTCTATGCTGAGTACGAAAACAGGGGACCAGGTGCTGTCGCTACAAAGAGAGCCAAATGGAAGGGCATTAAGACCATAACCGCCGAAGAGGCTGCCAGCTTCACCGCCGGCAAGTTCATTGAGGGAGACAGTTGGATTTCTAAGACCGGTGTTCCTTATGTTTCTGGCATGATGTGAAAAGCCTAGAGGAGGAGAACAAAATTTATTTTTACAGCCAAGTATTGTCTAGCTTATATATATAATAAAATTGGTTTATAATGAATTTGATTTAGGTAAGTATTGTTTAGTTTATGCCTAAGATTAAGTTGAAAATAATAGATTACATATTATCATGTATATTATATGTTCCTGTTGCTTCCGTAGAAAAATTTGTCTGGAGTGGGTCTAGTACAGACCAACTGCTTATTATAATTCCATTCTTGCTTTCCTTTTCATGCTCTGGCCATAAGTTTTGTTGAGGTTAATGGTTGAGTCTTTAATACAAAGCCAAAATTACTCTGGCGTGAAATATACGGTGTTTCAAATCATGAATCAGTTGTTAAAATGAAAACAGAATTAGAAGGGTCGATCGAACAAGTTAATGGCCCATTGAAACACTCATTAAATACATAGATAAACATATTGTGAAGAGAGAGACCGAAATTCAAACATGAAAGAGAGTGTGAAATTTTTGAAAAGGGTATTAGATGACGTTGCAAAACAATGCAGATACCAATTTAACCCTTCGTGTCATCCGTTTTTAGAAGTCTTATAAAATTCAGAAAAATGAGAATTAATAGTATTAGTTTAATCGGTACACTTCCCATAAAAATGATTGAAAAATTATGATTATGCAAAATGTAATAAAAAATAAAGAATTTAAAAATTAGTAAGGGCCTCTTCTTCCCTTAAAATAATTTTTCAAAGAGAAAGCATGTACACAAATTATATAATGAATTTGCATTCACATTATGTCCAAATTTCAAAACAAGATTGTATTATTTAATGATTCATACATGTGACGTATTTTGTATTCTGTGTATATTTTGTTTATCGTTATTATTTTTTTCTTCTTTTTTCTGTTTATTTTTTGAAAAGTTTTTCAGTATATTTTAGATTTGTTTTGGTAAGCAAAACTTTTAATTTGAATATTTGATTTTATTTTTAGTATTTTTTAATGTTTTAGATATTGTTATTATTGTTTGGGATGAAAAATATTAGTTTTGATATATTTGTGAAATAAAATAGTTGAAAATGAAGATATTTAAATTAAAAATGAGAAATATAGAGAGAGAAATTTGATTTGCTGAATATTGAAGATGATAAATTTTGGTAAAAACAATGAACCAGTAAGTGATGAAATTATAAATTGTAAATGATGAACTTTCAAGTTTTGAACGATAAACCTGTAAGTTTTAAACAATAAACCTATAGTTTTTTATACGATGAACATACAAGTTGTAAATTATTAGCCTATAAATGATGAATCTATAAGATCTAAACGATAAATATGTAAATTCTAAACAA
Source organism: Triadica sebifera (assembly GCA_023653625.1). Classification (NCBI taxonomy): domain Eukaryota; kingdom Viridiplantae; phylum Streptophyta; class Magnoliopsida; order Malpighiales; family Euphorbiaceae; genus Triadica; species Triadica sebifera. Next base: position 1,391,531 of record CM042908.1, read on the forward strand.
AGAACTTACAAGTTAAAAACAATAAATATGTAAGTGATAAAACAACATGTTGTAAATAATGAATCTGTAAATTCTAAATGATGAACTTGCAAGTTCAAAACAATAAACATACAAGTTGTAAAACAATGAATATATAAGCGATGAAATAACAAGTTGTAAAATAATAAATTTATAAATTGTAAACGATGAATATGCAAGTTAAAAATGATAAACTTGTAAGTGATAAAATAAGAAGTTATAAACGATAAACTTACAAGTTGTAAATAATCAATTTGCAAGTGATAAAATAATAAATTGTAAATAATGAACCTATAGTTATTTTAAACAATAAATCTTTAAATTAAAATAATAAATTTATAAATTATAACTAATGAATATGTTTTATATTTAATAGTTCACTAAATCTATTTTCGAAAAAAATGAGAAGCAAGGAAATTCATAATGGAACATGAATTAGAGTGCATAATAAATAAATAAAAAAATCCCAAAGTATGTCTATCTTAACAGACAGCACATCCAAATGTGAAGTCCAAGAAGTCAGTTCAAATAAAAAAATCTAAAGCCCAAGAAGGCAGGCACTGTGGCACATATTGTGTTTCTGGCCCAATAAAAGGCCCATATTTGGATTTATATTGGGCTTCGATAAAAATATGGCCCAATATGAGAAATTTTCCTTTTTTTTTTTCAAAAAAGAAAAAGAAGGGACATAAGACGAGCGGGAAAACAGAGTCAATCAATAAGTTTTAAACTTCAACGCTCTGTGTGTCTTCAATAATCGCCAAATCCCAGTAGCAATAGCACCAATAGAAAATCTTTCTACAATTTTCCAGATAAACAAACAAGCCACGAGCCTTCTTCACTCTATCCCTTTCTTACAAGGGTTTTGATTCCTCTTTTGAACCCGTAAGTCCCAAACCCTAGGTTCTAAACTTCCGTATGAAATCCTCACACCAGAATGATGCCCCACCCAATTCGAAATGACTAACAAAGAAGATTCTTCGAGCAAATTCCATACTGTTCAGGCAGAGCGCGACCTAGAGGCCAACTGGGAGGTCGATCTCGCTAAGAAGCTTGAAGACTACCTCTTGAAGATCTGCTCTGGTGAAATTGCCGGTGTCGAAGACGATGATTCAACTAACATCTCTGTCAATTTTGCTGAAGGTTAGGATTTAATTGTTATTTTATACTCACAAAATTGCCTTTCTTTTTTTTTTTTCCTACTCTTTCTTTGGGTGTTGACGAATATCTATTTACTATGGAAAATGTAGCTGCTTTGCTGCTTCAAGGTTCGGTTCAGGTCTATAGCAGGAAGGTCGAGTATTTATACAACTTGGTTTTGCATGCTTTGGACTTCCTTTCTCAAAAGAGGTTTGTTTATCTGTTTCTTTTCCTTTTTTAATGAATTTTTTTTGGGTTTTCACGGTTATAAATTCCATTTTGATTAATGATGCAATTTCTATTTCAGCAAGTCAATTTTATCTCTTAAGTTGGTGACTGTAAATTCATCTGGATTCTTTCAATCAGTATTGCAAGGCCATATCTTTCTGCATAAAATCTAAAAAAAAAAGGAAAAACAAAGAAACAAAATATCTCATTTGACTGCTAAATGCAATGACACGCTATGCAATTCAAGATAATTGTGTCTCTTTTAATTTATTCATTGTGATTATTATCTCATGAATACATGGTTGCCACAGTCAGATGTGTTTTTCTTTCCAACTTTTTCTAATTGCTTGTAATTATGAATTGAAAATATTACAATTATTATTATACATTTGACATTATGCATGCAATCAAAGCACATTGTTAGCATATACTCTATTAACTTAGACAAGGCTTAGTTTATGGCTTTGGTGATCCAGATTATATCAACCTTAATCTTGAATTTGATTCATCTGCAAAATTTTGAAGCAAATAAAAGTGAAAATGGGTAAATTAGGAGGGGTTATGTGCTGATCGGACTTTTACCTTTTGCCCTGAATGTTTACCATATTTCACCTTAACCATATACTGTGCACCACTATGCCATGAAAGTGGGAGTTGTTGATTTACACATTTTTAACAGGCAACAGGATCAATCTGAGGGCTCATCAGCTCAGCCTGAGCAAAATAATCCAGCTGCAGCTTCTGATGAAGATAATGATCCATTTTGGGTCTCAGATGATGTCCCAGGTAGGTTTGTACCCTGCATTCTGTTTTCTGGAGTGGTAATGCAAATATCAGCCTTAATATTCATTATATTGCAGTTGAAGCCAGGAATTGCTTAGATGTTTCAACCAGCAAAGATGCTTCTTTCTATCACTTTGTGAAACCTCCAGCAAATCTTGTTGTTCTTGAAGGCGATTGCTTGGATAACACAGGTGATGCTGGAGAATTAGAGTCATACCTGGTATGACACATGCATCCACTTCTTATATTGATTTATTCATATCCTGCCTTATCTAAGGCACTTTTCTGTTTGCAGTTAGCCTCAAATGATATCTACAGGGATTTTATTCTCTTGGACCCATGTGATGCCATAATAGTGAATGAGTTTTTGAAGGAAGATGATATTGGAAAAGGACAAAGCAGTACTTACAGGAGCAGCTCAGCCCGCAAGAGCTTTCAGTCCCCTGCAAAACGTTCAGGGGGAACTGCACGTAAGTCATCTCTTGGAAAGAACCAGGATGGAAATCTCAGCCAACCTCCTTTTACTGCTTGTAGTTCCAGAGCTAATGATTGTAAAATGGGCCTTGATAATCCTGACGATGACACTCTTGGAGATGATAATCTTGGATTTGATATGGATAGGAACTTTGAAGATTCTGATGATGATGATGATGGTGATCCATGGAGGCCTCTGAATCCCCACGAACCTGGGAACTTGAAAGTGAAACCATTTAGAAAAGGTTGTTGAAGGAACTGTTTTATCTGTGTTTGTTTAACTTCTAATTTCCTTATGCACCTAATTTTTAGCTGTCCCGGATTTGTCTTAACAAACAGTAAAACCGAACAGAAGGAATGGAGGAAGTTCTGTTAAACAGGCTTCTATAGCTACTTTGTTTCCATTTGCAAGGATGCATGGCACTATCAGTCCCGAGCTCATACAAATATGGGAAGAGCAATGTTACAGAACTGAAAGAAGGGGGAACTCCCATTCTTCTCCTTTATATGAAAAGGTAGTTTTTTTTTTAACGTAGGTAGTAATTTTCTTTAGTATCATTTTTAGCTGGACTTTTCTTGTGGTGATTGCATGATTCCTGATATTCTTTCTGCAGCTAAGGGAGTCACTTAGTAATGGGGGAGGTTGTAATTACAACAGTGAACCTTTTGGTAATGCTGAGAATGACAGTGAAGACAATGGACATGACAATGGGATCCCAGATTTTGGACCGGCTGATGATGAGATGCCAGAAAGTTTTTATATGGATAAAGATATGCCTCCTGAACATGAAAAGGTTGGTATGTTTTGTAGTTCGTTAAAGTTTGTATCAAAGTAGTATAGTGGTAATATCTGAGGTGTTTACTGCCTGTTTTTACAGTGTGATCAATTTTACACTAATGATGCTTTTGGAATTGAAGATCCGAGTTCCCAAGCAAGCCTAGAAGATCTTTGTCGCTCTCACCTAGTAAGTATATGTCTATCTGACATTTGGCTGGAACTGCGTACCAATTAGATTAGATTTAATAAAGATATATCCTGATTGCATTTGTTAAAGGAATTACTACGTGCATCCAGTCTACTTTTATGGACTTGCCAATTTCCATCTCATACTGATCATGTGTAGGATTAACTTGCTAATATAGCTTCGTTATTGAATCTTGGGGAAGATAACTGACCTTTTGTTGTTTAGGATGCTTTACTTGCTAATATAGCTGAAACGGAGAAGCAGACTGAATTGGCTGCCAGGATTTCGTCGTGGAAACATAAAATCGAGCACAGCTTGGAAGAGCAAGTAAATTCCATCTCTTTTATTCCCTCGCTTCTAGTTGCTCAACTTTATTGTGCCTTCATATTGAAATGATATTTCTCTTATAGGATTCATGTCCTCCATTTGATATTCATGCCTACGGTGAAAGAATCCTTGAAAAATTATCTCTTGAAGCAGATGGTGTAAACACCAAGTCCTTTGCTGATGTTGTGGGGGGTCAAGAAAAGCATGATGTGGCTCGGACATTTTCTGCACTTCTTCAGCTGGTAATTCCTTCTTAAATTCAGACTTCCAAGTGTGATTGGCTAGCTTAATCTAGAATAGGTTGTTTTGAAAAAAGGTGGTTAAGTTTTGGAATTTTGCTGGAAGCATCTACTCCCTGTGTAAGCTTTCAATCTTTTGGAAGCAATTCCAAGATTTTGGCAGTTGCACCAAGTATTGACCTTTAATTAGCTTCCGCTTAGAAGTAGATTTAATTCTTTTGTTTTACATTATAATTGTTTTATATTATGCTCTGAAATTCACACTTAATTAAAGCATTTCAATGATGAAGTCATTTGTGTGAAGATGTAAATTTGCTTTTCAAACAGTTATGGAGTTGCCAATTGATTATTCAATTTTCAGGTGAACAATGGAGACGTCAATTTGGAAAGGAGTGGAGTAGTTGGTGAGTCCATCTGTTATACAGCCTCAAAGCCTTTTCATATTCGGCTTCTCAACCATGACAATAGACGGGATGGAATGCAATTTCGATTATCAAAAAGGAGAGTTAAATCACCAATAAAAAAAAGGTGTGGTAAAGGTTTAGGAGACGAGGAGTTTGGAAGAGAAACATCCCTTGTCAATTCATCTTCACAGGGTGGAGTAACATTGCTACCATCACAACCAAACTGCAAGTTTTCTATGAAGCTTAGTAAGGTTGGTGGTCCAAGGTGCACTCCACAGGGGAAGAGAAGACGTAGATCTCGATTTGTTGAGCCAGTAGACTTGCATTCTACACAGTGACACAGATGTTATAGGTGAGTATCCTTTCAGTTTTCATTGCTTGGAGCAATTCAAATATTCTGCTGAGCTGCTTTGAGCATTTATAGTATGATGATGTGATTTTAATTCTAGATTGCTGACAATGGCTAGCTGCAATCTGTAATTTTTTTTCTTTTTAACTTATTATGATGTAGGTGAAGAGACCTTGAATAACATTTAAACTAATTCCAGGTGTAGAATCATCTTGTTCTCATCAACGTAGTAACAATTTGATTACCTCAAATAGTGTGGCCTCAGAGTTGCTACTAACAATTATTTCAATTATATTTGCTGGTCTTATTAAAAACTCTCATTTTTTCCTTAAAAAAAATACTTAGCCTATGTTTGGATTGAGAGATTTTGAATGAATAAATTATATAGTTTATGCATTTATATCAAATTTATTATCTGATTATTTAAAAAAAGTTTAAAATCTATGGATTTTGGAAAATCTCCAACCCATTAAAATCTCCCATTTTTTGAAGAATTTAATATTCCATCTCCTATATTAAAAAGTTCAAAATCTACAATTTTTTATTTTTAGGGATTGTTGATTTTTTTATTCTAATATTGTTCTTATTAAATTAATAGTATTCTAAAACTATTCTTAATCCTAAAAGTACAATAAAATCTATTTGCTAATTTTTTTGTTTTAATTTATTTATTTTATTTGTATTGATTTGAATATAAATTAAAAAATATATAAATAAGTTATTTTGGAAAAAATATATTAATGGATTAATTTATTTATAAATATAATACAGATTATAAGTTTATATAAAATTTTAAGCAAAAAATTTGTAATATATTTCAAATTTAACAATAATGATAATTTTTATTAATTGCATTTTTAAAAAAAAATTATTCTAAATTATATTATTTCACAATTCAATATAAATATGATAAAAAAACTAGAAAATAATGATAAATTACTAATAAAATTGGAAATTAATTATTAAATCTATGAATTGTAGTTAATTTTTTTTATAAAAGAAGAAGCTTTATAAATCTAGCAAAGAGGAAAATCCTCAAAACAAAGTGAAGTACTGATCGAAGAACTTCCTCAACCAAAATTTCAGACCCGACCAACAATAAAACCTATTGAGTTAAGGCATGTGTCACTCTGTTACAATCCCCTCTAATGTGAATAAAAGTTGAGAAACTCTGACGGTAGTTGGCCACTAGCCTGCAGCAGCAGCCCAACACTTTCTTATTTATTTATTTATTTTGGTTATGGAGTTTTCTTTCATGAGACCTTTCTAAGAAATTATGCCCATGTTTGAAGATCTGCATAAATATAGGTTCAAATTTAATAGTATTGCTTCCCTTTCTCCTTAAGTTCAATCATCAACGGATTAGAGAGTTTCTCATATTGTATTGGTGAATTCTCTCAATTTTTATTTTTTTTAAATTACACAAATATAATCTGATGGTAAATTTATCCATTGACTTGAGCTAAATTCAAGTTTGATTCCTCCTTTCGCATATGAAAAAAAAAAAAAAAAGTGGATGCAAATGGAAAATTTTTCACGGTCTTCCACCCTTTTCTTCAAATTTACCAAAACAAATAAAAAAAGTCTTCACATGACTATATCTTCAAATTAGTTGGAATAACTCGAGACTTTGAAATCAAAAGAATATTTCTCTAATATATATATATATATATATATATATATATATATACACTTCTAAGAGCATCATTCTCTTCTCAAAACTCACGAGGAGGCATGACGACAAATGACCCATTGGCTCCTACGTCTTTACGCTAACAAGAGCTAATCCACTCCTACGAGATAGAGTCGCTGCCTCTTACATAATATAATAATAATAATAATTTAATTTACGGCTTACTTTCATTTTTATTATACAAACTAAAAGAAAGTATTCCTTTCAAAAAAGAATTTATTAATACAATTAGAAATTTTGCTTATATATTTTTTTAAATATTTCTTGCATTAAATAGAAATATATTAAAAAAACTAAAAAAAATGACAATTCATATATTGTCCATGAAAAACACAATGAATAGGAGTATATTAGGAAAAAAAATAGTTATACACCGAAAAGGGAAAGTGAAAAATAATTTAAAATAATGAAAAACGAAAAACCCATATATTGGCTTGTGAATTATGAATGATTTGTCCGTTAAATCCTTAAAAAAAAATTATTCATATATATTGAACATTTCAACTTTTATTTTTTCAAAACTAAACCTTTTTAAAGAATTTAGTTTTGAAAAAATAAAAGTGGAGGGTTTGATTTAGGTAAAATTAAAAATTTTGATAAATTAACTTTTATAAAATAAAATTATGAGGCTTAATTTAAACATTTTAAAATTTTAAGAACTCAATAAAGAAATGTATAATTCAAGGGGTTAAAACAATTATTTTTTTCCCAATAGTCAAAATATGTATGGGCATTTTTATGAATAGATTTAGCACTTAAATTAATTTAGTTACACTAAATCTTTTGAATTAGAAGTGAGAATTAATGCTAGAAATTATAAGATAGACTTAGTTTATTAGATTAATTTAATAATACAGTCATATATATTCAGATTTATTAATTGTTATATTCACATCAATCAATTTAAATAAAATAATTAAATATATTATTATCTGATTTAATTAGTTTACAGATAAATTTTACTCAGTAACCAAAAATAAATTATAAAGTTTGAAGAATTACCAATAAAATGCCCGACCAATCTAAATAAAGCAATTAAATATATTACTGTCTTATTTAATTAGTCTACGGATCAACTATTACTACTTATTTTAGATGATGAAGTAACCAAAAACAAATTATGAAGTTTGAAGAATTACCAAGAAAATGCATCACTTAGCTATTAATATTCAACAAATTACATGTAAAATGCCAGCTTCCTCTTTTCGTAGCCTTACCCTTCAAATCTGAACCGTTGAAATTGTATTTGGTGGGTGTTACCCAAAATCTATATTCACACTTCGGCTTTTTACCTCTTTTCTTCTAATTTTTGTTCGTTGGTACCCCCAAACAACAAACCAATAACGAATTATCAATCCGTGTGGGGTAACAAAGATGCCGTGTTCTTGGTACAATCTTACAAACAGTCTCAGCCGTTGATTTGACTTACTTCTCTCCCATTAAATGTTTTTGTGTTGGTATTGACTTAATATGTACGTTTTAAGTTGACTTGATTTTTTTCCCCAACTATCCATTAACTTGAATTTGCTTTATTAAGCTTGTTAAATAAGTAAAATACTTTCTCCCAAATTTTAAAATTTCTGCATACAAAATATTTAAAGTCAAAACTTCAGATTAAAAGAGAAAATGACTCTTACTATCTCACTTACCTCTTGAGGATAACTCGATAATTTCTCAATATTTGATTGGAAGATGATATTTATTTACTATTTATATCATATTAATTTTTCTCAGAAATTGTTTATAAAGTCGAAATTCTTTTGATTTTTGAATTAGTAATATAATATCAGATTTTAATTTTCCTTTTGTAATTGTAGGTAATGCATACTGAATTTTTTTTATTATGTTCCTATAGAGCATGTCTTATTATTAACAATTATGATTTTTTTATTTGTCCTTTTTAATAATACTGTTGTTTTTATTAATTTTCTAATATGTCTCACTTCAATGTGTCTTATTATCAACTAATATAAATTATTACTTGTAAAAATGTAGGTAAGATTTATAGTTCTAATCATATCAAGTTATTAATTAAATTTTATTAATTTGTGTGAAAGGAAAAATAAGTCTATATTTGTATGAGGCAAGTCCTCTTACTGGCAATAGCAGTTCATGCATTTCAATGCCAAGTGAAGCCAGTTTAGATGTTCGATGTGCTCAGTCCTCTCATGAAAAACATGATTCTTGGCAATATGAATTGTTGAATACCTATCCAGACACCATTTTACTGCATCTTTCTATTTCTCAACCTATCAAACGCCATTACTTCCACGGCAAACATAATAATATCAAAATTCATCATGTTATAAGTAATCAAATATGTATAGCTCCACTTCTGCTCTACTTAAGCAATACTTTTACTATAAAAATTAAAATAAAACACGTCCTTTATATGCATTTATATATATATAAATATATAAATATATATATATATATATATATATATACGGCACCGTTTTTATTCAGTTTTATCCCCAATATCTAGTTTTTTTTCGTACATATTACCTATAAAAATTTTATATTAAGTTACACTGTAACACATTATGCTGCCATAACAGAAAAATAAGCTGCCAACATGAATTGAGGCTTGTGAATGGAATAGAAGAGGGCTAAAATACTTTTTTTATTTTCTAATTTAAACCCTCATGTTTTATTTTTGGTTAATTAAGCACTTTACTTTTTATTTTTAATTACATTGAGTTGATTCCAAGATTTTATTATTATTATTATTATTATTATTTCTAAATTTCCATATTCTATCCAACATATTCATCTTGAAAATTATTATTATTATAAGAAAATTTTTTTAAGAGAAAAAACTTAGATAAATAAATAATAAATGTTATGAATATTAATTTTACCATAAATTATTTTAAAAATTTTCACTATAATGAATATTATTTGGAGATTTATGCGAGAGAATAGTGAAAAAAATTAAACGTATTATAAAACCTCTCTCTACTCTATACTTCGGTTTTCATGCATAAGATGACGCAATATAATTTAATTTTAAATTATTATACAAAAAATGAAGCACAATAAAATAATTTCTTGAGCGAGAAAAAATGAACATATACCAAAGCGCCCTACGACTTTTGCAAAAAAGAAAAGGTTTTAAAAAAATTAAATCAATAAAATGAGAAAAATATATACAGCTCAAAGACAAAGTAGGTGACCGAAGGCGGCTGATGATTCGCAAAGAGGCCCATTAGTTAACATGCGTACACAAAATTGCGCACATACAATAATTTCTCGTCACGATATTACCTCGAGAGTAGACTTTAGATACACCCGACAGTGCCTGAACCGTTTGAAAGCCCCATAAGATAATTGCCACGTGTCAATTTAATCACACAGACGAGTCACAATTGATTTTACCATGTTTTTGCCGAGTCTCACCCCTCTCTATGTCTAACTCACAACTCGCTGCTTGGATCCCTGTAGAAGGTGATGCATTTCCTCTTCTTTCTCTGCTGAGAATCCTTCTAAAAGACAGCATTCGAGTCATGGGGGATCGATACGCCGGAGACTCAGTCACTGACTCGTCCTCCAAATTCCCGTTTCTTATCGGTATTTCAATTGTGACACCAAATGGTTTCCTTCGACCCCCAAACGACGACGTAGAAGCGCCCAACTGATCCTCATGCTGACACGTGGAGCACAAACAGGAACGAGTATCGATTTCGTTAATCTCAGCCGACGCATCTACCTGGACCGGGTTTTCGGGTACGGCCTCAACCGGGGAGCGGCAGAGAGGGCAGGTGGAGTGAGAATGGAACCACATGTCGATGCACTCGATGTGGAAGCTGTGATTGCATTTCGGTAAGGTCCGACCCATTTCGTTCTCTTCGAACTCGGATAAGCAAACGGCACACTCAATTGAATCTGGATGCGTATTTGATGAATAGACAAACACCGGCAGCGATTTTAGAACAGAGGAATCGAGGCCGCGGGAGGGAACGGCGAAATGAGTGGCGTTGGGGTTGGAAGGGTCGACGTAGAAGACGAGACGAGACCGGCGGTTGCGGGCACGGCGGATTTGGCGGCGGCGAGCACTGAGAAGGTACCAGCGAGCATAGAGGTGGAGGCCGACCATCACAATGACCACAAAGAAGAGGATGACAATGGCACTTAGCATAATCCTACCGCTTGAAGCATAGCTTTCACTGGCTTCGTCAGGATCTCGCATATCAGAATCCATCTCAGCAAATTAATTGAAGATAGATAGTAAGTGTTTGGCTGAGAAGAAAAGCGAGAGCGTGAAGGGTTTTAGTAGGAGAATTGGAGAAAAATGAAGAAAGGAAGAAGAGGAAGGTTCTTGAAATTTTCTTACTGGTTTAGTATCACGCGGTCGCACTTGACTTGCTCTGACAATCTCTTGAAGCTGCTCCTAAACAGTGGATAATGGTCCTAATTCCTAAAGCACACCAAGGTTGACGCGAGATTATACTCGAAATGTCGGAAATAGCCTTCATAATTCTTTCGTCCATTTCTTACTTCCCATGTAATCTTTTTTACTTGTAAAATATCATTATTTTTATAATAAAAGAAAGAAAGACTTTGAGCCTATGTTTGGAAGTGGCAAAATATGGGAGAAAAAAAATATATTTTTATTTTATTTTATTTAGAAGTAAAGAAAAATAAATTAGAGAGAAAAAATAATTATTTTTATTTTATTTTATTTTATCCTCAAATGATTAGATAGAAGAAAAATATGAAAGAAAAAAAAATATTTTCACTTTATTCTATTTACAAATGAAGAAAAATAAAGAGAAAAAATAAAATAATATTTATTTTTCACTTTTAACTTTCTCTCCATTTTAAAGAGAAAATATATGAGATTGGAAAACAATATCATTATTATTAATAAAATTATTATTTTTATCATTGATCATTATAATAAATTATTTATTGTTTTATAAAATGATATCCAAAATATTAAATATGTAATAATATAACTTTTTTCTTCTTACAGCAAAATTATCCAAATAAGAAAAAATAATTCTTATTTTTTTCAATCTCTCTTATTATTTTATTTATATTATTTCAATCCAATATATAATAAAAAAATAAATGGATTCCATATTTTTCCTGCTAGAAAAATTGTCAAATATAATAAGGAGTAAAAAAATAATTTTTTTCCTTCTTTATTTTTCCTTTCCTAGGAGAAAAATTCTCAAACAAGGCATGAAAGATTTTACTCTAGCACATATCTATAAAAAAAAAAAATGCTTATTGTGCTTGAGGAATTATGTGCTCTCATTATTTGATGGCTTCTTTTGTTTTGCTCTGCCCCTGTTTTGATGAATCTGTAGCAAAAGTTGGACCTTCAAGTGGTATTTTTTTTTTCCTGTTTGTGTTAATTTTTCTTTTTGATAGGTTATAGCTTATCTAATTCAGCATATATATATATATATATATATAGATTTTAAAATATTAATTTTGTAGGATTTTTGAATTAAAAAATAAAAAAATAGAAATCCAATTAATCATATTAGTATTTATAAGTTTTAATTTTTTAACTATCTTAAAATATTTGAATTATATTAAATTAGAATTTATATTTCTATTAGAGGTTTAATTATAATCAAATACTCTCTATAGGTATTTAAATACCCTAACTTTACTTTTTTATTGAATTAGTGCCATTAACACTTAAACTTTTTCATTCTTCTAATTTGTGTTTAGTTTTATTGTTCTTCATAATTAATTAATTAATTTGTATTATTGCTATTCATAATTGCAAATTGATTTTTTTTGCGATACAAATATTATAAATTTACAAAAACAATTATGTGTAATAAAAATAATTATAAAAATTTTAAAATTTTATTTTTAACTATAATTTATTAAAATTTTTATAATTTATTCTATAAAAAAAAATCACTGTCGTACCAACATTAAGGCTGCTTGTGCATATGTTTGAGATTCTTTTCCAAGTAGGCCTTCTCATAAATCTTTTATTCTCTGCCAATCCATAATATACTTTGACCTTCAAAACACCCACCTTTCCTGACCAAAATCCCACTTCAAAGAGAGAATACTCTTTACTAAGAAAATTAAAATCAAAACCCATTGTCATTAGCAATTAAAATCCTTATTTCTGATTTTGATGCATCTCTCTTTTAGCTTTAGCGATATAAACCACTCCATCCCTTTAAAACAAATTGTCCATTTTAGAAATTTTTTTTTTGTTTCAATTTGTCCATTTTTATGAAAACAATGTAACTTTTTAATTTTTTTTTTCAACTCTACCCTTTGCTTTTGCAATTCTCAAACATTATAAATTCTCAAATTTTATTAATTCCAAATGATATTATAGTCAACACAAAAAAATAGACAAATTTATTAACACAGAGGAAGCAAATAAAAAGAAAGTAGCTCATATTAAAAATTTAAAGGGATATAATAAGAGTTTATAATTGTAGTAAAACTAATTTTAAATTAATTTAAGTTATTTTGAAATAATATTGAATTCAAAATTATTAAGCTCTATTTCTAGATATATACAATTTTAATATGATATTAGAGTCATAAGAGATCTATCGCTACAAGAAAGATTTTAAAAAAATTATCTCAAATCATTTTTTGGATCTAGAACTTAATGAGGTTAAAGTTAATCGATCGAGACAGAACAGATAGATAAAGTTGTTCAAGTAAAAGTAAATAAATCTACAAATAGGAGTAAATAAAATGACTTAAATTTAAAGTTGTTTTTTAACCAGTTAATGGAGCGAGACAGAATAGATAAATAAAAGAAAATTTTCACTTTTTTTTTTCATTTAAACAAACGCAAATTATACGAAGTCACTGAGTTTTTGTGTTTTAACTATTAAAATAGTAAATTTTATTTTTATCATATTGAGTTCTTGAATAGCTATTTTTATTTATTTGTATCAAAACTTTTAGATGGAAATAATGGAGATAAAAAAAATTAAGTTATATTAGGTAATTGGTAATAATATTTTTTAAAAGTAAAATATTATAAGTATTTTGTTAATTTTTTTTATCTCATCTTTAATGTTTTGTTTGTATAAATACAATTATTATACTAAAATAAATGAACGAATTCAGATTTTAGACGCTTCTTTCAGTCGTTAATAGTGTCTGACCTTCACTCCCCGATTTTATTGTTCAATAAGAATTTATTGTAAGTTAATAATTATTCATGAATTCAATAAATTAATTTGACTCAAAAACTTACAAGTCAAAACGGGTGAAGTAAAATAGCTTGTGAATATGATTTGCCAACTAATTTATCTTCATTTTCAAAAAACAAGAAAAGTAAAAAGGTAATATTTTTGTCGGGCTTCCTCAGACCTTGGGCTTCAATTTAAAACTTTAGGTAATAAAATTTAAATTTTTATCAAATTAATATCAAACGGAGAAAAAATTTAGTTTTTAAAAAAAAAATCAAAATGAATTTTTCTTCTTTGGCCAAATTCGTAAAAAATAGCAATCCGATAGTGTATCTAAAACCTATTGTTATTCTTAATAGGAGTTGTTTTTTATACAAAAGGCTCATTTTTTTAAAAAGAGTTTTTCAGGTGGATAAATAAATATTTTTTTTATAAATAAATTTGTAAAAATTAGTTTATAAAAAATAAAAAAATCAGTTAATTAAATAAAAAAAATTATAAATATATATTTTTAACATCCAATCTCAATTCTAAACCCTCAAAATGCATAAACTATAAAATGACTTTATTTGTCCTTGGTAAAAATTCTAGGATTTTTTTTTTCTTTCTAAGTAGATAAAATTAATTGATCAATTACTTTTATATTAGAAAAAGAAAAAATTAATTAATTTTATATACTTTTGAGAGAGGAAAATTTTAAACCTTAAGATTTTTATATTTTATGCTCGAGTGAGTTGCTTGATCGATGTTGAGCTCAAAGCGTGGAAACGAGATCTGGCTAAGGAGGTGTTTTTGCCATTTGAAGCAGAGAGCATTCTCAAGATTCCAATGAGTTATAGGGTTCCCAAAGATGAAAGATTCTGGTTTTTTGAGAAGAGGGGCCTTACTGGGTTCGTTCAGATTACCACCTTGCTGTGAAACTACTGGGTGAGTTCTCTAATCTTCCTTGTTCTTCCAATGATAAATGTTTCAATTGGAGTCTGATTTGGAAAGCAGCCATTCCCCCAAAAATAAAGCACTTTTGCTGGAGGCTTGTGAACGAATCCCTCCCAATGGCTGATTTGTTAATGAAGATAGGTGTTAATTGTAGTATTCTTTGTCCTCATTGCTCTTCAGTGCTAGAGTCCCATCTCCATGTTTTCAAGGACTGCTCTTGGGTCCAGAATATCTGGTTTGCCAGCGTTCTTGGTCTTTTAAGTGATTTGATGGGCCTTAACTCCATTGCAGGTTGGGTGGGTGAAGTTCATAAAGTTATTAGCAGAGAAATGTTTTCTATTAACTTTTGGTATACTTCATGGGAAATATGGAACGATCGAAATCGTCTAATTTACGGTAAGATGAATAATCTCCAAATCTGTTGCGGACTTCGGTGCTGAGTTTTTGTTAAGGAACAGTAAAGAAGTTAAATCTGGTCCTTCGATTAGTTGCTGCTGGACACCCCCTGCTGTTGGTCTGGTTAAGACTAACGTAGATGCAACTTTTGATAGAAGTTCGAGCAAGGCAGGTTTGGGTTTTGTAATTAGAAATGACAGAGGCCAAGTTTTAATGTCTGGGGGCAAATTCATCTCGGAGACTTTGGATCCAGAAACAGCGGAGGCGATGTCTATTCTCTTTGGGCTCTCTTCAGCGCTGGAGTTTGGATTTACTCAAGTGGAGATTGAATCAGATGCCCTCTCTGTTATCTCCTCTATTCAGTCTCCTGCTTCACTTGGAATTGCTGCTAAAGTTTTAGCTGATGATATAATTGAGTTTAGCTGTTTATTCAGTGTTATTTCCTTTGCTTTTGTACGTCGTGTTCGCAATAAGGTTGCGCATAGCTTACAGCGTTGGGCATTGTCCATTAGTGGGGTTTAGATTTTGATTGAGGATGCGACTCTTCAAGCGGGATCTGCTGTCCTTGAGGATGCTGCTGCTTTTTCATCTTAATGAATTTCTATTCCTTTCAAAAAAAAAAAACAAATCATTTTATATTATGAGTATGGTACAAATAAATTTATATAAATAACATTTCCCTTTGATAATACGTAATATATAAATAATTTTAAACTAAACATCATGAGATCCGAGTTAATGATTAGCTTGAAAGTTGGATATAATTAAAATAACCAATTCCTGTTTGTTTGGGGATACCCATTTAGTAGTTGGTTTATGTCTGAATTTGATGGCGAATTAGGTGAATGGGGCACAGATTTTACCGGCTCACGAGAAACCTGTTGTCATTGTATTTGTACATTCAACGCACGTGAAGCTTTGATTCAATCCTCATGCAATGCTCTTCTTACCTCATGTAATCATATGTATTTCTCACAGGGAAAGCCCGTTGCCTTAATGATTATTATCACTCAATTCGGGCCTACACCACAATAGGGTACATTTGGTATTACAATTTCATAAAAACGTTTTTTGAAAAAAAAAATTATTTTTAAATTTTTTGAGTTTTAAAAACTGTTTTTGGAGAGAAACAGTTAAATAGATATTTTTTTCAAAAATATATTTGAAAAAAATAATTTATAAAAATTTTAAAAAATCAGTTAATTAAATCAAAAAATTATAAACCTATTTTTTAGATACTCAATATTAATCTCAAACAAACTCTTAGTAATTATGTTGATATGTAATATAAGAGAAATGTGAGAAATATTTTGCTATATTACATATTATTAAGTTTAATTTATTAAATTAAATTTAATGATACGATTCAATTATCGAATAAATGTCAAAAAAATATTGAAAAGAAATTGTTAGCAGCATTTTTTTTGTAATATAATCCATATTTATAAGATATAAAAATAGCATATTTTTACAATTTGAGCTGGACATTGTGCTTAAATTAATTTAAGAGATTAAAGAAATGATAAATTGAAGGCTTAATGAATATGAAATACCACCATTTGCCATTTTATTCATTGTGCCCATTTTTAATGCACATTATAGCTTCTATATTTTGTTTTTGTTATATTCAATCTCTTAATTATTCAATTTTAAATTTAATTAATTTGACATATGAATGTTCAGATCACGTTAACATATTATAATTAAACATAACACTAAAAAAATTTAAGAGGCAAATCATTAAAAAAAAAAAAGAAGCAAGAACAGAACCATCAAACTAAAGAAGCTCTAAAAAAAGGTAAAAATTGAAGTGCCCAATTCACCGACAGACATAAACACGACATGGATACTAAATGAGACAGAGGCTGAATCGTGTGGAAATCCAACTACCCAATTTAAATCTGGTTCACAAATTCAAAGCTACATGTACTGTTACATATGATATTGGTACTAGCAAGGCATTCTGATGCAATAACTTTTAAAAATGGATTTAAAATTATTAAAAAAATATAAACACAGACATTTAATATTTGAAAAAATTAAAAAAATCATTTGTATGTAAAAAATCAAATCTCAGCTAAAATTCTTGATTAATTGGCTCCTAAATTACTTAAAATATTTTTTTATTGGACGAAAAATTCAATTTATCTTTCAACTTTTTTTTTGGTAACAAATATCAATTTATTTCAAAATTAATGACCGGTTTTAATTAATAAATAACTTCAGTATGTGATTAATTTACTCAATGTAACCCAAAAAAATATTTTTTTTTAATCTCTAAAAGTAAAATACTTATGAAGTCCAATTTAAAATATATTAATAATCATAAAAATAATAGTTCAATTTAAAATAAAAAAGTTTAAGCAATCTCCAAGGCACGTGCCTGTTCCCTCACCATGTGGAAGAAAGGAAGGAAGCATAGCTGCATAAGCACAAAGGCACAAACAGTAAGGCTAAAATAATGTCGTAGTGTCAGACAGGTGCGTGGAGATGTGATAAATGCTGTTAAATTGAGAAATCTAAACTATTGGAACTCTAAAAGCTATTCCTAAAAGATTAGTAATTCTATTTATTATTATTAGGCTTCTCTATTCCCCCAACGGCCATTCCCCCTTGAGCCTCTAAAGCTTAAAAGCCCTTTCATTTCCTTTATAAAACCCAAAAAAATCCCACCTTTCCCCTTCCCCAGTTTGATTTTGCCTTCTTTGTTGCTTCCTCACTCTTGTATTTTTGTTCTTTATCCAGAAATTTGAAGAACGTATGGCTAATAAATCTCCCATCTTTCCCATGCCAGAGCCTCAGCATTTCAGCGACTATGGTTTTGACCCGCAAATCAACTACTTTCAGGTACTTTATATGCTCTGTTTTCTTTTTCTCTTATGTTCTCTGTTGTTTTTGAGACTGACCCATTAATTTGTATTCGCTCTGTTTGATGAAAGTTCTTAGAGGAAGCAAGAAAGCACAAGCGAGATTCGACAAGGTCTATAGATTCTTTGCATTTCAAGCTCCAAAAGCCCATTTCGAAAGACGATTCTCATAGAAAAACCCTCAAGAATAAGAAAAAGCGGTGGTGGAAAAAAGCCTTCTTTTTCTTCAAATGGAAGTGGGTCCATAGCCATAATGATGACCATTTTGGCGATGAAGATGTGCACAGAGCCAGGGCCAGAGCATTCAGGGCATCAATTTCAGGTCCTGTGTATATAACCGAAAGCACAAGTGGGTCAACTACTCCTTACCGGTCCACTAGCCGCCCATCATCGGGGCCGATCGCTGGAACTCTGTATCCGGCTATAAAGGGTGATTTGGAGATACCCTATTTGAGTCTAAGAGAACTTAACATGGAGCAGCAGCAACAGCAGCGGAGGATGTCCACTTCTGCTATGCCAATCTACTTGGTCACTTGATCACAAATTGCTTCAGTTCTCAAATTTTTGAGCTTTTGTTTTTAGAATGTGACTGACCACTTGCTTGTGGGCTTGGAGATGAACTGATGATCATGGGGTTTGTTAACCATTTTCCCTTTTAATTATTATTTCTTTTTTTCAGCTTTCGCAAACTGGGAAAAGGTGCTTGTTTGATCTTTTTGGAGGACATGGTTGAATGGGATCCTCCCTTCTTTCTATGTGTTTATTGCTCACTTTATTTATTGATTTCTGTAATCAATAGACTACTGATCAAAAGTGCTTTGACTAAGGCACTTCACTCTTTTTTATGTTCAAAATTTCACAATATTTTTAGCTAATTTTATCATATAAACCTGTTTATGGATCTTAGACAGGAAGAAACACAATATTAAATTGCAATAAATTAACTTTATAGGATTTCTTTTTTTAATTAATTAATTTACATCACCTGATCAATTTATATTTATAAAAGAAAAAATTAAATTAAATTTGTAAAATTACCATTAATAGAGACAAGTGGCAGAGGTAAACCTACGTTACTTGCAGAGGATGGAAGATCTTTTCTTCACGTAATGTCTTGCCTCAAAATTTGGAGAAAATGAGCAATGGTTGATAAATACCGCCAGGAATTAAATTAATCATAATATGTTAATATATAAAATAAAATAATTATTATTTTATATACATAATAATTTATAATTAATTTTTATAAATGAAATCAAAAGGACAAGTCTAGTAGCTTTTTCTTTTTTTTTTTTTCTTAATTTAAGAGAGTTCAAGGAAAGAAAAGAAAAAAAATGGGAAGGCGAAGAAAAAATGGGCAGGAAAATGAGGCGCTAAGGTATAGGCAACGGGAAGCATGTGCAGTGGTTTTATTGGCAGTAACTGCAAACATCGCTTTCAGAGATCCGCAGCATCCGCTCCTCCCCCTCTGCCGTTTCTAATCCTCCTTTTGTCGTTTTTCTTCCCACATCACATGCATTTCTCTGTCGCTTGAAATTTTTTTGTCTGCGGTTTTGTTAGTTGAGTTCGATTCATAGCTTCCAAGCCCTGGGGCCTGGGCTCTGTTTTAATTTTTTTATTTATTATTTTTATGAATTATTTGCCCGAATAATATCATTTTAAAAATAAAATTACCAAATTAATGTTATTTTAAAACAATTTACAACTTTATTATGTATAATTCATTTTAATGAAAAAGCTAAAAACTGAAGAAAATAAAATAAAGGTTGCTCTTTGTTTTGTTTCAGATATTCATTTTGAATTTTTTTTTTATTTCATTTCAAAAATAAAAAAAATATTTAATACACTTGTTTTTGCGCTTCACAAGTAGTTGCAATTTACTGTTAATTTTTTTTGAAGATTACTGTTAATGATTTATATAATTATTAATTGATACCGTCAATTAAATTGCGAGCTCAAAATCTAAAATTAAATCACTGTTTTATTGCATAATTCTTTCTCCATAAAATATCTTTTTTTGTTGTTGGTTAGACCATAAATGCGATGCTTTTTGATGAATAAAATTAAGAGAAGAAAATAACACTTCAAACTTCGTCACTCTTATTTTGCTTTAGGTTCATCTAATACATCTACCCTAAAATAAAATTGATATATGAATTTTATGTGTTTTTTTATTCAAAAAAATAATAATTTATGTGGGGGTTGACTAACATGTGGAGGGCAAAGGTTTTGAAAGATACCAATCAGCTTTTTCCTTTGATCGTTTGGGACAATACATAATTAGATTCTGTCCATTATGAATTATATCTCTCCAAAATAATACAGATGGATTAAAGGTTTCAAATCTGTGATCGTCGAATGTCATAAGCAGATTGTGGTTAATATGATCAAAAGATTTTTGCTTGCCTGATGTCAATAGTCTTCCGATCATTAGAGAGCTGACGAAGTCATTCTCCTCTTTTATGATCTGCCATGTTCTTCGAGAAATCACATCTAGCTCATGATTATTTTATTGGCTTGTGAATCAGACCCAAAGAATTCTTCAATGGTTTTCTCATCATCTTGCCGGCACGACTTACTTTCGTTAGCTTTTTTATTTTTTTTATTTTTTGTGGGTTTAGACTCACCATTATGTAAAAATAAAATAAAATGAAGACATATCAAACATTCTATTTTAATTTCAAAACCTCCTATTATTTATTTAACAAAATAATTTCAAAATTTTCTATTTACTTGTGCTGCCTTCTTGGTTGTCGGAGGAAGAAGTGCAGCACTACACCGCCAAATTTGAGAAGAAAGGTTTCAACGGAGGATTGAATTACTACAGGAATTTGGAACTGTATGTTTGTTCCCTATTCATCTTTCATTTCATTATTACATATTAAGTATATTAGTATTTGCCCAATAGTCATACATTGCCTGTTTCTGAGGTTTTGAGTTACTTTACAACTTTTTAGTTCTTTTGATTTCAAAAACAACTATGTTTTTAGTTTTTCCAGTCAAGAATTGTAATTTTTTAAAATTATATCTGAAATTTTGAAGCTTATCTGATAACAAAATTGTTGTTGCCCCTAATCTAAGAAAGAGATTGCAGAGTTGGACAAGGGTACATGATGAGGTCTACTTCTGATTCTTTTTCTGTCTTTTCCCAATGATAATGCTTCTTCAATTTTCTGGAATCGTGCAAGGATAGAAAGTTCCTATTTGTTTGATGGTGCTTTCTAGAGATGTTTGTCAATGGGTTGCAGGTGGCATGAATTCTGAATCTTTAATGAATCAGAATGCTTAATAACTATATAATAGTGATGCACTCTCATTGAAGAAATTCTTGGGAATACTAACTGCACATGCATCATTATTAGCTCATTGCTCATATCAACTGCTCTTTTTTTTTCACAGTTTGTCATAAATCCTACATTATTTGCATATATGCTTATATGGTCTTAAGGTTAGTTTTGGATTTTTCTAATATGGTTCTAAAGCTTAATTTTTTCTCTTTATTTCCAGCAGGCAGGACCTCTTGCAGGAATCAAAATTAATTGTCTTTATGCTTTAATTACTGCAACATTATGGTTACTCTGGTCTCGCTGCCCACATAGTTTTATAGTCAATCTTACATTCCTAAAATTGAGACATTCTATTTCTGGGAAAATTCTCACATAAATACCATTATGTCTTCATATTTTTATTCGTGTATCGAGCCTGAATATGCAAGACATTCACCTATTTTAACAATTTTGTTTGATCATTTTGTGGGTTTAAAGTGAATGCCCTTATTTAATGTTGTTGCATTGTTTATGAAATGCAGAAACTGGGAACTCACAGCACTGTGGACTGGGGCAAAAGTGAAAGTGCCTGTGAAGTTTATTGTGGGGATCAGGATCTGACCTACAATACTCTAAGCAACAAGGATCAGGATCCCATGCATATAAAAATGTGCAAGGGAATATTCATCTTATTATTAAATATAGGATGAAACTCAAATGTGGAAGCTCCTCATAATTCAGTATATTTTTTTCTCTACATAGAAACTCAAATTTGCATTAGCTCTGTAAGTAGTTCAGATACTGTTTTGTTATTAATCTGAAGGGGCTCCAATTTCAGCTATGTTTGGTCAACCGACATTTGGCATTGATCATCAAACTATTATTTTTTAATCACTGCAAAGAAGTGCTTTTGGAGAAATTGAAAAATATATTGCCTGTATGTTGGAAGGCTACACTAAAACCTTCGTGGTTTTTATATTAAACATGTTAACAACAGAAACACAACAGTAGGTCATAAACAAGATACTAGCAATCACTCAGTGGAACAAAATCAAAAAACCTTTTAGAATTACCTCTACTGACTCCTCATTGAAGCAACTATTGACCCAGGGATACTTGCCGATGACCATTGAAATAGGGATGACAATTTGGACATGAACTGCAGTGCCCCTTCCTGAACGGGGCGGATTTTTTGTATTTTTTTTCCGGCCTCGACCCCAAAATTTATTTATCGGAGATGATAAATATATACCCCTCCCCGATTTATATATTTATATATATTATTTATATTTTAATATAATTAAATTTTTTTAAAAATAATAAAATAAAAATATAACACTCATTTAAAGTAAAAAATATATTTTTTACTTAAATAATTATATATTTAACTAATTAATTAAAATAAAAAAATAAAAAATATTTTTAACATTAAAATAAAATAAAATTTTTTAATAAAAATCGGGATAACGGGACGGGACCGGGGATCCCCCTTCCCGTGTGGTGCGAGGCGGGGAAGGGGGTCCCCACCCTTCGTGTGGTGCGAGGCGGGGAAGGGGGTCCCCACCCCCCGTGTGGTGCGAGGCGGGGACCCCGGTTGCCACCCATGATGGAAGAAAAGTGTGTTTAGCACCAGGATCTGTATTATTATTTTGGAAAGATGCTTTAAGATCCACTAATGCATTGCAATTAATCTCTTCTACATAATGAAAATGTGGAACTTTTGCAGCCATGGACATTGTCTTCACCGTTGTTCTATGAAAACCCCTGAAACAATAAGGCAGAATTAACTTATTTTGAACTTTGAATTGGTAGGAGTGACTATGTGATACTAGAATTGTTGTCATACATCATGAAAGCATACCACATTATAATGGATTATGTGGTATTTCCTATGTACATCACTATGAAACACCCATAGATTTTCAGATAGACAAAATCAATCAATGATTATAAGCTACCTACAAACAATATTTCACACAATCAAAATTTCCAGTGCAATGATAATACTTACATGATTTGACGTCTCCCAGCAGCACCTTTAAATGATAATGCCGTAATTCACTATGGAATTAAAAAACAAAATGCTCTTGCAATGACTCGCCCAGCCAAGCAGTCCAAGTATAAATATTAGCATCTACTTGGTATAACTTTCTGCAAAATAATGGACTTTAAGCAAATTCTCAACCATGATCATACAGGCTGATATCTTGGATACATTTTAAAAAAATAAAAAATAAAAAGATATCTCTAGATCAAGTAAACCCTTTTCTATTAAATCATTCCTGTCATGGTAAAAGTTAGTATATTGTTAGGAATGGAAAAAAAATTCAAGTTTATTAAAATCTTGCTTCTATTTCAAATATATGCATGTTTGTTGTTCGAGGTTCATTTTTGCATTTAATATTACCTTAGGGGAACGATCTTATCATCTTGAGGATGTCCTGCAGCTGACACATATGAATGATCCTCTTTTCTCCCCAGAAAGTGGTTCCCAGATTCAGCACTCAGAGTGGCTGATGAGTCTTCAATAATTCCCTTCTGAGTAGCATATTTGAGAACATCTTCTTTCAATATTCTTCAATCGTTACAAGTTTCAAGGATATCATGTAAATTTATACCATATCGTTTCGCAAGGTGCCTCACTGCTGGTGTGGACAAAACTCCACCAGTTTGACATTCTTGCAGCTTCAAATCAAGTGGCTTTGTATGTTCTATGCCATCAGACATTGAAAAAGGAGCCAGAGATCCCTCAACAACAATTTTTAGAAGAGTTTCTCCAACCTACAATATTTTTTTCCCATTATTTATATAGCTAATATACTTCCAAAAGCACAAAATAGAATGGTACATATACGAAAGAGTTATTGACATTGTTCCCTTCCAAACCTAACTTAAAATCCCTTATTCCCCAACAAAATCCTTACGTGTCTGATAATTAACAGAAACCTGACACATTTTTTCAGGAGTGACTGATGAATTTTCCCCAAGGGTCAAATACTATGTCTTTAAACGAATGGCACATATCCTCCACTTTTTGTTACAATATGTTGTACAAATAGGGAAGCAACTTATTTAACTAATCTATTTCTCTTGATCAGATCAGATGCTTCTGCTATCAAACCTGGCTACAATACATTTTCTTGCAATACAATTTGTTTGATATGATTTTAAATTAAATCAAAACAGATTTCCTAATTTATCTCTCCCACATGTTGAAAGGTTTGCAATATCACCTGTAGTAGTGGCTACATATTTTTCACACCCAACACTCAATAGGCCAACATCGTATATGACTGATAGAAATGAATCCTAATCTGCATGAGTATCAAATCCATATTCACACCTTTACAATGTCTCCAGGAACATAGAGAATTTGGGCAACTTTCCCTTTGTAACGACTAGTTATTTCAATAGTTGCTTTGTCCCTCTGTACTTAACATAGTGGTTGAAATTCCTCAGACTTCATCGCCCTGCCAGAAACAGAAACAACATTCATTTCCGCTGATTATTGCTAACAAAATCCAAGCCACAAAGGGCACAACTCACGCACATACTACAATATGACGAAGAAACTAAGAGGCCTCCCAGTTGTATTAACAACTTGGAACACAGGCATCTCATTCATCCACCCAGGGAACTCTAAATTTCAATTTGCAAAGAAACACAAACTCCAAGTGATTAATCATTAGAAAAACACATATGGACCTCCAAAACAATATAAGAAGTGCAAATTACATATACAAATAATCATAGCCACTCACCTCTCTCTGCAATGCCTTCAGCCGTTTGCGCTAAAGGGACGACAACAATCCCATCTTAAGCCACATCATTATGTTGTGACATGTAAGGTTTAATACTTTTATCAAATTGTTTTTCTACTTTATTTTTTAATTTTTTAATCTTTTAAAAAGTTTCAAACTTTATAATAGAAATCGATAAAAGTAATTCCACATACATCCAAATATAGTTATTAGCTAAGCGAAACGAACCCGAAGCATAGCTGGAAAAACTGAACGGAGAAGAGAGGACCGAATGTTGATTGATGCTTGTGCTCGGTCACGGACGCCGGAGACGGCGAATTAGAAGAGTAGGTAGTAGACGGAAATAGAGAACGTAGGCCGGAGCTCCAAACCCGATTCTGAGGAACTCGGCTTGCAATCATGATTGAGCTGCTGCAGAACCGTAGGGACTGCTGCTAAGTATACACTCCCCCAACTCACTGGTGATAGA
The DNA here is from genome assembly GCA_023653625.1 of Triadica sebifera. Classification (NCBI taxonomy): domain Eukaryota; kingdom Viridiplantae; phylum Streptophyta; class Magnoliopsida; order Malpighiales; family Euphorbiaceae; genus Triadica; species Triadica sebifera. The sequence goes on from CM042908.1 coordinate 1,416,985, forward strand.
AGTGAAAAATCTAAAAATATTAAGAGAAAAAAAATTATTACTAGCGAATCGATGCCACATCAGCTGCCTGAAATTAAACCATTTGGCACTTGGTAAAAAGGTCGTGATTAGTTTTAATATTATTAAGTCAAATACTTTTTTTTTTTTTGAAAAATCAAGTCAAATACTAAAATCAAAGTTTTCTAAAAATATTAACAACACTTTTCATTTTTAGAAACGATCTAAGACATAATTTCTCTTTTATCAAAAAGTGAGTATCTTGAAAATATAAAAACAGAGTTAAAATTTAGTATTTCTTTTTAAAATTATGGAGGCGAGTGGATTTGACATCTGAGTTGGCAATTGATAATAGACTAAATAGTTGAATCTAAGCAGGAAACTAGAAACATGACATGGAGTTCAGACAGTCAACTGCAAACATGGGTTAATTAATCCTACGAGGATTGTTATATTTGTTTTATTTAGCCAAAATACCATATGGATGGTTGATCCCAACTCCAAATGAGATTTTTATTTTAAATTTGAGTTGAGTAGTTAAGATATAATTCTAATTTCTATATAAAAATTTTTAATATTTTAAAATTTTTGATATTTTGAATTTTTTATGTATTTTTTAAAATAAAACAATTAAATATAATATAAAAATATAATTTTAGTTCTTATTATGTTAGAATTTCAAAATACTAATTTAAAAATAAAATTTTATTCAGTAAGTTGTTTCATTTTGGCAATTTTTCAAATATGTACCCTTCATAGAATTCAAGTGTGAAATCTCAAGATGTATAACCCCAGTAAAGCAATGAGGGTATTCTCACATGGGAGAAATAGAGAAATTTTGGATTTTACTATCATTTATCAAAATTGGTAGGAGTTTAACAATTTTATACTGAGTCTAAGGTACCCAAATCAGAATTTAAAAATTGAAGTACCCAAATACCTAAGATCGGAGACAGTAAAAATTAAACCTGATGTAATACCTATTCATGTAAATTTTGTTGGCCGGTCGTGGAGGAGCTGCTGTCGGCACGATGGGAGAGTGGAAAATAGAATTGGTAGATGTCTGCTGGTGCTTTTGATTTTGACTTCAGAGAGTGCAGAATGGAAAATTAGCTGTCTCTAATGGGCCTCAAGTTTAGAAGCTTGATTTTCAGGGTTGAAACTTGAAACTAATAAAACAAGGAGAGACACAATTTCCACAAGATTCGCCTTTACATGGTGCGCTTAACATATAAAAACAGTTGTCCATGGCTGAGGCCTTAGGGCAGAGTATATGTCCAGACCATAAAGGCATAAACAATGCACAACCCCTCACTTCACAAGAAATTAAATTTCTATTTCTTCAATATCATTGTTATATAACTATATATCACTGTTATTGAGATACTGATATAATTAGCAATTTTTTTTCCGATGAAGTAATACTTTGTCTTCCAAACTCTGTGATGATTAATTTACTTCGAAATTAAATATTAGTTAAATAATATTTATTTAAATTTCATTAATAATGGATTAAATTCATAAAAAATATCAATTAATTAATTTAAGTACAATTTTTATATGACATTTTATTATTAGTGTGAGATTCATGTACTTCGGTCCTCATGCCAGAGTGCTAATGAGAATTAATGATTTTTTATAAACTAAATAATTTTATTTTCTAAATTTTCTCTACTTCAATGAGAATTAACAATTATTTAGTTTTAAAAAAAAAACAAGAATCTACAACAAAAATATTATTAGTAGTTTTAAAAATATTTTTTGAAGTTTTGTCTTTTTAATAAAATTAAAACTTTATTTAATCATAAATTGTTATATATACAAAATAATCACCAGATTTGTAATTAGATAAATTCATGAACATCATTTAAGTAAGTACTAATTATCTATTGAATTAGCTAAAATTTTCTATTTAGACTCAATTTAGAATGGACCAAATTAATGACAGGCGTCATATAAATTTAAATTATGTGGCATTTTATCTTTAATTTGGTCTTTCATATATAAAATCAAAGCTAAATAAATATTAGCTAATAAATATAAATATTTTTAATTTAAATTGAATTCATAATAGCCAATAAATATAATATAAAGACGTGACATATTTCTAAATTTCTAAATTTTATTTATTAATTTTAATCAATGGAAATAATTATTCAACAACCATATCCAACTAAAACTCTGGTAACACATACTACCTCCTTAATAAAAGATTATCAAATCAACTCACGTTTGAGAAAATTTTATGGGTTAATTAATTAACATTTTAGCAAGTCGACCAACAAAACAAAACAATTCTAAAAAAGCATTAATTGGTATAAAGTAATAATAATATTAATATTGTAGGAACTAAAACAATTAAATTAGTTTCATGATATAAAGAAAAATATTCAAATCTGATACTATCAATAATTAGAGTTCATAAATAAATAAAATTTTAGTATTTTATTAGAATTCAATTATTAACCAAATAATTCTTTGTAATTAAGATAATATTTTAGGAGAACTTAATTTATAATATATATTAATAGAAAAATTATCAAATGTTAATTATTACCACTAGTATAAGAGATTATAAATTAAAAAAAAAATCTAAAAATCTAAATTTTTGAAAAGTATAAATAAAAAATATGGTATTTTATATCTATAGAAAGCGTAATATCAGCATCGTAAAAAAATCTCTGACTCTATTTTATATTAATTTATATTATTAATATAACATAATATGATAAGGATATTTTAAGGGAGAAATAGCTTTAATTATATTTTAATTTATTTATATGACAAAAGTCTCATCAAATCTAGGATGGAAAATATAAAATAATATTTTTTATCAGAGAAAATAATATCCTTTCAGATATAATTTATATTTTTTATCAGAGAAAATATAAAAAATGAATTTATATTAAATAAAATTTATCACATAAATAACATAAAAAAAATATTTTTTTATATAAATATTACCGATTTAGGATTGTAAACTACTACTTCTGATTTGGAACTGACAATTACAGTTGAACCGGCTTTCTAATAGTTACAGGTCCGATCAAAATTTGACCTGACTGGTTCCAGTCCGATTTACAGACTGAACCGGCGGCAGCTCTACTATGCCTATTATGATCACCTGGTTTTTATGGCCCTTATTTATTTTCTATGACGTGACACATTTCTAGACCTATTATTATATTGATGATATACAGTTTTATGGTTAAAACTAATAAATAATTATGAATTTTCATAAATAAAATAATTCAAGCAAATTAAGATTTATTTTTTTGCTAAAGAGAAATACTAGTTTTAAGTGATGACTCCATGGGGATTATTTTATTGGTTAGGGAGAAAAAAATTCAAAAAATAAAAGGATCGAAAATATTTTTAAATAAAAATTTTCTAATTTTACCAACTAATAAATAATTACGATAATAAATTAAAATATAATTATCTCTAACATTCCTCTGGTATTAAATATTAATTTTAGGAAATTTGAATGGTATACATCAACTTATCCTAAATTCATAATTAAGGTAACTATCAAAGCTACCAAACTAAGCACGTCTCTTGCTCAAATTAGTTGTTTTTTTCCATTTTTAAGAAACTTAATTAGTAATTAAACATCAATCTTCTCATACACAATATATATATATATATATATTAAAATTGTTGTCATTGCTAGATTTATTTCTATATGATTTAAATTATTGCAATAATTTTGAGCACTTTATTACAACTGTTAAAATTTAAAACTATGACAATAATTTTTTTTGTTTACAAAGGAAGGGGAAATCCAGAAAAAAAAAAACACAAACTGCAACTACATTGAAACCATTCTAGACCACGAGACTCCCATCAAATAATTCTGAATAATAATACATTGCATAAATTCCATTCATGTAGATAACGGTTGTAATTAAAAAAATTATTGTTTAGACCTTATAAATATTTTAATTTATAGATCGATCCAATAACTTATTATCATTTCAAAATATGTTATATTAATAAAATTAAAATTAAAATTTTTAAATCACAATATGTTTATTAATTTAATTTAAAATTGGATAACATATTAATTTAGGCAAAATAATTAATTATGTGTGAGTTGACGTGTACCATTTCATCTCTTATAATGGGACTAAGTCGATATCAGCAGTTGATGATAAGCATTGAAAATGGTATGAAATCAAAACTTCATCTCCTTTTGTGTTCAATAGTTCCTTTTGCCTTCATAGTCAAAGAGAGAGGATAAGAGAATTGTGTTATATATATATATATATATATATATATATATATAGCCCACGAAAAATAAAAAGGAAATTAAATTCTGAAATCATATTAATAAACTAAAACAATTTCAGAATTCAAGTGTTGAGTTATATAGGCTAATAGATTCTAAAAAATAAGATACTAATTTGTATAAATTGAGAATATCAAATTTTATTGACCCCTCAATTATTAAGTTATATACGTGAATATATTGCCTGCCTAGCAATGGTCAAGATAAGAGTGTACTTTAAGAAAATTTATCTATCAATTCTAACTTTTGAGTATAAAATTAAAATTAGCGAAGAGGATAGAATTCTCACAAAGCTAGTTGGTGTCTTTTTATTAGATTTTTATAATAATATTCTTTTCCATATTGATTGGCAACCCACAAAACGAAATATATATATTTTTTAAATTTATATTTAATTAATAGATATAAAAAGAAAATTATCCTATCAAGCCAATTAGGGAAGTCGAAGAGAAACTTTGCGACCTTTTCCCCTACTTTTTCTGATATGTTGATTAAAAACCATATCATTTGCTACGTAGCAATATATTATTCTTACTACATTATGGGAATTAATGTTTGTCTTGTCACTTATTATTATTATTATTATTATTATTATTATTATTATTATTATTATTATTATTATTATTATTATTATTATTATTATTATTATTATCAACTTAATATAAGGTTGAAAGGTACGTATATGTATTATAAACTTTACACCCCTTTACTTGAATAATTCGAGCAAAATGTTAATTCTTGTGAGTTGCAGAAAGCTTTGTGAATTAGTGATCCTACACACATACATTTTTTTATATGGGGAGGGAGGTTGTTTCTCCACCTATTGCAGATTTGTAGGTGGGGTGAAGGTCTTGAATATGAGACCTTCCACCAAGAGTAAAGTTCTTTGTGCCGCTAGGGCAAAAGTCCTTGGCCACACATGCATTTGTTTAGGTATAAATACTCAGCATCATAAAAATAATAATTTGCATACTCACTTTGTCATCCAAAATCAAAACTCAAGACTAAACACATTATTTTCTTTGAAGGATTTTTTTTTGGGTTAAATCTATTGATAAATTTATAATTAATAATTGCTTTATACACACACCATTATTATAATTAGATTGAATCTCTAATAATCTCTAAAAATGTACCCACCAATTTCCTTTTGGAATCGATTTATATATATATATATATATATATATATATATATATTGTCTTATATTTGTTCATTATCATAATCTTATAATGTTAGGATAAATATTTGAGAAAAGTTTGGTTCAATTCTACAAGCTCAGTTCCACTGAATTAATTATACCAAAAGCTAAATACATTTTTGTTAAATTTATAACATAAATAAATTTGTATTGAATCTATTATCATATAAAAATTTAATTTTTACTTTACAAATATTAGATTGATTATATAAATTATATTCCTAATTATGTCAATAAATTATTTAACTTGCTCTATAAATAAAAAAGAATAACTCAAATTAGTTATAATTCTAATGTATTCCTTGTAATAGTTTGGATATAATTCTTCTCTTTTGATAACTTTCAGAAAGAGTTAAATTTGAAGTCTTTTTGCCTACTTAATTTCAACATGCTTGCTACTCACTTGATTACTTGATTTCTACAATGGTTAATTTATGTAAAATAACTTTCACATTACATTAGCTTGTATGTTTTAATTTATTTTAATTTATTTTAATTTTTTTTCACTTATTCTTTTTGCTTTAAAATCATTTTATAGTAAATGAAGATTTTGTGAAGAAAAAGTTATATTGGGGGTTAAAAAATAAAATATCATAAAATAAAGTTGCATACTAATTGAATTTTTTTAAAAGAAAAAAAGAGAAGCAAACAAGAAAAGAGACAAAAGAAAAGAGAAAAGAAAAAAGAAAATGAAAACCGAAACCAAAAAGGGGTACGTGGCAGTTATTAAGCACAAGAAGTCAAAATGTCAAATCGGTCGCTAAGCTAATCGTCCTTACTGCTGCTGCTGCTCCTCTTCATGGCTTGTGAAAATGGACCCACCAATCGTCTTCCATATGTACCCTTGCTTTCTTCCCTATTTATTTCCCTTTCAGTCTCTCCTTCCCAGAAGACGTCTCCTTCACCACCTCCTCCTCCTCCTCCTCTTCCTCCTCCACCTTTGCCTCCTACCACCGCCACTGCCTGTCTTGTAGTGAGAGATTCTTTAAAGGGTTCATAAAGAGAACAAGATTTTATAATGAGAGATGGTGGGTTTAAGTATAGTTTTAGAGGCAGAAAAGGTTGGTACTACTAGTTTTAACAAGCAAACTCCACAGGTTATTAACAAAGCGACTATGATGATAAATAAACCTTGTTTGCCTTCTTCAACCTCTTTTTCTTCTTTTCCAATCCCTACTTTCCTGGAACTTTGCTTTCTTTGTGGACGGAAACTCTTGCCCAGCAAGGATATTTACATGTACAAGTAAGGCGAAAACGCAAACACCTTGTGTGCTAGTTTGTATATTTTTTTTTCTTTAAATACCCAGAGATCTTATATGACCATGTTAGTTCAATTAACACTTTGTTTGATCACTTGTTAATCTGTAAAGGGCGGATCTTCTCTTGTTCTTTGTGTGGGGAAAAGCTTTAATGGGTATGTTTTATTTCGTGTTAAAAGCTTGATTTAGGTTTGTATTATTATGTGCAGAGGAGACAGAGCTTTTTGTAGCGTGGAGTGCAGGTGTAGGCAGATATTTATAGACGAAGAAGAAACGCTAAGGAAAGAGAACTGTTCACTGGCTTCCATGAAACCAACTTCTGCATCTTCCTCTTCTTCTTCACCATCATCATCGTCTTCGCGTTCTGCTTCTCGTCACCGAAAAAGCCCAAGAAACCAAGCGGGGGGTTTTGCATATTGAGAGAGAAGGAACTGAAATTGAATTTATTTTATTTTATTTTTTTTTCAAGAAAAACTTTATTAAATACCAGTTTTACCCTTGTATCATTTTTCGTAATGACTGATAATATCTTCCCCATCGCCTTGCTACCTGCTATGAGCCAAAGGGCATTTGGACTTGGGCTCCTATACTTCTCGCTATACATTTCTAATGAAAAACGATATATGCCTTTTTTATTTATTTACAAAACTCTAGCTTTTATCATAAAAATAATGATATTTTATAAAAAAAACAACACAAATCTTTTTTGCATTGAAAAAATATAATAAGATGCATATAAAAAAGTATCGGTAGTATTTAGCATTTATACTGTAGGAACCCATAGTTTGGTTTGGTATTCTATTGCCTACCCATTTTGCGATAAACAATTGGATGATTAAAGACATGCAATTATGGTCTTAATGATACTTGATTAATTATTGTTAATTAATGGTTATGCTTGTTTTTAGGAATATTTATATATATTCACGAGAGTTATGGTTTTTCTTGGAACAAATAATTGTGTTTGTTGATTGGGATTTTTTAAGTAGGTTTAATTTATTATGTTATTTATAAATTAATTCAATTAGATAAAGAAAAAAGGTATATAAATTTTGGATTCTTCCAGTAGAGCATTTCAAGTGCGGTTGTGGAGGGAATACATTATTTAAGGGGTGTTTGAAATTATTGTTAGGTATTTAAAAAATATTTTTAATTTTTTTTATTTAGGTTGTATTTGTGATTGGTGTTAAGTGTTTAAAAAGTATATTTATAATTTTTTTATTTAATTGACTAATTTTTTTTAATTTTTTATATACAGTTTTTTTCAAGTCTGGTTTTGAAAAAAATATTTATTTACATTCTTATCTTTAAAAACAATTTTCAAAAATTAAAAAATTTAAAAATAATTTTTTTTCAAAAGTGTTTTTATCAAATGCAATGTTAAATGAATACTTAATTAATTGATTTTTTAAATATTTTATAAACTGTTTTTTTAAATATGTTTCTGTAAAAAATATATATTTATTTGCTTATATCTAAAAATAGTTTTCAAAATTCAAAAAAATTAAAAATAAATTTTTTTCTCCAAAAACGTTTTTTACGGACACAATACCAAACAAACCTAAATCAGATTAGATTAGGGGTGTCAAAATGGGTCATAACACGTGAACCCGATGCGCGTAACAAGTAAATTTAGTGGGTTAGTGTTGAATTTATATGAGTTTGTGTCCTGTTTATGACACGATTTAAAAAAATCGTGTCACGGGTTGACACGTGAACCTGTTACAACTCGTTTAAATTTTTGTGTAGTGTCGTGTTAACCCGACACGACTCATTTATGACACGCATAATTTATATTAAATATTAAAATTAATACTGTAATTTTATAAAAAATAAATATTTAAATATATCAAATATTTAAATATGATATAAGCTGTGTGATATAAATTACTGTTTGATTATCGACAGCTCATAATTTTATTAAATAATATTTAATTCAATTTATTTTTTAAGATTAATTAGTTAAATCTATTATTTTTCAAATTTATTTAATCAATTAACCAAAACTCAAACCATAAAATTCTCAAATTAATTAGATTAGTAAGTAACTCGTACATATATATTAATGAATAATTTTTTTTCTTATTTTCAATTTTTAATAGTTATACATTTATTTATTATTTATATATAAGGATATTTATTTAAAAAATTATCAAAAAAATTATAATAGTCTTAATTTAATAATGTATATTGATATATAAAATGTCTAAAATTATATGTTATGTCATGTAAAATATTGGTGGTTGAACTATCTTTCATTGATTATAATGTTAATGTTATAGTAAGAATAAAATTTAATACAAATTAATACATATATTGAGCAAATTTAAATGTATCAATTAAAAAAAAATTGGAATTAAATAAGATTATCAACATATAAATGGGTCAAACAACAAATTAAAATATTAAGCTTGTATATTTGTATTTATTTGCAAAAATATTTGAATTTTGCTATTGTAATAACTTAATTTGGGTCTTATTTTAGACATATTTTCAATTATTTTATAAATATTTATTAATTTTTAGGTTATAATTGATATAAAGGTTAAATGGGTTAAGTGAGTCGTATCGGGTTAAATGGGTCGTGTTGAATTAAATGAGTTGTGTCGGATTAAGTGGATAAAAATTAAACGTGTTATACGTGTCGTGTCGTGTAAGTCATTTAATTTTCGTGACGTATTCGTATTGATACGATTAATAAATGAGTCGTGTTCGTGTCAACTCTAATCGTGTCACCAAAGCAAGTTGACACGATCCATTTATAACACGCGAACCCGTTTTGACACCCCTAAATTAGATTGGTAGGCTAGACAAGAAAAATCGGGAATTTCCTATTAATTTAGTTTGATTCAATGGAAAATTATTGTTTGCAAAAGCTACTCAAAAACTAGTATTTGTACCTAAACAACAACGGAATATGAGATAAAATTTTGAAATTTTGGCAGAATACGCAGCAAAATGATCAATTATTCCATCTCAATTAACCACTTTCAGCATTTTTGCTATTAATTTTTCCACATAAGTGAAAACCAAACGTAGTGCACATTATTCAAAGATGCAAGTGATTCCAACATAAGTTTTGATATGGAAAACCTATAAAAGATATTCTCAAGTAGGTCAGGTTTTTCTCAGTAGAGAGGGAAAAGGGACTGAACCAGTAAAAAACGACTAAAAATAGAGAGATGGCGCAGATGAAACAGAGGCACTGTATTCAAAAGTAGGGAGGGAAAGATGAGGAAGATACCATAGTTTTGATTTAATCTCTTTTGTTTTAAAGGAAATTAAGTTCAAGGAGCCATAATTGATCCATTTAATTAGGATGCACATGACTTAATATATATACAGTAATTTCATAAATTTAAATGATTTTTCTAACAGTCAAATTATCAAATACTTTAAATTATTGACAATTAATTGTCATTACTAATTACTATCGTCGATCATCATATACACTAGCCATTGATAACTGACTGTTATAACAATTTGTGGGCAACTTACCAATTTAATTAGCTATTAATAACTAATAATTATCTCTGAATCAAATAAAATTTTAAAAATAAAAAAATAAAAGATAAAGTTTAAAATTCAGTTGAATTCAACTGAACTAATTAAACCATTACCCAACCATTAATCTACTTTTCAATTTGGACAATATTATGTATACATAAAAGGAATTATTTTTCTTTCAAAAAAAATGCTAGCAACGCTTTCTTTTCTAACATTTTTTGGACAGTTATTTTATAATTAGTCGACATTATTAAAATTTTAATTTAAAAAATTAATCTGTTACCTTATTTAACAAATTAAATTTAATGATTTGGATCAATTATAAAATAAGTGTCTATAAAATTATTAAAAAGAAAGTATTGGTAGGAATTGTCTTTTTTTTTTTAATTTTTAATTTAAGTGAAGTGAATCAAGACTTGATACTTAAAAAGAACAATTTTATGGTCCCCCATCAGTAACTTAATAATGATAGAATGGAAATATTTGAATTCATTTGCTTCTTAGTCCTTATTATAACCCCTTGGTTTTATCTATTTATCTAAAATACTATGAATTTGATGGATCAAATTTGTTTGTTTGTTTGTTTGAAGCATATAGCAATAGTGCCTAAAAATTGAGTTAGTAGAGTGAGTTTGGTACCCTAAAACCAGCATTAATTTCGTGGGTGTGCCCATTGTTTTAAAATCTCAAACCCATAGGATGGGTAGATGTGTTGAATGAGACTCCCTAACTGACCAATAATATTTACACAATTTGGGCAGGGTGGAATATTGTTGCTGTTTTAAGTGACTTTTGCCATAAAAATTGAATAATGTAGGCAAAATACATGTTTGGGTCCATAAGAAAAAGTGTTATTTGATTCAATTTTTACTTTTTATTATGTTTAGTGGATGTAATTATGTTTATTTTGATAGATCTAAAAAATTATTTTAATACATATTGAGTTTAAATTTGATAAATAAAATAATAATACTATTTTAGCACATGCATACATATTGGGCTCTGAAACCTTTTTTTTTTTTTTTTTTTAGTTTAATCTTGAACTCAATCGTGAACTAAAATTGAAGAATATTAAACACAATAAAAGTTTAAATACCCTCAAAAAGAATTTTTTTTTTTGGAGATTCAAAGATGCATTTTGCCAAAAATGTAATAATTAGGCTGCTCTCTATGTACAAAATTGTTGAAATTTTTTTTCCATTTTATGTTTATACATTTATTCATGTATTGAGTTAATAATTTATTGTCATATTAAAAATAATTTTACAATTAATATTTTTTGCATTTATAAAGTAACAATTAATTTTAAATATATTTTTGAATTTATTGTACTTTAATTTTATTAAGTAAAAAAATTATTATATGAAAATCTAAAAATAATTAGCCACATTCTTGAGCTTAAATACATAATTATATTGAAGGACTAAAAAAATGCAACCATTGCTTGATTAAGAGGTTTGACCGTAAAAGTAAATATTGGTTAAGTGAGCCAAGGAGTCGATATGGTAAAACAAAATCAGGAGAAAGAATGTTCCAACATGGCATGCCATCTTATTTTACTGACCTCGAAACTATTGATTTTTTTGTTTAATTGAGCCCAAAATATGCAAAATTTTCAGACTTCACATGTGTATTTAGAATTATTGTTAGGTGTCCAAAAAGTACATTTATAATTTTTTTAATTTTTTATAAATTACTTTTCTCAAACATGCTTCTGAAAAAAGTATTTATTTAACTTATTCTCTCCAAAAATAGTTTTCAAAACTCAAAAAAATTTAAAAATAATTTTTTTTTAAAAGTTTTTTTGATAAATGCAATGCCAAACGAATTCTAATAAAATAATAAAAAAAAGTTTAGAGGCCCAATTGAGCAAAAACTCAAATGGAGGGTTCAACAGAATAATTTTGACAAGTAAAATTTACAAAAAAATGCATTTTTTTTTAATCATAGAGAATTAGGACTATGGAATCTTATACTTTCCAATGTGCCCATGCAGGCTTTTGAAGGTTGGAACCCTAGAAAGGGCACCAAATAAAGAGTAAAGATATGGGCATAGGTACTAGTAATTTGGAATAAATAGGGTTTGCCACTTGTCTTTATTGGTGCTATCACCCACATATCCCTTCCCTGGAGTGAGACAGTTGGGCTCTTTTGTTTTTTGCCTACCCATATAAGAATGCTAATTATATGTGTATTAATTTAGTGCTTCTTTGGGTGGATTTTCTTATTAAAGTCACCGACAGAAAGATTAACTTATTGTTTGATTCAAAAACAAAATTATAAAACTTATTGCATTGTACTAGGATTAGGATTCGCCCAATTGTCTGGGCATTCATCAACAGAATATCAAAATCACCGCAATAACCATAGCATAGACTACAAAGTTAAATAGAAAGGCATAATACACTTTATTTATTTATTTTTAATTTAAGGTGTACAATGGATAAGCTTCAAAGTTATGTGTATACAAAGATACTACTTGCAAATTTTGTATTGTATTTGGGAAAAAATGATTTTAAATTTTGATAATTATTTTTAGAAAAAAAGTATATAAATAGTTATTCTTTTTAGAAGTATGTTTAAAAAAATCAGTTTATAAAAATTTTAAAAAATTAATCAATTAAATTAGAAAAATTTTAAATATATTTTTTTAAGACCAAAAGCAATCACGAGCACCCCTTACAAGTTCAATGTTAGTGCTTATGCATTAAGCCTGAAAAAAAATACTCACAATACAATTGATAGTAAAAAGTACAATAATTGATTGAAGAAAGCAATGTCACTAGCCAACAAACAAACCCCTATGCACAAAGGCGATTGGCAAGAGATAAAAGTGAAACCCTAATTGACAAAAATTATTCTATACCGACAAATGCAGTGTTATTAAATTTGGTTCGGTTTGATTGGTTAAAATAGAAAATAACCTATTAAATTGAATATATATTCAATTGCTAAATAATTAGCCACCCTGTTAGTTGAACCGCAATCCATTTGAACCGGTTGCGGTTTGATCAATTTCAGTCACCTGAAAAATTATTCAAAAATGCTGAAATTTTGGTGCATCAGGGGAATCGCACCCTTGACCCAAGGGAAGGCTTCAAATGCCTTTACCACTACAAATGATTTAATTTCTACAAAATCTATAGACCATCTTGACTATTTACAAAATTATCCATATTATTAAAGAGACATATATAATTAATAAAATTGAATTGTATTTTCATTATATTTTATGATAAATTTTCATATAAATAATTTCTAAAATTAAATTTATTTTTATCAAAAACTTATTTTACTTTAGACATAGATACATGTTGTGATGTAGTTTTCTTAAAAAAAAATTATTATCTTAAAAATTAAAAATGTTATAAATAAATCAATTCTATTATTTATTAAAATAATAAATATAAATATAGATATTATTATATTTGAGCATATTTTTGAATATGATAATATTTTAATTTGAATTATCAATATCTATTATCAATACATGGTTATGTATTAATTTTAATCATTCATAAAATTATGCACATTATATATATATATATATATATATATATATATATATAATTGATAAAGTTGAATTCAATTATTTGTATTTTCATTAATAGAATACATTATGATAAAATTTTAATATAAATTATTTTTAAAATTATTTGATTTATATCCAAAATTATTTTACTTGAGAAATGAATGCATATTGTAATGCATTTTTTTAAAATTATAATTTGCTTTGATTTAAAAAATATTAAAGAATATGCAAATAAATAAAATATACTATTTATTTAAATTATAGATACAAATATTATTATATTTGAAAATATTTTTGAACATATTTGTGTGTTAATTTGAATTATGAATATTTAATATTTTTGAAAATGCTATTGTGCATGAAATAGATTTAATGTAAATATTTTTTATATTTTATTATATATAAAATATGTAAAGATTATATTTTGAAAGAATTTTACTTTAACTGGTTGAATCCAATTCGATTTCAATTGAACTTCTAACTATTAATTCTCTATTTTATTTTATAGTTCATTGGCTAGACCAAATCTAAAAACACTGGACAAATGCTAAAAAGCTAAATTTTTGGAAATTTTAGACCAAAATTTGGATAAATTTTAATTTTTGGTTAGCCCAACATTAACTCTTCGATATATTTCTTACTGGAAGTATCCTTGATTCCATTGATAATCCCATTGATAACGAGAGAATGAAAATAAATAACATTCCATCATTCTTTTTGCAGGTAGAATTATTTTGATCGTTGCATCGAGAAAACTTATTCACTAAGGAAAATTCTACACGAGATAGAATTGAAATTTAAAATTATTATTTAGATTGGATTATAGTTTGACTTTGACTAGATGAATAAGAAAATGAGATGTGAATTTGCCCCATCTTAGTTTTTGAATTTCCTACAAGTATATTGGCATATTCAATTGGTGTAATGTGGACCACAATCTGTCCATAATGAACCAAGTTAATGAAATAATATTATATAATAATCGCTAATATTATTTTATGAATTTGATCTATTTTTAAAGAAGATTTAGATAAAATATTTATATTTCTAAAATGTAATGCATGGAGAAATAAAAAGTATAAATAAATAAAGGAAAAAGACAATTTTTCGAACTTGTCTAGATGAACTGTTCTATTACATCTGTCAACTTAAATTTTACTCCATTGAAGCTCTGGACTTCTAATTTTTATTCTATTGAAAATTTATTCGGCCAAAAATGCTAACAAGTATTAGCAGATGAGTGGCAAGTGAAGCCTAAAAATACATATTTCGAAGACTTAATACACAAAAAAGAAAAAGAAGTTAAATGTAAATATTAAAGGGCTCAATAGGTAAAGATTGAAAGTTAAGGAGCTCAAAAAAATAAAAATTTAAAATTGAGAAGTTTAATATAACAAACTAAAAAAGTTCAAAGATTGATTTTTTTTTAAATTTTTTTTTTGTTCTTTTATTTAACATTGCTTGCTCAAAAAACATTAATTTGTTTTTTCTGTACAAAAACAATTCATCAATATAATCAAAATTTAAAGTTTAAAGACTCGATAGAATAAAAATTAAATTGAGGGACTCAATAGAAATTTTTTTGACAAGTTTGTAAAAAAAAAAAATGAAGAAGCATTATTTTTCCATAAACAAAATTTTCTTCCTTTAAAAATATAAAAAGACCGCTGAATATGTTAGTTCCCATTACATCCAAACATCAAGTAATAGGGAAGTTGGATCATATAAGGCAGAAGAACATGTATATTTACTATTCAGGGCACCCGCACATTTATCATATTTGGTAATAAATAAATCATTCTCCTGATTAATTCCAATTCCATCCAAATAACTAGAAAACAGTCTTATCTATCTATAAATATCTGGAACTAATCATGAAGCTTAGGTTACTCGTTTCTGGGTGATGGGGTCAAGTACAGGAACAGACTCAGCAGAAAAAGACAGGGAAAATAGTTGTTGTTCTGGAAATTTTCTAGTGAACTTGCTTCCAGCTAAAATGGTGGATGAAAAGAGAACTAGAACAGAGATTATAATTTACTTCAATCTGTGTGTGGCATAATATTTTGCAGAAATATCTGAGGGGAAATAGCAGTAGCAGAAACAAGAGCAGACAGAACCAACACAACGACCTGTAATTCATTAGACTGAGAGAAAACATTCATATCCGAAGTTCAAATCATTTTGAGTGAAACTAACATATACAAGCTGAGCACAATAATCTCTGGCTAGAGTTTTTGCATGCAGTGGATAAAAATTTAGATACATACAGGCACTAACTATAGCATCATATGATCATGAACTTCTTGTCATCATCTTTATGATGTCCGTCATGCTCAACCAGATTTGAATAGAAGAATTGCTTTCTGGTCCAAATAGAAATAAACAAAATGGTTGGTCTCGTGTGTCACATATGAACCTGTGGATAGCAGGAGAGAGATGAGAAAAATAAAACTTATCAAACTTCATTCAAGAGGAATAAACTTCTTGAAACATGGGAATAAAAAAGAAATCCAATCAAGATAGTATACCAATCGAAACAGATATGGAATTTATGGGTTCTTCCTCAACCTGACAGCTAATTAATCCTCTGAAAAGATGTAATGTAGCCATATTATTATTGTAGTTGAGATTATTACTCAGTCCCAAATGAGAGCTCATTTAGGATTGCAAGACACATGAAACGAATAAGCTGGTGAAACACTCTACAAGGTGAAATATTCTGGTGGCAACCTGGCTAAGATTGAAGCTACAGAATAACTTCATAAATCCCCCTCCCACACCATCCCCAGTGCACCATTGCTGTTCCCATTCCTTCTACACAGCTAAATACAGATTGAAACACAATGGCAGAGCAAGTAAAGAGAATGACTGTTCATGCACCCAGGCCCATAGTTGAAGAATCTGTTACTTCATTGATTTTCACCAGAGATCAGATCGACACTTTGTTTAGTTGCTTATATTTATAAAAATTAATTATACCATTTAGCAACTAGCCCAGCTTAATATTTAATGGATTAAAAGAAAGAGTAGACAGAGTTTCGGTAATCAGATTTGAAATTACAAGCCCATATTTGAAAAGGATATGAGAAAATTTGCTGTGCATTACAATGTCAGAAAGCATCTAAAAATACTAATAAAATCCTGTCAGTGTTGTCTGACTAGACTGATTGAGTTTCACTAAGAATTGGTAATGAATTATGTCTTTAATTTCTAATCAAAGGTCATTCAAATCCAAATATGGCCTTAGATCAATGAAGCAAGCCCCGGCAGAAGCTACTAAAACATAGCTCATTAAATCCCCAATATGATATGATGTGGTGCTCATATCATATGATTTATTCTTACACTTTAAATGAAATAATTCTCAAGCATATAACTTAGTTAATAATAATCAATACAAATTCCTCAGTTGATAGGATTAATTTGAGCAGCACAACTGAAAAAAAAAAAAGGAATATTCAATGATGTTGGCACTCAACCATTTAGTACAGCTAAGGTTATGAAATCTTGAGGATCTGATAGAGTATGTTCCATCTCAAATGCTAGTAAAAGAACTCAACTTTTAGTTATGTCTAACAACAATTAGTAAGTAAACAAAAAAGTCATGCCTATTATATCATATCGCTACATCGAGTGCTTTAGTTAAAATTGTGGTTGGCAAATGAAATATTAATTCTCAGCCAACAATGCTTAAAACCCAACATAAAGCAAAGATAAGTAAAACAAGCCCTTGTAGATGCCAATGGGTCTAAGTTCACTGCATACCCAAACAAAGTAACTACCAAGTTATACTCGTATTATTTTTTGCATTTCAAGTCGAATTAACTAGTCAAGCAATCAAGTTGGTCAATAATGATAGATATAAATTCCTCCAACAATAAGACTACTTTGAGCAGCGCAAAAACACTTCTAAGAGATAAACTCCATTCATATAATGTGTAACAGACGAACAAATGAAGCCCCTCCTTTCTCAAGATTGAAGTTCATTTCTTTGTCTCCAATTTGAGGCAACCAATTACGTTGGCATTCAGCCACCAAAAGGAATCAAGGATTTCTAAGGTTTAAGTATTTTCCATTATTAGCAATCTGAAATAAGCTTCAGACTCCAAAGAAAGTGATGAACTTCAGAGTTTTCACTATGTTCAGCAACTAGTAGCTAAAAATTAAAAATTAAAAATTAAAAAGAAAGGAAAAGAGGGCAAAGACAAACAAAATGCTAGCAGCTTATATCCAGATCAAGCAAAAGTGAAAGCAAAAATTATATCTACAGCATCCGCAATAAATAGATACAAGCAAAAAAATCTAATCTAAGCCTAGATCTTTCTATTCCATGTTTTAATTACAGAACAGCATAGCTGTTCCAGCAAGTAATGAACACAATTACAAACCAAAACCAATAATCTTAGCATAACGTCACTCCAAACCTAAAAACATAGTAACAATAGCATAAAATCTAAGCAAAAGAAACAGATAAAGAAAGAAGGCTGAAATGGGTTACCAAAATTACGACCAACGATGCAATGCCAAGTGGGTCCGTGCCTCCTATCGAACTCCTTCTTTATGTGCTCTGCAACATCCTTCTCTACATTATGCTTCTCGAAAGCCTAAATAAAAAACAAGCCGAAATCAAACATTTACCCAAATTTAAAATAGCGGAATTCAGCTCAAAAATAAATGAAAAAATAGAATAAGTAAAGAAATCAAGGAAAGAAATCAAGGAAAGTGTGAGTAAGGAGCTAACGGCGATTGCGATATCAACGGCCTCTTTCTGCATGTCATCTTTCATGTCAGCATTCTTGATGATGATTTTCTTGGCGGTGGGAACGGTGGCCGGAGAGACTTTCCAATCATCCGAAATTGGCTTTCCCACAAGACCACCGTTGATGCTTCTCTTTGCTTCATCAGTACTCATCGTTTTTCAACTTTGCGTTTTTGCTTTGAGATTAAGCTATTTGCTTGGTTCCTGATTTGAAGTAGGAGAGAATTGAAGTAGGAGAGAACAGTTTCTTTCTGAAAAGGGGCAGGAGAACATTATTAATACATTTATTATATTTATTTATTTATATATGTATTATTTGATTTTTTTTAACTGTAGTAAACTCCTAGTAGTTTGCGGTCTGTTTTGGTGTCTGGTCATGGTAATTTTTAAATTCTATGTAAAATGTAAATTCCATTTACTGCCGTGAA
Source organism: Triadica sebifera (assembly GCA_023653625.1). Lineage (NCBI taxonomy): Eukaryota > Viridiplantae > Streptophyta > Magnoliopsida > Malpighiales > Euphorbiaceae > Triadica > Triadica sebifera. The sequence continues at coordinate 1,435,957 of CM042908.1, forward strand.
TTTCATTTTAGGTTAATAATTTGGATAAACTCATTTTTGGCCTCTGAATTTTTCAAATTTATTTTATTTTCTTTAATTGTGTTTTATTGAGTCTCACACTTTTTTTTTTCTTATTGAGTACCCATTTTTTAATTTTGTTTCATTGAGCCCTCAACTTTTTTTTTTCCCAATTGAGCTCTTGTGGATCTTGTGACTTTTTTTTTAATAATTATTCAGGCTAGCAGTCAAACTATAAGGGTTTAATAGGAAAAAAATTGAAAATTTTAATGGAATATAAATGAAGATTAAATATTGGAGAAAAAAATTGGGAAACTTAATAAAATTAAAAAATAAAACAAACTTAAACATTGAATACCTTTTTTTTTAACCATTCCTTAATTCCTTATAACTGCGCCTTCCACAAATGTTAGGTTGGGGTTAAATATTTTAGTTTTCAACATTTGATTGTCACAACCAATGTAATTTTTATTTTTTACTATATTGAACCAAAAAAGGGTAAAAAAAAAATTTTTTAATTTAATTTTCTACAACACGTCTTTCTTTTTATATTAGAAGTTGGAGAATGTGTGATATTAGAGATCAATGGAGTCTGGAAACATTTCGAATTTATGTTATTTGTAATTAAGTTTATTACTTGGCAAACATTTCTATGTTCTTTGTATTCAACCTGTTTTGCTTTGGCTAGCTTTTTGCGGCAATAGTAACATATGTATACTTCTATCCTCTGTGAGAATCAATATTAGAAATTAAATTATCAGAAAAAATGCGGAAAAAAATAAGCCAAAGATTAAATTACAGTTCAGAAAAGAAGTTGAATATTAATCATAAATTATATTATATATCTATTATTCTAAATTTTTACACTTGACAATTGGATCGAATTGGAGTTGCGTTATTTTTGGACCAATCTCAAGTTGAATTAACTTGGGTCAATTCATTTTCTAAAAGACTAAATTTATATGATTTTAGGGTTCAATTTGAACCATTGATTTCGAGTTGGGTTGAGATAGAATTTTTTCTTAGGTTCAAATTGGATCAAAAATGCTATGATATATATATATATATATATATATATATATATATATATATATATATATATAAGTTTATAAGTGGACTTGAAGAATATTGATTGATTAATATTGTTCATTGAGATACTTTTCTTATTTTTGGTATATAGACGATGCTCTAATTAAGACATAAGAACTTCCATTTTTCCTTATCATGAATAACTGGCCAGTCTTTTATTTTGACCGATGGATTGTTGGAAATAACTGATAGTTATTCTTCTAAGCTGTTGGTCAATGTTGGTCAAATATAATAAATTCTTATCCGATTTGTTCAACTTTGTTTTTTTGGCTGAATATTCTATTTGGTCCCTCAACTTGGCACACTTTATCACTGTGCTCCTGGAATTTTCATTATGACCACTTGGGAACCTATGCTTGGACAACAAGGAGAAGGTTTTATGAGGTTTACTCAACAAGGAGAAATGAGAAACTGAAGAGTTAAAAAAAAAAAAAAAAGAGTAGGGAAGAGGTGAAGACTTTGTCCAATCTTAGAGTCATTGTTGATTTTTTCAAGAAAAAGGATTCAGAAGAGGCTGAGGAAATATGTGTCTGCTGGTTAGTGAAGAAAAGTGAGAAGTTTGAGGGAGGAGAACAAGAAGTCTCCTTTGGATGTGAATTCTTCTAAGTCTGCCATTGCAAGTGAGAGAAAAATTGGGGTTAGAAGGGTTGGAATAATCTAAATTGATAGATGATGGTGGGTTTTAGGAGTTTTTGTGGACAATCGGAAGGTTTGAGAGGTTTTCTGTGCTGCATTATAGCATGATTGTTTGGGCCTTCTTAGCTTTGTTAGTTGAGTTCTTAATAATATTGGAATATTTTGTAATAATAGGTAAAACATTGTTACAACTGAGATAAACCCGTACATGGTAATTCAGCAGCCCTATTATATTCTAGAACTACTGATTTACAAGGAATTTATTGCTAGTTCAGATGGAGAATATTTTGAAGTCATGATGCCCTTTAAGGGATTTGTTTATTTTAATATATTTACAGCAGGAAAATAATTTTTCAGTTCCCGAAAGGTTATTCTTTTTTTAATGCGTATGATCTTCTGTTCCAATTAATGCGCAGGTGATAAGCAGCTCCCTGTGATCGGTGAGGCCTGCTATGTCTTTAACTTTGCAGTTGCTGCTGCCCCTCATGATTCTCATCGTTTGAGGTTGATGACCATGCTGTGTTAGTAATTGCTTTTGTCTTAGGCACCTTACCCTCTTGTTGCTGTTGTTGCTCATTGCAACCATGACTATTTGAGGCCAACAAAATCTTCATAACCCTTTTTGCATCCGGCTTTACTCTAGGGGGCCTCCCTCGGTCTCGACTTGACAAATAGGTGGCTGTTAGTACCTGGGCTCATTACAGCTATGGCCCAACCAGCTAATCACTGAAACAGTGATTGAATCACAAAAATATGAAGGAAAGTAAAGGAAAAGTTAGAGGTAAGAGTAAGAAGTTAGAGAGAATGAAGAACTAGAAAGGGAAGTTTAGAGAAAGAAGAAGATTAAGAGAGAAGTAATCAGCCTAGGAGGTGTATTCGATATAGCATGCTTTAACAAAATGCAGCACTTATAGAATCTTTTAGTTATTCTTAGAGTCTTCAAGTTCAATTCCCATATCCACAGCAATAGTTGTTTGATGTGTCATTTGATATGCTGCTTGCGGGAGTTGTTCTTTCGTAGCAGATTTCTGTTGTAGTACCCTAACACTGGCTGCTGCTCATACTATTACACAAACACGGCCAAGCTTCATGAGAGCATGGAGGTCATGACCCTCCAAAAATTCAAAATTTTCTTATATATACAATAAAATTAAAAATTATAAAAAATATATTTTTTATGTATTTTTAATATTTGGCTTTTATATTATAAGATAAAAGTTGACTTTATTAAATTTTTTAAACTTGTAAAACTATTTATTGAATTATTTGTTTGACTTTATTAAGTTTTTTAAACTTCTAAAACTATCTAAAGTTCATCAAATATATTTCCAAAATAAGAATAAAAAACAATATCTTAGTGATTGATATTAAAAAAAAAAATTGTTGAACATTTGATTCAATTCTCAACTGTTGGTAACTTTAAAATTTTAAAAAATATATAAAATAATATTTTAAATTGAATAATTTTATTTATTAATTTATAAATTATCTCTAATTTTTTATTTTTGATTCATAAAATTTAGAGTCTAAGATTCATCTCGAGAGACTAGATACGATGCATCTTTGTTCACATCTATTTTTGGAACATGAGAACTAACCATGGCAGAAAGGTCAAAGATGTTGGCAGGCGATAAATAATTAGCAAATGCCAGGTGAATAATTGGGAAAAAAAGAAGAAAGAATTTTCTTTTAATACTTATCAACATAATCTGTTTGCTACCAAGTACATGATAATGTGAACAAAATTTGGAGTTGAAAAAATTAAGTATTATTATTTTTTATTTGTTGGTAGCTGGCTTGTTGTAATTGTTATTAACCTATCATATCCTTTTGAATCTTATTATTTTGAAATTATTTATAATATATATATATATATATGTTGTAATCCAGTACAAAATATTTTATTTTTATATTTATATATATATATATTAATTATTTATATTTTAATATAATTAATATTTTTTAAAAATAATAAAATAAAAATATAACTCATTTAAAATAAAATTTATTTTATATTTAATAATTATATAATTAACTAATTAATTAAATAAAAAATATTTTAATATTAAAATAAAATAAAAATTTTAATAAAAATTAAAGAACGATAGAGAATAAAAAATTTCTATACTCATACAGTACGATAACAGAGATTCAAAATTTTTTTTCAACAGAAAACAGAATTTTGGGATAGAAAGCGGTAATAAGGAACTTCAAATTTTTGCATGTTTTTTTTTAATATTTAATACTTTTAGTTTTTTATATAGAAAAAAAAAATCATACTATTTTTTCACAACAAAAATTTAAGGATATAAATATTTGAAAAAGAAATATTAGTATTTTTCACTTGCTTCGTAATACGTGAACTTTGAAAATATCTTTTTAAATGTCAAAAATTATTTTCTTATATTGATATAAATATTTCATTTCTTGCTAAATATAAAAATGTTGCCAAAATAACTAATCGTCAGACATAAAATAAATATTATTTAATATTGTAATTTTATTTAATTTATATTCAATTTTACTGTATTTATTTATTCATTTGTTGCTAAACATTATTAAAGAAATATTTGTATTCATCTTTTTAATAAGTTTATCTATCTTAAAAGTAAAATTTTATTTTGATGAGTTTCTCTATTTTATAAAAATAATGCAATTTTTAAAATTTTCTAAGTCTATCTTTATTTTAATAAATATTTTATAATTTTTAAATTTAATAAATTTTAAATGGTATTATAATTAATTAATTATTTAAATTAATAATTATTTTCTTAATTCTTGCCTTACATCATAAATGGGCAAAAGACATAGTGCCATGCCGATCCGGATATTTATAACTTCGAGGCGAAATGTTAATTAAATGAAGGGCAGATTTGTTTCGCTATATGCCTCGCAAGAGAAACGCGTGCAAACACTTCATTGCTGCATGTAAATTGATATTTAGGTTTGTTTGATAAACTAGTTAATAATCTCTGAAAATATACTAATAATTTAATTAATCAAATTAAAAATATTTAATAAAATTAATTAAAAATTTATATAAAAATATATTTAAATATAAAATATAAACGTATTATTAATATATATATATATATATATATATTATAATAAAAAAATTATATTAAATATTTTAATTTAATATAATAAATACGTTTACTATTATAACATAAATGTAAATTATAAGTAATTTCATTGGAAAACATAAAATTTTAAATAATAAATAAAATATCTTATCTTCCATAAACTTTTGATAAATCAAATCTTAAGTTACCTTCTGACTTTATCCATTCATTTTTATGTCAATCAATAAAAAAATGCTAAATGACCAAAACCAAGCGACAAATACAATTTAGTTAATAAATCAAGATGTATTATTTTTTTAAAAAAATCCAAATATGAATATAAAAAAAATATACTTTTTTTAATCTTTTTATATTTCAGGTAAGTATTTCTAATATGCTCACCTATTTCGTAAAAAAAAAAAAGACTCAACAAATAAAAATATGAAAACCCAATAAAAATAAATAAAGAAGTCCATGATTGCCCAAAATAAAAATACGAAATAAAAAATTCTTAAAACACAAAAGACAAAAATTAAAAATTTTATTAATATAATGTAAAATAAAAATAAAAATATTTAATCATTGTTATAGACATAGTATAATATTTAGGTAAAAAAAGCTATTAGTTTAGATTGAATTTATGTATTTATTCAAGAATTAAATAAATAATAAATTAACATATTATTAATTATTAGTATTATTAGACGGTCTGAATTCATGAACTGTCCCCCGTAGGCAAGTAATTTAATTTTTATCAACGAAATTAAGAGGTGGGACCCCAAGGACAGGTGATTGCGGTTGAAGGCTTGAAGCTGAATGGACCACATGGTTATCCAAATCAACACAGCGGCAAAGCGGCATGGGATATTAAGAATGCAATTACAAAAATCTCTCTCGTCTTCTTCTTTATAAACAGAAAATAATCACCCTAGCTAGTAGCATCGGACGCGCACTGAAGAATCAATGGCGAAGGGCAGAACCACCATTGATGTAGGAGATGATGGTGTCGCTATTATCACCATCATCAATCCTCCTGTTAATTCCCTCTCTTTTGACGGTAACTTCTTCCTTTTCTCTATTTGATTCTTGCGTCCGGATCTTTTCGAATATCCAGGTTTTTTTTAATGTTAATGGTGAAGCTTCCTTTTTAGCTTCAATAAGCTAAAAAGTCCATTTACCTCGTCCGGTTATTAAAATTTCTGTTGCTCTATCAGTGATCAGAGACAAATGGAATTGCTTTGCATAACCTGTTGAAACTGATACAACTAGATAGTATTAGTTCACACAACTATTGGCTGTTTTATTTGAAAATTTGATAAGGATCAGATCTCTGTGTATGCTTAATTTAATTGTGTTTTTTTCTCTATACTTTTAATAAATGTCAGTATCTTTCGCAATTGTCACAAGATACTGATACTCTCTCTCTCTCTCTCTCTCTCTCTCTCTCTCTCTCTCGTTCTTTATCCAGTACTAAACAGCTTGAAAGAAAGTTATGAACAAGCCTTAAGAAGGGACGATGTGAAGGCAATTGTTGTTACTGGTAAGTGCCCAGCTGTCACTTAATAAAATAGCTAGGAGCTTCCATTGCATGGATGCTTGGTAAGCATTTTGTAAGGCAAGTCAGATTATCAGATGTGAAGCTAATATGTCATGTCAATGGGGCAGGTGCAAAGGGAAAGTTTTCTGGTGGATTTGACATTTCTGCTTTTCGTGGCATTGCTGGGGGAACCGGTATGTTAAATATGTTACTCATCTTATGTTATAGTATTGAATGATTGCAGCTTAAGTGCCACTAAACTATGTTTTTTCAGTGGATCAACCGAAGCCTGGTTACATATCAGTGGAGATTCTAACTGACACTTTTGAAGGTGTTGCTTCTATGTTATCTTCATTCATTCTGGCTTAAGCATTTTCACAATAATTGCAAATGTATATGTTGATTATTTGACCCGTTGCTCTGTTTTCCAGCTGCAAGAAAACCTTCAGTTGCTGCAATTGATGGCCTTGCCTTAGGTGGAGGGTTAGAGGTGGCAATGGTATGCATTACTATAGAGTATATCTTTTGAAATGGACGCCTTTTAAATTGTTTTCTTTAGAAAACCTAATAGATTTGTTATGTCAGGCATGCCATGCACGTATCTCAACCCCTACTGCACAATTAGGCTTGCCTGAACTTCAACTTGGAATAATACCTGGATTTGGAGGTATGCTGGTGGGATCATTAGGTTCCTTTTGTTTGGTGGTTTTTGGACTTACATCTTTATTTCTTTTATTGTTTCTATTGACTAAATGGATTTTCTGGTTCATTAGGTTTCTCCTGTTTTGAAGTATTTTTGGATTTATATCCGTATTTCATTGTCTTTCTAGAATCTTAATGAATTTTCCTTTGGTTTTCTGAACTAAATAAACAATTCTCTGTTCTGTTTGTGGTTATGTAATGTGGGTACCTCGAAGATCAAATGGTGAAAGAAGAATTTGAGATATGGTTTGTTTTGGTATGCTAAAATTAGCTGTAGATAGGGGACGGTAAAACGTGTTTGCTCTAGCAATTTGTAGTGATGTAATTGTGATTATTAGTTTTGAGTCATAGACAGAGGATAAAGAGTCTCCTAGGTGAAACTCATAGATAAGAAATTAATTTTCAATGTCTACTCCTAGTGATGGATTTTGGTCAACATGTCTCTGAAGTTGACCTGGGGAAGTTTAGAGCTTTTCCTGGTGGAATAGAGGAGCAAAATTATGTTAAGTTGGTCTGGTGGTATGCAGGGACAATGTTTTCATAGGTATGGTCCCATGTGGCTGAGAATGAGATGCAGCAGAATGATGAGATGGGCATGATTTTTGTTTTCATATTGTTAAGCCAGATGACACAAAAATGAAGTTTGACAATCATATGAGAGGCATTAATAATATTTTGTGGGAACTAAATGAAAAAACTGTATAAGCATATTCACACAATGTATGATGCCCATCATTTATCTCATTTTTTCTGCTTTTTATTCCAGACACAACATTGGGCTGTAATGTTATTCAGTTGGTATAAGTTGATGGATCTCAACTCAATTCTAGATGCTGTTTTTGGTGTCAATTCTATTTTCATAATCTGAATCTGCATCACGAACAATGAACTAAGAATGATATTACTTTATATCACTTTCTTTGTTGCCAATGTTTGAATATAATAATATGGCATCACATTGAAGATTAGACTTTGTTCATTTATGCTTAACTAAGATGAACTTACCTTGCTGTCAATCTCCTGCATTTGAAATGACTCAGGAACACAGAGACTTCCTCGTCTTGTTGGTATTTCAAAGGCCCTTGAAATGATGTTGGTATGTTTTGGCTAGATCTTCCTTTAGCTTTATTCTTGCAACTTCTGTTTATTTGCATGGTAGCTAGATTTTCTGAAACTTGTGACTTCTCTCTGTATGTAGACATCAAAATCAGTTAGGGGGGAAGAAGCTCATGCTTTGGGTCTTGTGGATGCTGTAGTTTCACCCAATGACTTGGTGAACACTGCACGGCAATGGGCTTTGGATATATTGGAACGTAGGAAGCCATGGGTTGCTAGTCTTTACAAGACTGACAAGTTAGCTTCCCTTGGGGAGGCCAGGGAGATATTCAAGTTTGCGAGAGCACAAGCTCGGAAACAGGCTCCTAATCTCAAACATCCTTTAGTTTGCATTGATATTGTTGAAGAGGGTATAGTTAAGGGTCCTCAGAATGGACTCTGGAAGGTTCTGTTCTGTCTTAACCGCGCTGTTTCTCATGTCCAATTGCAACTAATAGACAACCATGTAACAACACTTGTAATGTTGGCAGGAGGCTGAAGATTTCCAAGTACTTGTGCGTTCTGACACCAGCAAGAGCTTGGTCCACATTTTCTTTGCTCAGCGGGGAACCACAAAGGTCCTGGTGAAATCTTATACGAGTAACTTTTGTTTGTCCATTGACAGTTTCTTCTTTTGAGTTGCAAAAATCAGCTTATCTTTAATTACCACGGTTGTGCATCCAAATTCTTACCGTGCAAGTTCTTTAACTATTTGTCTTTTAATCACAAACAGGTTCCTGGAGTTACTGATAAGGGATTGGTGCCTAGACGAGTGAATAAGGTTGCTGTACTTGGTGGAGGACTGATGGGTTCTGGAATAGCAACTGCACTGATCCTTAGTAATTATCCAGTAATCCTGAAAGAAGTAAATGAAAAATTCTTGCACGCTGGGCTTGGTAGAGTAAAAGGTGAGGCCTGGGCCTTCTCTTAGCCTATTACCTTGCACTTGAGCTTCTTATCCCTTGATTATCATTAGGGCTATATTTTTCTGGATTCGTATGAATGTGAGAAAATATTCCTTTTCTTTTTCCAGCTAATCTGCAAAGCCGTGTCAAGAAAGGAACAATGTCTCGACAGAAGTTTGAAAAAACTCTCTCTCTTCTTAAGGGTGTTCTTGATTATGAGAGCTTTAAAGATGTGGATATGGTCATAGAGGTGCTACAAACTGCAGGATGAATTGCTTTATCATTGTCATTGTCGTTATTCTGAAATTAAACAATCTTAATCTCTATTATTTCTTCTCGGTGCTCTTAACAGGCTGTTATTGAAAATATTTCTTTGAAGCAACAAATTTTTGCTGATCTTGAAAAATATTGTCCACCACACTGTATACTTGCAAGCAACACCTCCACTATTGACTTGAACTTGATTGGCCAAAGGACCGAGTCCCAAGATCGGATTATTGGAGCACATTTCTTTAGGTAGAATCAAGTGCAAAGTAGTTTTCTTCTCTATATCTCTAGATGGAATGCTTATGTGCGAGTCAACTAAGAGTTTTCCCCTCTACTTTTGTTTTTGGCTCAATTGTTTGTGTTCTAATGCAGCCCAGCTCATGTCATGCCACTTTTGGAAATTGTTCGTACAAAGCAAACATCTCCCCAAGTAATTGTGGATTTACTAGATGTTGGAAAGAAGATAAAAAAGACTCCAGTTGTGGTTGGAAATTGCACAGGATTTGCTGTCAACAGGATTTTTTTCCCTTACACACAGGCTGCTTTCTTGCTAGTCGAACATGGAACAGATCCTTATAAGATTGACAGGGCCATTACCAAATTTGGAATGCCAATGGGTCCATTCCGGTACATTATACATTAGATAAATATGGTTTTCTATTTTCATCTTGCAGCTGGGGAGTAAATAAAGTGCTTCAATAGATTTGTATAATTTTCTGATTTGTCACAGTGAATAGGTTTTAATACTTCATTTGTTTATGCAGGTTAGCTGATTTGGTTGGTTTTGGTGTTGCGATCGCAACAGCCATGCAGTTTATTGAGAATTTCCCTGAGCGAACATATAAATCAATGGTTATCCCATTATTGCAAGAGGATAAGAGATCAGGTATGTTTTCTTCCTGTGGTAATCTAGGAAGCTCCCCAAAATCACTTTTGTATAGAAAAATGGCTGCATGTTTGAATATGTCATTGATCATGTGAAAATCACAGGGGAAAGTACTCGCAAAGGGTTCTATTTGTACGACGATAAACGCAAAGCTAGTCCAGATCCTGAATTAGGGAAATATATTGAGAAGGCAAGAAGTATTTCTGGTGTTGCCATCAACCCTAAGGTGTTTTTCTGTCTCGCTTGCAAGTTGCAACTTGATGTTGTAATTCTACCTAATGCTGGAAAATAGAAATTGTTGTCTTGTGGACAACAGAAAAGCAAGTATTTTTTAACAGATCTCTTTTGCTTTCACATTCACTCTGTGTGATTAATAGTGGGATCAATCCTTGATGCAGCTTGCAAAGTTACCTGAGAAAGACATTTTGGAGATGATATTCTTTCCGGTTGTGAATGAGGCCTGTCGAGTTTTTGCTGAGGGAATTGTTGTTAAAGCTGCAGACATTGACATTGCTTCTGTTATGGGCATGGGCTTTCCTCCTTACAGGTACGAGACATTTACTCATGATTGATGTTGTTTGCATTAGGGGAGGTGTTTTTGGAGGTTCCCTCCAAAGTTTAGATTATGTTTGTAATTGATTGATGTTGTTTGCATCAGGGGAGGCATTTTGTTCTGGGCTGATTCTCTAGGATCGAAATATATTTATTCAAGATTGGAAGAGTGGTCAAAGATGTATGGAGAGTTCTTTAAGCCTTGTACCTTTTTGGCTGAAAGAGCTGCAAAGGGTGCTCCACTGGTAAGATATCTGATTTTGTCAATTTTTTTTTAATTTTAGATATATCACGGCCTCGGTTTGACCAATGAGCTGAATGTCCACAGTTCATTGGTTTTAGTTTTTATTTTGCTGAACTTGCATAAGGTATATTTGCATATCTAACGATGTTTTGTGTTTTCCTGCTGCAGAGTGCACCAGTGGAACAAACAAACTCTCGGTTGTAAGCTTATTATGATCGTTGAATTGGGGCGTGTCAACTGTTTGCAATTTTTCTTGTATTCTCTTCCATCTTTTCCTTTCCTTCTCCAATGCTAGTTTAGTAATAATGTGTCCTGAGGAAAATGCATATAATAAGGCATACTCTAAATATGGGAGAATAATACCCTGTAATTATAAACAGATATGAAAACCCTGGAGGATTTTTTCTTAATATTTGTATTTTTCGTTGTACCATATTCCTGAATCCTGATTAATTAATTAATATACCTCTTTCTAGTTGGTATCAAATTGTTGTTGGGTAGAAAAATATATATTTAAAATTTTTGTATTTAAGTTGACTGATTTATTTAATTTTTTATAAAGTGTTATTTTCTTTAAAATCTGTTTCTCTAAAAAATATATATATATTTATATATTTATCTCTAAAAGCAGTTTTTAAAATTTAAAAAAATTGAAAAAAAATAATATTTTTTGAAAAATATTTTTTTCCAAATGTATGTAGAAATCTTCTAGAATTTTTATTGTTTTTTCTCTGTGATCCGTATGCCATGCAAACCTGATTAATTAATATTGGTAACATCAGCGTTATGGTTTAAAATGTCGAAGTAGGCACTGAACATGATTAAAATATAATACAATACAATGGCATTAATTGGATATAAGTAAGAGAGAGAATAGTAATATTCATCACGATTATTTTAAACAAAATAAAACATAAATAAACACAAATAGATGAGAGTGTAAAGGAGCCGAGTCAAGCAGAATTAATAACTAAATTTTGCACTCTAGTTCTTGTTACTGCTCCCTTTGGTGCGTGTATTTCTTCTAACAGTGCCAGCATGAACTTGCTAAACAAAGAAAGAAGTAGAAGATTCTCATGATGGAGGTGTCATGCCCTCCAAATTAACACATCCAAAAGATAGAATCAAACAAATCAAATATGAATACACAAAAGAAAAATCTCACCTCAAAGCTAAAAATGGTTAGATCTAATCCATGTTGAGGTAAGAAACCTTCTATAGACAATAAAAGTTTCATCTCAAACAAAGGGGAAAGATAGCTAATAGCTTGAAGAGATATTGAAGGATAATAATAATAATAATAATAATAATAACAAATATGAGCAAAGATAGCTTGAACATATATTGAAGGACAATAATGGAAAAAATTATGATCAAAGGAACAAAATCCCTAAAAAAAAAAAAAGAGGAACCTCAATGAAGCAAACCCACAAAAAAATATAAAATAAAAAAGAAGATTAGCTCTAAGTTGATTTTTAATGGAGAAAAGTTGCGGTTTTGCTCTGAGCTTATTATTATTATTATGGTTTTTGGAAAGTTTAAAAAAAAAAAAACAAAAAAGCAAAAGCAAAAGCACAAGATCTAAACTCAGACCGACAATCTCTCTACTTACACCCAATCTAAAATTCTGGTAATAGAGCTTCAGAAAATAAAATATTGAATAAAAAAAACTAGGCATAAATTACCAAAATTGAGAACTAACATGAGACACAACAGCTCGAGCAATGGCATGAGTGGCTGTTAGCTTTTCTTCGAATCCACGACATCTTGAGGCCATAAAGGCCACTCCAAAGCTGTTTACAACTGAGCATGATGCTGCCAAATTATGACAAGTTCTCTTGATTCAGATGGAAAGCAAAATAAACTTCCTGATTATCAACGTTGTTCTTGTTCGGGATTGGGAACTAAGTAATGTGCAATTTTTTGGATAATTTTCATATATAATTACTGAATTTATAATCTTAGTTAGAAAATAAATTTCTTTTTAACAAAAAAAAAGATTTTAAGTTTTTAACTCAAAAATTATGCGATATTTCATTTCATCTTTCTAGACACCATATCACATTTTATTTGGGATTTCTATATCATAAGACATTTTGCCTTTAGCTTTCTACGTATAAATTCAGTGAATGAAATTAATTTCAATTCTTTAAGTGCTGAGAACTTCTCAAACAATCAGAATTGCTTTCTTTCAAGAAATTAGAATTACCATATAATAATAATCAATTATGATCTTAACTTTGTTTTTTGAATTAAAAAGATTGACATTGTTAGAGTGCACCCTAAGCCACAACCAATATTTTCTTAAGCACACAATTATTAATTAATATTTGATTTTTTTTTCCATTGAAATGATCATAATTCATAAGTAGTAGTTATGAATTGTCAAAAGGGGGGACACAGAACACAAGAAAATGGGCAATTGATTTGATTATTAATAAAATAACATGTGATACACGATTCATTTGGACAATGAGTTGTTGAGACATCAAAATTTCTGGGTCCCATTATGTCATAAACAGATATTATTACATGTCTATTTCACATTTTTGTCTATCCATTTACACTTTGACTTTATGTCAATCACCCTAATTCCGCAAAATAAATGGTAAGTGATTAAATACGTTCGATATTTTTTAATATTTTTCAATATTTATCTATTAGTTAGTTAAAAATAAAAAAGAACAGAAAAAAAAGAAAAAATTATTTTGAAAATTTAATTTTTCTTATCAAATAATCAGAAAATAAATATTAAAAAATAAAAAATAGAAAGTATTTTTTTTCCACAAAATAATTGCCCCACTAAATATTGGTCTATGTATTGACCCAAAAAAATATTGGCATAAATGGTGAATCAATCAAGTACAATTGAATCTGCAATATCCTAAATATATTCTGAAGTATATTCATCAATAATTAAATTGGGTAATTGATGGATAAATTTTTATTACAAGATTTAGATTGGTTTTGGAGAGTGCGAACGCATTCATTTGTCTTTAGAATTTTTTTTTCTGATGATTATTAAATTTTAAATTTAATATTTAGACTTAATCATTACATAATTTTCATTTTGGAGTAATTTTATCTTAAAAGTATCCTGTTTCATCTTTTTTTCCCCTTTTTATTTTTGGTTTGATTTTAGAACCCGGTGTATAATTATCTGTAAAATTAGAAATTTATGTAAAGTAAAGATTTTGAAATATATATATATATATATATATATATATATATATATATAATGACATAAATTACTTGAAAATTATATATTAATTAAGCTAAAAATTAATTTAAAGTAAAGTGCCTTTGGGCCTTTGGTAAAAGAAAAAAAGAAATTTCAAGTGATTCTATTCTAAAAAACTATTAATTAAAAAGAAGTGACACAATGACTCATTTGGATAAAATGATGGCTATTGCTAAGCAATTATCCACAAGGGAATATTTTAGTATTTCTGTCTTTTTCTTTGTTTATTTGTTTTTTTTTCTTTTAATACAATTTCAAACTTTTTCTACTCTTCTTTGCATTTATTTATTTAGATAAAGTTCTTTTGGGTTTATATATATACACAATATCTGATATGAAACTGTTGACAGAAGAGCACGAAGATCTGCTTTGCTTTTAAATTATATGTTATTTTGACATATGACTAAATTTTAGTTTGAAATATTTAATTAATTAACAACTAATTAATTAATCATCAACATGTAAATTAACTTTACATCGTCAACGTACATTTAAATTTTTTTTTTGGGATAAATCATATTAATAATATTTAGGCTTTAAATCAATAATGGACAAACAAATAGAAATTTATGTTTATTAAATAGAAATCTATGGAGATTTTTAGAGTTTTATGTGTAAAGCGATCAGTTAAGCAAATAGATTCTGAATGCTTCAAACATTATTAATTTATTAAATAGAAATTTAATTTTATTGTTTAATACTCTAGCCTTATGTAATCATATCAATAATTTTTAACTTGATGATGTTAAAATTATTAATTAGTAAAATTTTGGTATACTTAGCAAAATAAATCAAAAGGAAAAAAAGAAATAATGAAGGTAAGGAAAAGGAGAGATTACATAAGTAAATTTAATATTTTTACTTACAGAATTTGTTTTTAATAGCGTGATCATTATTTTTTTTGGATATAAGGGATTTGACTGGATGATTCAAATTCGAGATTTTACAACTTCAATTATCAGACTAATATTATTAAATTAAAATTTATTGGTACTAATTTAACAATTATTAATACAATTTGTTAAGCTTATTTATAATTGTAATGCTAAGATTAGCTAAAATTTGGGGTTCTTGGATAATAAAATTAAAAAAAAATTATAACTAAAAATTAGAAATTAAAATTTTAATATGTTTATGAAATAAAGTGATAAATTCAGACTTTTTCTCAGTTAGTCAATTTATATATATATATATAGGCAATGAAGGAATTATCAGACAATATTATTTTATTTCAACTTTAACAATCTCTTTCTATATATATACCTTTATTTCCTATCTACCCTTCGCATTATAATAGTCTCTCTCTCTCTCTCTCTCTCTTTCCATTTCCAGGAACGGACCATATTTTTGTTGCTATTGATTTTTCAAGAATGGAAAACTTGAGCTTCTTTATTGGAGTCATGGGTGAGCACAAATCAATCTTCTTCTTAATTTCTACAATTTGCCGTTTTAAATTGTTTCGCTTTATATACAATTTCAAATTCAAAGAAATATATTTTCTAATTCTCTCACCTTGATTCAGGAAATGTAATCTCAGTTCTCGCATTTCTTGCTCCAGTGTAAGCTCTATCTCTTAGTCTCCTCAGACATGGGAAAGATTTATACATATATAGAGATTTTCAGCAGTTATTGCTTTGCATACCTATAGAGCAGAATATTTGATTCAGTAAGATCCGGTTTAAGTAAGTAAATAAGTAGATTCTCTAATGAGGTTGAATTCGATTTTGCAGAAAAACATTTTGGAGAATAATAAAGCACAGATCCACGGAGGATTTTGAGAGTCTTCCCTATGTCTGCACATTGCTTAGTGCAGCCTTATGGACATATTATGGAATAATTAAGCCAGGAGCTTACCTTATTTCTACTGTTAATGGTTTTGGCATCCTTGTTGAAATTGTCTATGTTGCTCTTTTCCTTATCTATGCACCTCCAAGGATGAAGGTATGATCAGGCAAACTGTCATGCAACAAAAACAATTTGATTGTATCTAACAGTTTATTATGGATTTAATCTCACAGATCCTGTTTAAGCAACTTCTTAACCAGTTTAAGCAACTATCAACAATATAATTATATTCCCTCATGTATGTAAAGCTCTATGTTTTACACTCATAACACACTATCATTAAATTAAATCGATCCATAAAAGCTCAATCTAAGCTATTGAGAAATGTGATTGGAGGGGTGTTTGAAATTGTTATTGGGTATTAAAAAAATGGATTTAAATTTTTTTTAATTTAATTGACTGATTTATTTAAAAAAATATCTATTTATTTGTTTCTATGCTTAAAAATTGTTTCAAAACTTTAAAAAAAATAAAAAAATTTCTCCGAAAACATTTTTTCCAAATTATTTCGAAACATTATCTCAAGTGGGGGGTGATTAAAAATTTCAGGCGAAAACAGGTATATTGGTAGGGCTGTTAGATGTGGGATTTTTAGTAGTAGCAATTGTGGTGATTCGGGTGGCATTGGAAGGAGATGTACGGATTGATGCAACTGGGTTCATATGTGCTGGCCTCAATATTATCATGTACGGTTCTCCTCTGGTTGCCACGGTGAGTGAGTTGTGCTGATCATTTACTAATTAAATCATTTATTCTTTTTTTGTTTTTGTAGATTTATTGAACTAAACTAATACATTATTATATAAAAAATAATTATTTTTTAATTTGAATAATATTTTTCTAAATTATATCATTCGGTGGATCAAATATAATTATACTTTGTCATTATATATATACATTACGTGACTTAATATACAAACAATATATATATATATATATATATATATATATATATATATATATATATATATATATATATATATATATATATATATATATATTTTTATTTATTTATTTATTTATTTATTTATATGTCGTAATTTATTATTGATTTAGTTTGCCTATTAATAGTATTCTAGATAAATAATAATTATATGATAAGAATAAAAGATAGGGTCTCATTATCTAATTACGTGGATTATGGTCAGCTAAATCTTCAGTATTTGTTGCTTCTGATCACCAAATATATTTTAAAATTAGTCAGACCAACTGGAAAACGTTGACAAATTAGACAATAAATAAATTAATTAATTAAGGATTTTCCACTTAATTTTTTTCGAACATCATTGTATTATTAATATAATGATTTCCTTTTATGACGATTAATACCTCATTAATTTTAAATCAACTTGATCTTTTGAAATTGGATTGAGTCTTCCATAATGCTTCTCTCTGACTCATGAATTATTAATTTATAACAAAATTAATAATTGTTTTTATAACATAACTATATTATTAGTTAATTTATGAATTGATTACATTCTTTTATCTCTAATGTAAATTATTGAGTTTTTACGCTTTCTGGTGGGCTCAGATGTTACACCCACGATGATGAAATCGATTCCCAAAAAAATCACACCCCTGTGGCAATTTTCTTCTCTTACAGCATCAATTTCTGAAAAAGACACCCCTAAGAAAACAAAAAAGGAGGAGGTTGTCGATTCAATTGCCCAAATAATTATATTTGCTAACAGCTTCAATGGGTGGTTCTAATGAATTTTGTGAACATAAATAATTTTTTTAATATATATATTCAATTGTTACATGTTTGATATGTAAATGTGATTTTCAGAAAACAGTGGTGACAACGAAGAGTGTGGAGTTCATGCCTTTCCTCCTTTCCTTCTTCCTCTTCTTAGCTGGAGGGATTTGGACTTTCTATGCTATTCTCACAAGTGATATTTTCGTTGGGGTAAGTTCATTTTTCTATTTACTACAATTTTATCAAATAAAAATTATCATAAATACATCACATGCATCATTTTTATCTTACCAACATATTTAAAAAACATATATCAAAATATAAAGCTAATTATATTAGTGTAGTAATCAAATAAATAGATAAATGAACATTTATTTTTAAAGGAAATTAGAGGGAATATTTAAGAATTTGAAATTCATAAAATATAATGATTCGACGCATAAATTCTTCTCTTAATAGGTTAAAAATTAGAAACTAAAATGTAGAAAATATATATATATAATCCAAAATAATTATACTCGTTATTAGTTGTTGATCTTTTGGTTGCATGGTCTTCAACAATTATTGATCTATGGAGAGCCACTAATTTCTTGAATTAAACAATCTTGATACAGTGGAACATATTGATTGGGATGAGCAGATGTCCAAATTAAATTAAACAATTTTGTTATGATATGGGACATTGGGACCTAAACAAATAAATAGCATACATACTAGAAAACAAATCCTAGCTAGCCCAGCTGGTAATTTCAAGCTCACTGTCTACAGAAAAATATTAAGGGGGTTTTTGTAATTGTTGTTGGGTGTCTAAAAATTAAATTAATTTTTTTAAAATTTTTTATAAACTATTTTTTTCAAATCTGATTATAAAAAAAATATTTATCTATCTGTTTCTTTCTCAAAATAGTTTTCAAAACTCAAAAAAAAATAAAAATAAAAATTTTTTTCCCTAAAATTTTTTTTCAAATACAATATCAAACCCTAATTATTATATCCATCATGAATTAATCTAATCTATATACTATAATATTTTACTTCACCCTTTTCAAATTAAATTGACAGGATATATAGTACTGAAAACTGTTGCTGAACCACTAGTTTAATTTTTTATCTGATATTTGACAACTATATATAAACATTATCTGCAGCTCCATGCATGATCTATATCAATAACTCATTTTTCATATTTAAAAAATAATTTTACAATCAATTTTATATTTTGAAATAAAAATAGAATTTTTTTATGTAATAACATATTATTAACTCTATTTATAATTCGAATATTATAACATAGATTTTCAAATATATATTAGAGGTTACACTTTATTTAGGGGGCAATCTGACTCCTTCTATGGGAGCTCTTGTGTTTCTGCATGTTAAAAATAGTAGAAATTTCTTGTCAATTTCATTTGTTTATATCTATATATGAACAAATTAATTATTCTTTATTATACGAGAAGTGTTAGTTATCTTTTCTATATTATTTTTTATTATTTTTTTCCTTTTTTAATAACACTATATTTTTTAATATGGATCTCATATCATAAAATATGAGGGTGTATATCAGTTAAAAGATGAAAAAGGTAAGTAATGAATAATGTAATAAGGAGAAGATATTTAACATTTTTCTTATTAGATATATAAAAATAATCATAAAAATTATTTTTCGTTTAACATAACAACAAATTATTCTCTAGCTATATTAATGAAGCCAAAAAATATAATTTGAAAATTTTCCAAAAACATGGATATATATATATATATACGAATTAAACTATATATATAGTTATGATGAATATTTGATTAATTAATTATGATAATGCATGTGATATATATAGGTGCCAAATGGGACTGGTTTCCTATTGGGAGCGGTGCAGTTAGTGTTATATGCAATGTACAGAAACGCGAAGCCATCTAACAGAAACGTTTCTGATGGGCTGGAAGAAGGATGGGAATATGATCCTCTTATCTCCTCTTCTCAACCTTCCCATTCTCACCCCATTAAATAATTTCTTCTTCAACTTAGATACTCAATTTCAATTTTAACCATAATTTTAGAATATTTTAAGTTTATTTTACATAATTATTCTTGTAAAGTAATATTCTCATTATCCCTACTCTGATTGTGCAATCTTGATTTCAATTCACGAGTTTGTTGATTTCCAATTGTCTGTGGTAATGCTTCTTCAAATATTGAAGCAAAAATCCAGCTTACAATAGAACATTCAGTCTGGTTCATATTGCATTATGAATCTCATTTTTTCATACGTATAAAATAAAAATAAAATGTTTGTTTTTTCGAAAATGGATTTTGGTGAACTATTAATATAGAACAAATTTATCAGTTATAATTTATAGGTACAACGTTTTTAATTTAGAGATTTATTATTTAAAAAACTACATATTTATTATTTATAACTTGTTATTTTATCACTACAAGTTTATTGTTTACGGCTTGTAGATTTATCATTTACAATTTGTAAGTTTATCGTTTTAAATTAGCAGTATACAATTTATTGATTTATCATTTATAATTTATTATTTTATTACTTACAAATTCATTAGTTTTACGACTTGCATGTTTGATTAATCGCCTAGAATATTTCTAAGTTTGGATTTGCTGTCTCACAGTATTTGCTAGGTAGACAAATGGACAACTAAATTTGGCTCAAAAACCATAACCCTATAATGTTCTTTCTATACGAAATCAACTAAATTCTCATAAATCCTAATTACCCTGGTATTGGATTTCTACACAATATGACCCATATTTATATAGATGTTTCTAGTGCTCAAAAAATAGATCACTTACTGGCTCTATAAATTTCATGGCCCATAATATAATCTCATAATAGGGCTTGCATTAATTTCTGCAAAATGATGATTAACCCCATTAATTTGAGTAAAAATATTGACCACAGTCTTTGAGCAGAATGCTAAAAATACTCTTTTTTTTTAAAGGATATTTTAATATTTACCTTTTGATTAGTTGGTGAAAAAATATAAATTTTTTCTCTTAGCTCTAATCAATTAGAATGTAAGTGTTGAAAAGTTTTTTTTTTTTAAATATTCTTACCATTACTCTTAGTAAAAATGACTCAAGATAACCACTTCCAATGTGTCAATAAATTCTACAAATATTAAATAAAATGAAAAATGGATTGGCTGAATCAAAATATTCACTCCATAAATAAAATTTAAATCATTAAATTTAAGATAATATATTGATGCTCTGTTTATAGTGATAACCACATTAATTTCCAACAACTAGGAATCGATATCTTAAAGATAGACTTGAAATTCAAATTTAGTTGATGTAATCAATTCCTCATGATATGTATATATTTTTTTTCAAAGTAATTTAGGTGATACCTCTATCTGGGTCTTAAAGAGTAAAATCAAGATATTTTAATATTTATCTCTTGATTAGTTAGTGAAAAAAATAATTTTTTTTTCTCTCAGTATCAATTAATTAAGATGTGAGTGTTAAAAATTATTTTTTTTAAAAAAAAAAGTGTTTTTACCATCACTCTTAGCAAAAATGACTCAAGATAACCACTTCCAATGTGTCAATAAATTCTACAAATATTAAATAAGATAAAAAATTGGATTGACTCAATCAAAATGTTCACTCCATAAATAAAAATCCAATCATTAAATTTAAGATAATGTATTGATGCTCTGCTTATAGTGATAACCGTGTTAATTTTCAACAACTAGGAACCACTATCTTAAAGATAAACTTGAAATTCAAATTTAGTTAATGTAATCAATTCCTCGTGATATGTATATTTTTTTTCGAAGTAATTTGGGTGATAGTCATAAAGAGTAAAATCATAAAATTATAGTAGATAGATGGAGGAGAAATACTAATTTTTTTTAATAATATAATTTATATCTTTTTATAAAAAAGTAATTAATACTTATCTATAGCTAGATTTATTGAACTAAAATACTAATGGAATAATCGAGGCTCAATTCATTGGAACATAGAAAATTAAAAATGGAAAAAAATTAATCATCCTAATCAACTCAAATAACATTAAATAATTACCGATATTTATAATTTAATTGAGTAATTTTTACTAAATAAATAAAATACTAGAAAATTAAGCAAGTAGTGTTGACGAGGGAACAAAACAAGTGTGATGCGATATGATGATTGGGTGAAAATAAGTGGGTAAGATGGTACGTTTGAGTACCATCACCAGGGATACAGACGATGAACAGAATCCTACGGATAGGGACTATTCACTAAACTAGGCTTCCTCCTAATCATGTGGGGTATCAGAAATTCAATTACAGATCTATTGGGGAAAAAAAATCAATTACAGAGCTTGAAATGCACCAAATACCCTTTCCCAACTTTTTTTTTTTTTTTGACAGAAGACGAATATTTTTGGATTTTAAATTATCAAAATTATCATAAGAAAATAAACCAAAAGTTAATTAAATAAAAATTTTAATTAAAGAATCTAAATTACATGAATTCAATAATTAAAAAAAGTATTTGACTTTATTAAATTATATATATAAAAAAATCTGCAATTTAGCTATTGGTCTATCAATCGAGCATTTACCTTAATGGAATAAGATGAACCAGTTCGGTTCCTCATTAATCTCAATAAACCAGGAGAAAAGAAAAAATAAAGAGAAGGGACGATCAAGCATAAACCCACATTGTAAAGATCCACATAACGTATTACATTATTCCTAAAATGACTCGAAAACCCAAAAATTAAAGTTATTAAAGAATATATATATATTATTTTGTTATCATTGATTATGAAAAAACTATACAAATATATTAAAATATAAATATTTAAAAAGAATAATTGTAATAATTTAAAATTTATATTATTATATCATTATAAATATAAATTTTTATGAATATTTAAATATTTATATTTTTTTCTCTATATCGATTGATTTTACATAATTTTTAATTTATTATTAATTAAATTAAATTTGAGTATATTGAAGATAAATTTTAAATTTGTCCCAAAATTCTTGTCACCTTGTGCCATTATTGATTATCAACTTGTGCGTTGAAGTGTGGTGGAAATGTCCAGAAGAATGTGTCCTCAAAATTCAACAAATTTTGTCATTAGATAAATGAGTTAACTTTGATTTAAAAAATAATTAAAAAAAATAAAAACTAATTGAGTTAATTTTAAGTTTTATCAATTTGTATTAATAATGAACCTCAATTTCAAACAAAAATTTGCGGTGATTTTAATTTTTATAATATAAAAATTATTTATCGTTTACTTTAATTACCATCTATATATTATTATCTCGACAAATTCAATTTGTTATTCAAGCGCCGTTTAGTTATGCATATTATCTTTATAAAATAAATTTTTTTGGCTCATAAAGTTGATTCATAACACTATATATATATATATATATATATATATATATATATATATATATAATTTATATATAATATATAAATATATCCCAAAACTTTTGTATAAAAATCATTTAGTAATTGTATATGCTTTGTCTTAATTTTGAAATGTAATTAAACGTATGGTCAGAGTATGAAAGTAATGTTCTAACTATTAAACATTGAATTAATAGATTTCATTCAAAAGCTAATTGAATTTATTATTAGCTAATTCAAATAAGTTTTGTTATAAATATAAAATAGCTATAATTATTTTTTGTAGGAACTATTAGAGCAGCAGATACTTACTTGTTGAGTGTAGATCATGCGGTTTCAATGTTTTAGAAGGAGATAAATTATTAGAACTTAACTCAATTCCACATTACGAACGCTTTGATTCACTTGTGATTGAACGGAAATGAAGAAATTCATTTTTGAGAATTTCTAAATTTCGGAGAAAACCTTTTAATTAAAAGTTATATCATTTCCTTATTTTTCATATAAAATTATATTTTTTTATAACTTTATATATAAGAATATATGAGTTTGGATTGAATCAAGCCCACATGAATGACCTAATACAACAAAGCCCAATATTTTTTTATATATGATAAAATATAAATTAATTAAATTAATAATGCATAAAAATTCGGTCTAGGCAAAAAAAAAAAAACAACCTTCTTACGTATATAAGGATGAGCAAAATCTATTGGATTCCCACCGAACCGAAATGTTTAGTTCCGGTTATTTGGATTGGATACGATTTTTAAGGGACTAAATTCAACATTTATGAATCAAGCTGTTGAAAAAATTCCTTTAATTTTTTTTTTTTACTCAAACGTTGAATTAACCAACTAATCTGAACAAAAAAAAATTAATTTGAATAAAATCATATTAAAATTTATAAAATAATTAATTATATTTTAAACTTATTTCTAAAAAATGCTATAGTATTTTTGCAAAATTTAAAAATGTCTTTTTAATTTTTTGACTTTAAAGAATATTTCTTTTTATATTTTGTATTTAAAAAATATCCCATTTTCTTTTTAAAATAGGTGCCATTTATTTCTAAATTCCATGTCGATTCACGCATTCATAGGACATCTCCATTTTCTTCTTTAATTTATTTTTTGAAATTAAACTAAATATCAGAAAATAAGAGAAAATATTTTTCAGAATAATATTTTTCTAAAACAAATAGAGCCTTTATTAAATGATAAGTTGGATGACATTTTTGAAAAATTTATTTTCCTGATTTAGAGAGAGAGAGAGAGAGAGATAAAAAAAAAAAAGGGGAAGGGGGGGGGGGGGGGGGGGAATTATGGAAATTTGGATATGGGTTTTAATGGGAATTCTCTGATATATAGCTTGAAGAAAGAAGAAAGGAGGAAGAACTTTAATTGCTCCACAGCTCTGAGACTCCACTATCACTCACCAGGCCTCTTCCTTTTTGTGAGAAAGGTTGGATTTATTGGGTGAATTGTTTCATGCTAATCTTTTTAGGACAAATTGAGTAATTTCTCTTTTGTTCTTGATGGCTTTTCACAGTTGCGATTTAGATTTTGTTGTGCATAATGTGAAGGAAATTCAAAGTTAGCATGTTGCTGTGCAGTTATTCATTCATGTGTCGTGATATTTTTGCGAAACAAAAATGGGGATCGGTCGAAGAAGTGACATTATCCCTTTTAATGTTGAATCATTTATAACATCCTCATTTTTATTGGAAGTAAGAAGCTATTTGCACTGCAACAAACTTGCAAGCACTGTAATTTTCTTATTTTTGTAAAAAAGAAAATCTAAACAAATTTTCTTAAAAACAAACAATAACAGACTAAAAAACAATTTTATGTTTTCAAAAAAACTAAAAATAAAAAAATGCAACCATAACAAACAAGAGTTTCATCATTTGAGTATGAGTTTGCAATTAATTAATATTATTTAGAATAATACATATATACTATAAATATACTTTATGTTTGTATATAGTATACTGCATATATACTGATATACTCAATATTATATCGGGATAAAAAATAGTATATAGTATACTAAAATTGGATAAATTTTACATATCGTTCTTCAACTCATACTAATACATAATAATATTCTTCAACTTTAACTAATAGTCTCCAACTTCGATTGAAGTAACAAAAATATTCATCTTTAATAAGTAAGTGTATTTCATGTGGTTGGTGATGTCGTGCCTAATTATAAAATATAATATGTAAATCTGTAAAAATATTTATGAGAAATATTTTTATTATATAAATTAAATTACAAATTAATATTGAGATATATTACTGTATATTAGTGTTAAATTTGGAAGATAACATGATAAATTTACTCAATTATATTGAACTATATCATTTGTTGATATTGTGAATTTTTTTAAAAATAACTAGTATAGTCATTCAAATAAAAAAATAAACTACAAATTTTTTTATTTTTTTATAGAATATTTTTTTGATTAAAAATAAGCAACTTTATAATAGATTAATTTTTTTATTATAAGCAACAATAAACAAATTTATTATAGAAATTTTTTTTGATTTTTTTATAAGCAAATACATATTTTATATGTAGTTCATATTGATTGATTTTTTTGTTACACAATATACATTGTTAATATTAAAAAAAATTATCAAAAATACATGCATAAAAAAAAATCTACCCAAATTTGATAAATAATATGAAAAAAAATATTTTGATCATATTATTATACACTATTTATGTTATGGAAATTATTACATAATATTAAAAAAATTATTACAATACTAATTTACAAAGGCCAATTTTTTTACATCTATAATTTAAATTAATAAAAATTAAAAATTTTAATTTTTTAGACTATTATTTAATACTTATAATGATTTATATCATCCGTATCGCTAGTAACAACTAATATTAATATATATTATACACAATTTATATTATAAAAATTATTACATAATATTAAAAAAATTATTACATCAATAATTTACAAAAGTAAAATTTTTTTATCTATAATTTAAATTCATAAAAAATAAAAAATTTTAATTTTTAAGACTGATATATAATGTCTATATATGGAAATATTATATTACTATTTTCAAGTATCAAAATTCTAAAAAATCGTTATAAAATAACCGACACATAACATTTTAGCTAATATTTAAAACCCTAATTTGGAGAGGAAGAAAAAAGAGAAGTATTTAAAGGTTTATTTATTTATTATTTTTTAAATTTTTTTTCTCTTACACTTCTTGTCTCGTATGCAATTTTTCCATAAAAAATATTAAAATTAAACTCAGCATTCCACGTGCTCATGGCGGGAGCTCTTCCTTAGTCCTTCACATTACGGATGACAAGGGATATGAGTTTGGTAGCTACTTGATTCTTTTAAAATCTAATTGATATTTTTATTAAGATTTTAAGATGAATTTGACAAATTTAAATATGGATAGAAATTTTTGGATACCCTGAATCTGATTATATTTAATATATATATATATATATATCATGAAATTTATTCTATTTTTATTTATTGAATATAATTATATAATTAATTTTTTATATATTTTTATAAATTGATAAATTATAAATGTAATGTGAATTTGAAATTTGAAATATAATTTTTCTATCATAATAGATAATATTTAATTTTATTATTTTAATGTTATTTTTGAATAATTTGATGAATTATTTTAATTTAAATGTGTTGAATTAAACTTTATATTTTATTTTATTTTGTAGTAATTTTATAGTAAATTATTTGTATTTTTTAATTAATTTAAATTTTATTTTATTTTTAATAATAAATAAATAATTAAATGAATTTTAAATATTAATCAGAATTTAAAATAAATATGGATATTAATATTATTTATATAATCAAAATTTTCGGAGTGACCTATTCCTTTCATCCCTATTTCGCACCCTTCAGGCATTTACTTCAATGCCAATATGCCAAAATTTTTTTGGTTCACTCGGACTCTTTTCTTTTGTTTGTTTCTCTCTCTCAACAAAATCAATAACTAGTAAAAAGGCCTCCTTCAAGGTCCCAAAAAGACCAGCATCACGAAAAGTTTGTAGCTTGGAGGCAGAAAGATAAAGATTGCTGCAAGAAAATCTTCAACTGATGGATGGGATCAGCAAAGGCGGTGGCGGTGGAGGTAGGGTTGGTATAGGTGAAGAAGATATGGGTGATGGTATGCAATGTAGTGACCATCCTTTTAGAAATAACCCAGGGGGTATCTGTGCTTTTTGTCTTCAAGTAAAGCTTAGGAAGCTTGCTTCTTCTTCTTTTCCTTTACCCATTCGTGGGCATTCCTCTTCCTCCTCTTCTCCTTCTTTCAGATCTGATATTGGTGGAGGTATTGGTGTTGGTGGTATCAATGGTGGTGGTAGTGCTGTGTCATCAACTGCTGTGCGACCCACATCGACAAAGTTTAGAAATGGCGGTGGCAATAATGGTCACTATCAGGAATACTCCACGAAGAGGGCCAGGATCCCTTTTCTTTTACCTAAAAAGAAGAAAATCATGGTTGCATCATCATCATCATCATCATCATTAGATCGTGATATTATTTTCAAGAGAAGCAAATCCACTACAGCTCCTACAAGAAACCATTTCTTGGATGATGGTGAAGATTTTAGCTCAAGAAGAAGAGGTGGCTTCTGGTCATTTCTTTATCTTTCTTCCTCAAAGTCGTCGTCTTCTACAAATAAAAAAGATAGAGTATCATCTTTAACTGCAACAGCAGTAAATGGGTCCATGGTAAAGCCAAAGGAGAAGTGCTTTGGGACTTCATTGTCCAAGAAAGCAGACATTGTTGTGGTGGAAGATGATGAGAGTCCTAATAGTCAAACCACTGCATCTGCTTCATCTTTTGAAAGGAAGGTTTCAAGATCCAGATCCGTAGGATGTGGAAGCAGGAGCTTCTCTGGTGATTTCTTTGAAAGAATCTCAACTGGGTTTGGCGATTGCACACTCAGAAGAGTGGAATCACAAAGAGAAGGCAAGCCAAAGGTAGCCGCAGCCACTTCCAACATTAAAGAAAGAATCAAATGTGGTGGAATCTTTGGTGGGTTCATGATTAGTTCCTCATCTTCATCATCTTTTTGGTTATCATCATCAGCTGAAAATATAAATGGTAAATCAGCACATGGGGTTGCAGTTGCAGCAGCAGCAGCAGCAGCAGCAGGAGGAGGTCCTCTTGCTCATGGTAAAAGTAGAAGCTGGGGTTGGGCCTTTGCTAGCACAATGAGATCATTCACCAATCCTTCTTCAAAAGATGGCAAGAGAGACATTCCTTCAAATAAGAACCCTTCCCCAAACTTATCTGCCATTCCTTCATTATTAGCTGTGAGAGATTAATCAAATTACACAGTACATTTGGTTATCTTGTTTATTTAATTTCTCTGTGTTTGTTATTACATGATTCTTCTCTTGGTCTCAGTTTCATATATAACCAAGTGTCACTTTGTATTTTTCTTTTTTCTTTCTATCAAAATTATATGGTCATATTGCAAATTAGTTAGGACGAGTATCAATTATAAAAAACCCAGGAGAAGTCTGTCTATAAACTTGGATAAGGAGAAGAGATGTTGACCTCCAAAATGTCATGTTTATGTGATTTGGTGAAGAGGGTTTGGCTTGTGGTGATGAATTTGTATTCTTTATTTAAATCTCGTTGTAGTGTTCATTTTGTATTTTGTATCTGATGAGAGTGACAGAAATTGTGTGTTTTTATTTTTAATTTTTTTAGTATTTAATATTAAATGCATTAGCAATATTAAGGGACCTTGAGTTTTGGATACTGACAAGGGCACACATGTTCGATAGACGTGGACACACTGGAACCTCTATGACCCCTATTTAGCTTATCATCATTACCATTGTTTTGTCATCTTCATAGGGCCTCCTCTACACCGTTGGATTGATCTTGTTTACCTTTTTTGACTAAATTTTCTATCAATTGTTTTGTGGGTTTTGGATGTTAAAATTAATTGCCCATTTTATTATCTCTCTCACTCTCTGACTTGAGATAATAAATTTTTGTCTGAATTACACAGAAGGTACTTAAATAACTCAGGATCCAAACTTTGTAATTCAAAATTCCCTGCTGTCATCTGCTGTTAAATCCAGTAAGGATATGTTGACGTGGATATTAATTAAATAATTCAACTTACTTGTAATTGTCACATCAGCGGAAAAAATATTGAATTAATGAGTGGGAAGGTCCCACTATCTGAAAAGTGCCCCACTTAATTACTCTCTTACAAATTTATCTCCTAAATTTTGAAACTCTAATCGAAAGTTTCTCTCCCTGCCCCGTTTCAGGTCTATCATCCCCCCATTTCAGCTTCTCATTTTATAAATGATAAATTTTAGCATATCAGTAGACCCAAAAACTTAAAATCAAAAACTCAGATGATCAATCAAGCAAATTCTGAATAGCAGAAAATAAACATTTTCTTTAGTATCCATGAGAGGAAATGAGAATTCTCAAAACCTTACGTGACAAATACATCTGCCAGCCAAATTGTGAAAAATTAAAGAAAACTTGATCCAACCCACATAGAAATAGTATGTGATGAACAATTTTGAATAAGAAAAAAAGAGTGAATATTGAAAAAGAAAGCTAATATGCATTGTTTAAATCCACAATACTTACAGAGTATAACAGAAAAATACAGGGAATAAACAGAGAACAGACATAACATGTACTGTTGTAATTATATACACATAATATTTGTCTTTAATGCACATAAAATGGAAGAGAAAGAATAAGCAGAGACCAGATAAGCTCCGATCGAGCTATACCACAAAAGCTATAAGCTGGTCCCTCAAAACTTCTCACTCCAACATAACAATAATGAACCAAGAAAAAACAGAGTGACGCTGTCTAACAGAGGAGATTACCCCGGGGACATATCTGCGAGCATTCCTCTGGTAAATCTCCTCTCTAATTTCTCAAACAAATATATATAAAATTATATCATGTCGGCTTCTTTTAACTCATTTGCACCAATGAAACTGCCATGAAAACCAAATGGAACTCAAGAAGGAAGCTGAAATACTTGAAATATGGTTTTTGGACAACATCGTAACTAAGAACAAAGACATAGCAAGAAGACGACCATCGAAGTAAACCAAACCAGCGTTAGCGAAGACATAGCAAGAAGACGATCATCGAAGTAAACCAAACAAGCGTTAGCAAACCCGGTTCCGTGGCTCGGATCAAGAAGGCCAAAAGCCACACGAGCGTAAAATAGCAAAAGTCCAGCTATACCAGAGTGGCCATGGAGTTCACCTATGGCCTTAGGGAAAATTGAATGTCGCCTAATTTCCGTTCCTGAACCAACCAGTTTGTCTCTGTGAACCGGAAGGCATAGCTAACTGATCCATTTTCGAACCGGACAGCGTGAACCATACCATGACCGTCTAATAAGTGGTGGCCAGCTACTGGTTCATGATGTGGGTTTGCTCCATTTCGAAGATAGACACCACGGATACAATCTGGGATATTTCCAGTGACGGGTAAGTTATGAACTACAGGCTTCCCCGACACCGAAGCAAAATTGCCGGCGATGTGGACTCTGGGATTAGCTGTTTTAGGAAGAGGGTGTCGGTAGAGAAACTTGCGATTAGGGTTTCAAAATTTGGGAAATGAAATTTGTAAGAGTGTAATTAAGAGGACCTGCCAACTCATTAAATATTTTTTTTCTTTCCACTGACATTGCAATTAGAAGTAATTAGAATTATTTAATTAGCATTGATGCGGAATATCTACATTAACAGCAGACGACGACGTGAGGTTTTGAGTTACGAAATAATAGTTTAATGGATTTTATTTTGCAAATGAAATAAAAATTTAGATACTGTAATTATTACATTTCATATAATTTAGATATCATCTCGTGTAATTCATTATAAATTTTTGGCAGCTCCCAATTGCTTCTACTGTGCAAAAATTATGGAAACTATTTCTCAGCTACTTGTACAGTTTCATTTGTAGGGGTTTTTTTTTAGCGTACAGTTGAGCTATTAAATATTATAAATACTGATAGGTTGGTGACCAGAGAAATTGATTGGCCGAAAAAAAAAATTTCTCATTACCAATTAATTAGAAAATATTTGTTAAAGAAAGTTTTTATTCTATTAACTAGTATTTGGATGATTCTAATTTTAAATCTTGGATGAAATTTTTTTTTACCTATTTCTCTCGGTAATCTATTATTAACAACCTCTTTCCAACTCCTTTCACTATAAAAAAAATAATAAAAGAATATTTTTTCTATATTCATGAGTTGTCTTTCTCCAATTTTATTTTTAGCAACTCCTATGTTCGAAGCAAGATGCTATCAAGAAAGCTATAAGTAATTACAGATAAGTCATCCTTACTGTCACTTTACAGAACCGTACATGAAATTTTCACTTCATACGGCTCCTCAAGTTGATCGAGTATCTTAAAAAATAGAATATTCTTAACATTATTTTATTAAAGAATCAAAAGATTGTTAGTGGTATCCAATTTTCTTGATTTGCATAAGGATATGATTCAAATATCATCAAATGCTCATCCCAATTCAAAATTACATGATGAATTACTTACTAATCCTAATAATCATGTAAATTTAGGATAGTATCTTAAAATACTCAACATTTAGCAAGCAAATTCCATTTATTAGCAATTAAATATAACAAAAAATGCATCATATCTCCAAAATATGAAAGAAAAACGTATAAAATTCATAGAAGCTATGCTAGCAACAAGAAATCACTAGTCGAACATATCAGAATTGTTCAAAAACTACATCAAGATTCAAGAACCACATAAATGAATCATTTCAAATCAAAAATTGCCATTTTCAGATAAATCCATCCAGTTTTTCTTCAAATTCAAATTTGTGGATTGAATTTTCAGATCAAATCAAAAATTGCCAGAATCACAAGGATTAAGCATCATATGCTAAAACTCTTTTTTTATGAAACCATATGAAACCCCACATATAGATAATATAGATAAGCTAGATCTTGAATATTCAATTTACATTAATAAGGATTAGCAATCCTTGTAATTATTGCTATTGTTTCAAAACTAGGAACTGCATTTATTTGTTTGCTTTTGGGATTAAGTAAATTCAATATTTGATTAGCTCGACAAGATTCAAAGGAAATCTAACTTGGAAAAATTTCAGTTGAGAGCAAAGTGAAAAAAAAAAATTTGAAAAAGAGACATAATGTGGGGGCTTGGATGAAGTAAACAATGGCAAAAAAGACAATAAAAAAAGGCTGCCTTAGGGGGGACACTGATATTGGAAGCAGAAATTAATTTGGAGATGTACTTCATTTTTTTGTTCTTTTTTTAACCCACAATCACAATGGGCATAGATTCATTTCTTTTCTCCCTTTGCTAAGGGAACCCCCCCACATCCACAAAAGGCTTATAAAATAAAGATTGTGAAAAGGTAATCAATTGGACTTTCAGGTTATAGGGAAGGTTCAAAAATGTTCTTAAGAATTAAGATGCTTTCAATACCCAACAGTTTAATCCTATAAAACAGTTAAAATTATGTTCCACATTCAATTTGGGCTCATTTGCTTTTTTAATTTTGCTATCAAGGTAAAATGACCCAACAGCAAGAAGGAACAGGATGGCGTCCCTATCTTTTTAGAAGTAAATTTTTTGCCACAATTGAGTAGAAACCAAGATGATATATCTTCTCTTCTATTTCTCTTTCACTAACATTGATTTCTTTTTGTTGTTGATGGTGTAAAGTTTCTTAAAACATGTTTGGCATTGCACTTTCTTTAGCCAAAAAACATGTTTTGATAATTCAACCATTTTTCTTTTTTAATTGAATTCTCAAATTTCTATTGTATTCTACAAAATTCTTAAATATTAATCTTACTGAAATGTTAATATACAAAAGTGATAACCCAAAGATCGTAGCCTGTGCTAAAACAATTATATTAATTTATTCAATGAATTTAATAAATATATGATAAAAGTTTAGAGAGTCGATAGGAAATAGTATCATAATTGAGGGACCAACATATGATTTTTTTTAAATCTTTTTTTTTAAATTATTATTGATATTATTTTTAGCTTTCCAAGAGTAAATTTCTATATCTTCAAAGAGCCTTCTTATAATACAAAGTACAATCAATTATTTTATATGATATCATCATTAATTAAATCTCTAGTATTTAGTTATAATAGAGATTTAAACCATTTTCACTCTTCAGCCAGGCAAATCCTGCTAATGGACCTTTAATGGCCATTCTCAAAATGCCATCAACAAAGGGTTTGACAAATTCATTTGATGGCCCAAAGACTTTAGTAGGCCCCCATATTTTCTCTAACATATCAGTGTTTCCTTCTCAGGATTCATTCACTATAGATTTGAATAGATGCATGTCTCTCATTTTCTTTTCTCAATGATGGTGTTGAATAAAATTTATATATAAGGTGACAATAATGACCAATGTTTTGAAATATGATGTGGCGAACGAATTTAAAAAGACAGAAATTTAAGGGTTAAAAGTTAAATTTAAATAGAATCGGAGTCAAATCGGTTAAAATAATTTTTTTTCAAATTATAATATTTAATATTGATCATGTATAATAAAATATAAAAATTAATTATATTAAACATGTTTAATTTTAAAATGTTAAATATTCAAATTTAAATTATTATACAAATATATTCAAAAATATTTTCAAGGGTAATAATATCTATATTTATATATATTATTTTAAAAAATAATAGAATTGATTTATTTGTATAATATTTTATTTTTCAAAATTTATATTAAATAATAATTTTTAAAAAATTCAAGGTGCATTCATTTCTCAACTAATATTATTTTGATAGAAATAAAATAATTTTAAAATAATTTATTTGAAAATTTTGTCAATAATTTATATTATTAATAAAAACACAAATAATTGATTTCAACTTTATCAATTATATATATTTCTTGAATAATGTAAATATTTTTATAAATGATCAAAATAGATATTCATAATTTAAATTAATATATAATCATACTAGAAAATATTCTCAAATATAATAATATCTATATTTATATTTTAATAAATAATAGAATTGATTTAAATATATATATATAGAATTGGATCAGAACATATTTTTGAAGTTTCTGCACTATGCCATTGAAATTTGTCTTCCTTTTGAGGTCTGAGAAAAAACCTTAAATCTACATAGAAATTCACAGAGTTATGGAAGAAAGAAAAAGGGTGTTCTGTTCCACCAATGGAAATAACTCACTTCATAGTGTTTTTCATGGAATTTGAAATTCATACACTGCCATCAAATGCCATGGAAAACAGATATGTATAATGTGTGATTGTATTTCCATATGAGTTTCAAACACTCTTGATAACTGCAAAAATCTAAGATAAGATAATAATTAATTACTGACTTGTTAATCTAAAGATGCCTTCATATATATATATATATATTCTTTGTTTTTAATTCCATAAACCCAAAGCAACCTCCTTGTGTCTTTTGAGCTCATTGAGATACTTAGTTGAGTTGTATTCTTGAGCATCCAACAATTCTTCTGAGTAAGTTCTTTGAATGCTCTTTCTCTGACCTTCCTTTGCACATTCTTTCACATATTCATCTCCTCTTAGCAGTATCACAACCTGCAAATTAACAACAAAGATAAAATTTTAATTTTCCTGCGAAATCAAGAATTTGTGACAGCTCTCTTTGAAATCTTAATGAAAGACTAGATTTGTTATCTCATATTTGGAGAGTTAATAATATAAACAATACTAAATATTATCATTATGTTGCAAATTAGTACAAAACCTTTTAATTATTGCAAATTGGTACCGATTCTTTCTAAAAGATTGCAATGTGGTACCCAAGTTTAATTTCCAGTATCAATATGATGACATGATAGCCGGAAAATATATCATGTGGCATGCTAACTGTATTTTTCAGTTGTCAAGTCATTTTTTTAACCGGAAATTTGATTTGATACCACATTGCAATTTTTTCAAAAGAATCGGTACCAATTTGC
The DNA here is from genome assembly GCA_023653625.1 of Triadica sebifera. NCBI lineage: Eukaryota > Viridiplantae > Streptophyta > Magnoliopsida > Malpighiales > Euphorbiaceae > Triadica > Triadica sebifera. The sequence goes on from CM042908.1 coordinate 1,471,149, forward strand.
AACATATTAATAAGGTTAAGTACCATTTATGTTATTAACTCCATATTTGCATTTTAGGTGAAAGTACCAAATGCAGTGTAAAAGACTTGCACTTTCCTGATTCATTCTAGGACGTAAAATAGGAGATTGTTGAATGCATAAGGAGGCTGTCAGAGCAACACGATCCATCTCTTCGAGATCATAAGCGCCGCCAAGTGAAGGATCAGCAAGCTCCTTAATGTCATTTCTATCAAGTAAAGGCTTTGCCTGAAACATATTAAAGCATTAAAACCAAAAATGGGTTGCTCATTATATCTTCCATATTCATGACACTAGTAATGATATGCACATATCGTGCTTACAAAGTAAAATTTACCCATATCACAAGGCTTTGCTGTGAACCGTCTAAGGCACGGCGTCCTGTTATGATCTCCAAAAGCAGTACCCCAAATGCATATATATCAGTTTTCTCATCGACTATGCCGTGCATGAAGTATTCAGGAGCAAAGTAGCTGCAGTTGAAACAGAAGACAAGCTGACATCAACTCACACTTCGTTTACTTCAAAACAAATCAGTCATAAGTTCACAAACCCGAATGTGCCTTCGAATTTCGATACATTGTGATGAGTCCATTGTCTAGGAAGCCACTTAGCAAGCCCAAAATCACAAATCTGAAGCAGAGTTAGATAAAGTATCATCAATAAACTAAGGGCGAAAAAAAACAACTTTAACTGTTATGATTTTCAAGCTATAGTAACCTGCAGGATTACATAGTTACAATACGAATTACTAAATAGTAGATTGTTTTCTATGATAATTATGCCCCATATATTAGCAAACAATAGCAATAGCAGAAATTTTTATATTTGATGGTCCCAAGTTTGATGGGAAAATATTTTACCTGAGGATCAAAATCCTCCGTAAGAAGAATATTATCAGCCTTAATATCCCTATGGATGATTCGCCTTTGACAATTCTCATGAAGATACAGCAGTCCTTCTGCTATCCCAAGAGCAATCCTGTATCTTTTACTCCAATCAAGTTTTACTCCTGATGAACCTGAAATAATCAAGCAAACAATCAGCTAAGCAAAATTAAAAGGCCATTACAATTCAAGTTAAGAGGTATTGAATTTAGGAACAAACCATGAAGAACAGATCCTAAACTCCCCAAAGGAGACAATTCAAAAACAAGGTGCATCCCTCCATCAATGCCACACCCAAGCAACTTAGCCGTATTTGGATGATCAACATGGGCCATAATGCCAAGCTCACATAGAAAGATTGCCGTCTTTTCATCAGCAGTTCCCTTAGTCAGCCGCTTTATAGCTACGAGCTTTCCATCTCGCAAAACACCCTTGTAAACCTCAGCAAAACCGCCCTTTCCAATGATGTTTTCTACGTAAAAATCATATTCTATGTTAAATGTTCCATAAAACACTCTCACTTTATTACCAAGAAAGAAAACAGTATTTAAGCTGTAACCGACCATGGCTGTAAGTATAAAATGCCTAAAAAGAATTACCAACCGGAGCTAAATTTGTTGGAAGCATTTTCGAGCTCATCAATCGAGTAGTTCTCTAACGAATACTTGAACTTAAATATATCTCTCAGTTCCGGATTCTCTCTTGTGCTTCTGCTTTTTCTTGCTACTATTTTTGGAACAGGTGTGTAAGAGGTCAAGCGCTTTATTGATCTTCGTTTCAATAACTTGAAAAATCTAGACCAGTTAGAATGTGCCCTTGAATTTGAGCTCTCAATTAAAGATTCTTCTTTAGGAGAGGCTGAACCAGATTCAAAGCAATTTATGCTGGCTTCTATAACTCCTGTTGGAGATGATCTGTCTTGCTTCTCATTCTCTGTCAAATCTAGAAAACATGCAAATATCCAAACTAGTCAGGTTGATTACAGACAAAGATGTGATGCCTAAAAGATTCATAACATAAAATACCTTGGGAAGATGCAGAGAAAGAAAGCATTTTGCTGAATTTCTTAAGTTTGGGCAGAGTCCTTGCTTGTTGATTTTTTTCTGATAACAAGCAATAATCCTTTTCCTCCTTCCTGAATCAAGAAGAAGGTGATAAATCTATAATTACATTCAGGGTTGTCTTTAACAGAATTAGGCTTCTTATAACAATTAGCAATCTATTGCAATTGCCTCACCATTGGAGTAACAGAAAAGGTGGAATTAACTCAGGAACTAAAACTTGTGTAAAAATAGGATTAACATAAAATTCAGAATTTATAAGAAACATCAAATCATGTCAAACAACAGTAAAAAGTTTTGAAAATATATCGCCTACAATTTTCAATTTTCATGTCAAAATTCTTAAAAATCAGGCACAAATAGGAAACATGAAGAACAAAGATAGCAGGATGAGATTCTGTTGGGATCTATTTTTGTTATTCAATTTTGTACTTATTTAAATGAACACACAATCATAAACTATTCCATGCTTTCAATCTGGACCAAACCAATAATAGAGTACCATTAAGGGTTTTAAAACAAAATTAAACAAGACATACCAAAGTGAGAAAAACACACACAAGGGAAATCATATTCTTCTCTTTTTTTCTGCTTTTTTTTTTCCAAAAAAAATCCAATATTTATGCTATCTCTTGAATGTTTGATCGTGTTTATGATCTTAAACTCCTGAAACCCGAAAAGAAAAAATAAAAATAGAAGAGAAAAAAAAAAAGGAAAAAAACTGAATAAGTGTTCATCTCCATCTATGTAAACAAAATCCGGTGAAAAGGAAACAGAGATTCCAATATATGCAAACAAAATCCAAAGAATCCATATCAAAAAATTAAAAAGAAAAACAAAAGCATTTATATGAAATCATTATATATGTAAAAAATGCAGCACAAACACCAAAATGATTATGAAAAATGAATTGAACGTTACAAAGTTGAAGAAAAATTAAGACATACCCAAAAAAGAGAGGATGAATGAGAACACACGCATACCGTGGAGAAGAAGCTTTATCATCGTCTTTAGCAGAAGTAGTCGCCATAAAAGAAACAGAACACCAAAAACAAGAACAGAGAAGCCAGAAACTAGAGATTAAAAGAAAAAAAGAAACAATGGTTAAGGCTATTATAGCAATAAATGCCTCGTGTTTTGTAAAGTTTCTTCCTTTTTTGATTTTTTGACTAAAATTTACCCAAACGCTGAAAAGAAAAATCAAATTAAGCTATAAAAGGGAAAAAAAATCATAGTTGCGTCAATTTCTTGCTCTCTCTCTTCTGCTTCTCTGAGCTTCTTCTGTGTCAATCTCTCTTACACGGGTCCGTGAATGTCGCTGTGATCCTCTAATGGAACTGCTAACAAATGGTAAAAGTTCTGCAGCGACTTCTGCTCTCCACCTTACACTGATATACACACTCTCTCTTTGTGAAGAGAGAAAACGTTTTTCGGTTATATAAAAGGACAAATTACATAAAGTTCCAAAGTTTTAATATGTTATAATTAGAAACTAATAATTTGAAATAGATTAAAATTTGAATATATTTTACTATTATAGTCGTGGATAAATAGCAAAAATTCTATATTCTTATAAAATTTTTTAGATTATATACGAAATTCTATAAAATTCAAATAAAAATATCTCAAAATTTGAAAAATTTTGTAATATATTGTATTACAATATTTAAAATTTATATAATATTAAATAAATGTGCACCATCTCAAACGACAGAATATAAAATTTATTTTTTAAAATTTATTTTTTAGTTAAAATATTAGAAAGGTTTTATGTAATTTGAGACAAAATTAAAGAGAATTTTTTTTATATTTTCTTAATTTGTTTCTCTATTGATAGTTTTTATACAATGGTTAATGAGTAATTTATTGTAATGTAATTTTAATGTTAAAAAACTTGCTTTAATTAAGTTTTTCGCATATATTAAATGTTAATTGTTAAATGATGATTATATTTTACAATTTCAATATTGACAAAGTAAAAACTTTACACTTTAATTAAGTTTGTGGTATCCAATAGTACCATAAAATTTAAAATGATGATTACAATTTAGTAGTATCAACAAAGTAAAAAAAAAAAAAGCTTTAATTAAATTTATAGTGTATAATAATTACAATTTTATATGGATAAAATAAAAACTTTACGCTTTAATTAAGTTTGTTGGATATAATAATTGTAAATTCTTTAATATAATTTTAATATCTATAAAAGAGAAACTTTATGCTTTAATTAAGTTTGTCGTATATTATAACAATATATTTTTAAATAATGATTAACAATTAAGTTTGTCGCATATATATAGAAGTAAGTTTTCAAATAATGATTAGAATCGTAGGATTAATAAACTTAAAAATTGTAAATTTTTAAATAATAACCATAAATTTAATATTTCCTAAAATGCACAAACTATCATGGAATTAATATAATTAATTTTTTAAATTAGTTCGTGGATAACCCGATGTTTAATGTTTTTGTTTCCCTTGGAACCATAACTTCCTTAATATATTTCAATTATTTTAAAAATGAAGTAAAATTCTAAATTTCAATTGCTAATTTGTCTCTCCTATATTTGTCAATTTCATTTCATTCCTAATGAAATTCCATTTTCAATTTTTAATTGAGGCCTTAGCCATTTTAGATCATCAAAAGTTTTGATTTTTTTAATATAATAATATAGTTTGATTTATTATTTTTTTGGTACAAAGAGTTGGATTAAAATTGAAATAATATAAGAATTTATATTGCTATACTATCGTGGCTATGCATGAATCTAAATAAAATAACTTCTCTAATTCTATGAACAGTCAACATAATACTAGACTGCTGATGTTGGAACAACACTTCATTTTTGGGTCTCCAGATTTGATAAACTGCAACATTAAAAGTCAATTTTCTAATGTGACTAATCAAAATCTTTCTTTCCTAAAGTTTTCCTGGATTACCAATTAACCTTATATCTCCGATACAAACTAGATCTATTTATGCTACAAGCATATAAGACCAATCTCCAAACATATCTAGAAAAAGTACAATCAAAGAATAAGTGATCAATAGTCTCATTTTCTGTATTACAAAGCACATAGGTACTAGAATCACAACAATGTCTTTTGAACAGTTTGTCTCTTGCTTGCAATTTACCTTCCAAACCAACCAATTGATAAAAACACTTTCATTTGAACAGTTTGCCTCTTGTTTGCAATCTACCCTTCCAAACCAACCAAGTGATAAAAACAAACTTAGGAATTTGCTCAGGGAACCATATCATCATATACCATGAAACAGGAGATCTAGCGGGCAATAAATAGATTTATGGTTATTGCAATAATCTACTGGAGTTTAGTTTGTATCTGTTTACTTTGACAAGTGATCACGTTGTGGATATTAATCTATATGACGTTGAGGGATGAAAGCATTCAGGTTTTTGAGATCTAAAGACTTTTCTATGAAAATGGAGGAAAGAAAGCCAGTGATAGTCACAGATAAAGAGCAGATGAGGAATTTGTCAGGAGCCATCAGGTCCCAGGGACCTTTGTACGCACCACGGGCTACCTCCATCAAGGCCACTTAGCACTTGTCAAAAAAGCTCACAACTATGCCAACTTAAATAATTGTCTCAATCTATGTGAACCCAGGCCAGTTTTCTCCATCTGAGGATCTTTTCAAATACCCATCTGATTCCGTGGTGATTTGCTCAATCTCATGTCTGTTCCTGGTGATGTTGATGTTGTTTTCCATCCCCACAATCTTTACGGTTACAAAAATGATAATAGTAACAATAACTACATTGTTAAATTGTTGTGACAGTAGGGAAAATTTCAAGAATTTAAAAGGGGGAAGGGGATGGGGCATGAAACATTGGTGATAGTGGAGAAATTGGAGAAGGGTCTGTGTGTTAGAGATTTGGGTGAGAAGAGAGCAAAATCGCGATCATAAAAAGAAAAGCATGGAGAGGACTGAAAAACATAAATATCAAACATAGAGATTTGAAGATAATAAGTATAAAACATAACATAATTTAAAGATTCGAAGGCACTAATATAAAAGAAAGAACATGAAGAAGAAAGAAACAAAGAGTGCAAAAATTAACAACATATTCAAGAATTTATAGGGGGAAAAGGGTATGGGACATGAAACATAAGTGAAAGTGGAGAAATTCGAGAAGGGTTTGTGTGTTGGAGAATTGGGTGAGGAGAGAGTAAAATCATGATCATAAAAAAACAGAGCATGGAGAAGAATGAAAAACATAAACATCAAAGATAGAGATTTGAAGATAATAAGTATAAAACATAACATAATGGCTTGAAATTCTATGAAATACAGCCTCTACAAGATGTATAAAAAAAACATTCATGACAGCCAGCCCAACAATTTCAAAGGTCTATGCTCTTTTCTATTACGAAATAATTATGTATTTGTTCTGTGCAAGGCTACAGACTTACGAATCAATCCAAAGTCCACTTTAAACATATAGAAAACTCCAACCTTTGGTTCTATTTGTTAGGAAAATAATAAGAAGAGGTTGTTAACCCAATATCAAAAATTGGATAAAGAAAACAGAAATATGAGGTATTGATTCCGTCCATGGATTTGCATTTCCATGTGCATGTGCATGCGGGAGAAAGTCTTTCACTTTACTCAATCTTATAAGGATGAGTATTTTTATATAAACTCTTCATTTATCTTTCTATTTTTTCTATACGAGATTCTCCACAATTGAATTCATTTTTCTTTAACAATAAAATTACTTTCAGTTTCGATTTTTTATTCATACATTTTTCATTTTGAGTATATAAAAATCATAATTTATAGTGCTCATGTCAAAAAACATATATCCGGATTATTCTCCCAAAACCGAGTTATGGAACCTATCCAAATATTACTCTCAAAATAGTTTATTAACCACAATTTTTCCAACATTATTTTATTCTAGAAATTGCAAGAAGTGAATGCATTTGCTATAATTCTACAAAGTCAGAAATTGAATACAATTTCTTACACATATGGTCCCTAGCTAGGAGAACAAAGCAACTTAAAAAAACTTAAAAAGTAGTGACAACAAAATTTAAATTACAACTAAAAATCAGGAAAGAAAAAACCTATATATATATATATATATATATTTATAAGCGGATAATTATTCTTCCTCCTTCATTGGCTTTTTTTTCTTCCAAAATTCTATTAATCTCTAGAAAAAAAAAAAAACAAAGAATCAATCTTTACTAAGAAAGACCACACACTATTAGAAATTAGAATCCGATGGAATTAAATAGTTTATCATGCATGGATTTCTTTACTAAGAAAGCCGAGTTTCTCAACTAAAAATCTTAAAACTTCAACCTCTCCATCATTGCATGGACTTAATTTCAAAGTCTAATTAAATTCAACAAGCAAAACACAAAAATTGTTATTAAAAAGATTTGAAATTGCTCATGTTATAATACTCATTAACGGTCACATGGACATGAAACTTTCTCCTAAACGTGAAAACATTGAAAACCAAACTACACTTTCATTCCCTACATATATCCCGCGCCTTTCCACACCATTTTCCTGCATTCTCCAGCTATAGTTCTTACACTGTTAACACTCTCTTCACTAGCCTTTAGTTCTAATTACTCTTAAAACTCCAATGGAAAATTGCAGGAAATCTCCACTGAAGCCATGGAAGAAAGGCCCTACAAGAGGCAAAGGTGGCCCACAGAACGCCATGTGTGAATATCGAGGCGTTCGCCAAAGAACTTGGGGAAAATGGGCAGCAGAAATCAGGGAACCAAAGAAGAGAACCAGGCTGTGGTTAGGTTCTTTTGCTACTGCTGAAGAAGCTGCCATGGCATATGATGAAGCTGCCAGAAGATTGTATGGACCAAATGCTTATCTCAATCTGCTTCATCTTCAGCCTACTACCAATATTAGTAATGCTTTAAGCACTAACCACAATTTTTCCAACATTATTTTATTCTAGAAATTGCAAGAAGTGAATGCATTTGCTATAATTCTACAAAGTCAGAAATTGAATACAATTTCTTACACATATGGTCCCTAGCTAGGAGAACAAAGCAACTTAAAAAAACTTAAAAAGTAGTGATAACAAAATTTAAATTACAACTAAAAATCAGGAAAGAAAAAACCTATATATATATATATATTTATAAGCGGATAATTATTCTTCCTCCATCATTGGCTTTTTTTCTTCCAAAATTCTATTAATATCTAAAAAAAAAACAGAGAAAAAGTTAATATATGCAAAGTCACAGGTTATGGAAAAGAAAAGATTTTTAATTATTAATACCTCTCTCTGATCTCAACCCAGTTGGAGTAGCGGCTGATGATATCTCCCCAGTTTACTTGCTTGACAAAGAAGCCATAAATAATCATTTTGAAACAGCAGAGTAGATTGAATCTTTCATGGCATGTACGAAATTGAAATGTGCATGCCTCCAGGTCTTCTTCACTATCAAAGTTCCACAAACAACCCAAAAACCCACCATAAAACCTGGTGCCAAGCCTGAGTAGAACCATATCATATCAATCCAATTATTTTCATCATCCTCCATGATCTCATCATCCTTATTGCCCTCATTTGGAATGGAGAAGGTATTTGGCCACAAAATCCAGGGTTACCTCATAAATGGAGGGATCAACAAAGGTTTGAAACTGGTTAGCTGATGGAATAGACCCTGACAGGTCATTGTCTGATAAGTTTAGGTAGTTCAAGGCAGTTATAGAAGGCATGCTCAGGGGAACAGAGCCTGAAAGTTTGTTGCTTGACAGGTCAAGAGATTCTAAATGTTTTAGCTCTCCAATGCTTTGTGGAATCTCCCCACTCAATTGATTACTTGATAAATTCAAAGTACCCAAATATGATAATTTTGTAATGGCATCAGAAATCTGTCCTTGCAAATTATTTACTGCCAAATCAATGACATTCACCACAGAAAGTATCTCGGTATATTCTTGTTCTCTTCCCTTCACATTCAAGTCTACTTGCTCTGAGTAGATCACACGATTTGTCACTGGATTGTTAAGTCTGAAAGACATCAGACTGCTCAGATTGCCCAAGCATGGTGGGATTGACCTTGACAAATTATTACGAGCAAAGTCCACGATATGGAGATCAAGAAGACGACAAAGACTGTGAGGAATACTTCCAGTGAGCATATTTGCCCGCAGAATTAATATTTCCACAGGCAGTAGCCTTTCACCAATCAAACTTGGAATGTTCCCAGTAAATTGATTGTATCCAAGATCAAGAGATGAGACACTTGTGCAGTTGATCAAGGACTGAGACAATAGTCCTGAAAGATTGTTGGCAAACAATTTCAAGACCTGAAGCTGAGGCCGCGAGCACATGGAACTTGGGGTGCTACTTGACAGATAGTTTTGGGAGAAATCTATGGTATTAACTTCTTCCAGACCCTGCCAATTGCTAAAAATTTCCCCAGACAATTTATTGTTTGAGAAATCAAGAGTAATTAATTGCTTCATTTCAATCAAGGAAGCTGGAATTTCACCACTAAATGAGTTACCAGAAAGTTGCAGATAGAAGTTTTTGGTATCATTTGGCCAATGTTTGAAGGTATAGGCCCTGAAAAGTTGTTGGCACTAAAACTCAAATATCGCACACTTAAACAAATTGGGAAAGCACCCACTAAACGATTGGAACTCATATCCACTCTTTGTGTCTGTGAAAAGTTGAATAATTCTGGAATTTTTCCTTGGAATTGGTTGTTTTGAAGTTCCAACCACCTAATCTGTTGAGTAGAATTCCAAAACCAGCCGGGTATTGGATCTGAAATCCCATCCCCAATTAAGCTTATCCTAATTAATTCCCTTTGAGTTTGAAGCCATGCAGGAAATTGAGGACCGACTCGGCAATCACGGAGTAGAATGACTTAAAGAAAAAAATATTAATTATTCTAAATTACTAAAATTTCTTAGATTTATTTGGTAGCAAATTAATTTAGAAATAGAATGTATGAACAAATTGATATAAAAAATTTAGTAATTTAAAAATTAATGAATTTTTAGTAAATTTAATAATTTAAACAACTAGTCAATGTATGAACAAATTAATGTATGAATAAAATACAAATTAATGTTATAATAAGAAAATGACATGCATTTGAAGAGTTAATGAATTTTTTTTTAATCTTTTAATCACTAAAACTTTTACCCAGAGATAAATTTCATAGCAAAGTTTTTTGAAATCTTGATCGTTCGATTTTGTATGGAAAAATGAATGAAGGCGTCTAATTGAGTTGGTATACAATTGATGAAAAAAAAAACATAGATGTCTAATTGAAACAAATATATGAAGCATTAGGTGTTTTTTTGAAACTTTTCCTATAAGAAAATAGAAAAACTCTATTCTAATTATAAAAAGATATATAGAACTCAATTAAATGCAACTTCATATATAGAGAGAGACAAAGAAAGAAATGAGAGTGAAAAGAGAAAAAGAAAGAAAGGAACAATTTGCTTAAATCATTTCCGACAGTGTTATTTATTTCAAATAATATATTTAGTAGAATAAAGAGCATTTTAAATTATTTTTAAATATAAAGAGTAAAAAAAATTTTACAAATCCAACATATTTTTATATTTTTATTCTTCATTTTACTTTATCTCATATAAATTAATATTTATCAAAAAAAGTAAATAATTTTTATTATTAAGAAAGAAAAATATTTTTAAAGAAACACATCAATAAAAATATAAAATATGTATAAAAAACGGAGATACATTAATTACAATTAAAATAAAAAGTGAAATTTCACTCACTAGACATTGAGAGTTAAACTTATTATCTATTCTAAATTTTAAATATAAAAAGTTTACTGAAAACATTTTGTTATGAAATAACTCCTTAAAATTAAAAAAATATATATAGTTTAAATAAAGAGTTTATCAGTGGTTAATGACTTGATGCTTTTTACTTCTCTCCATTTTATTGTCCTCCATTTCCTTATTTATTTTTGTTTTCTTTGCTTATATTAATCAAACAAGCATTATGTTGTATTGAGGATTAATGCTTTTCTTTTGAAGATGGTTTTTCAACAGTGGCCAAAATTGTAACAGTAAAAGTCTTGTTTGCTATAGACAAGACTTTTACTGTTAAAATGTTGTTGTAATTTTGTAACAGTAAGTGTTTATAATGACTAGAAATTTTAGCATCTCAGTTACTAGACTTACTATCAATGCTCCAAAATTTCTGGTATAAATAATTTGAATAAAAAAATAAGATCATTATATTTTCGCTCTTTCGCCTTTTTCATTTTAAAGTTCTACGAATCTAAAGTATAACTGTTTTATTAGTCTAATTATATTAGAGATAGAATCTATACATTAGAGCAATTAAATCAAAATTTTTATTGATCTATTTTTCAAATTAATTTCTTTTTTCATAGTAATCACAACAATTGTTCCAACTCCTGAAAATTTAAATAACAATGGCTTACCCGCGCAAGAAAGTAAAATATTATAATTAATTTTAAACACAATTTATTTCTTCTTGCTTTTATAACAAGAGTAGTTGATTTTACTTTTTTTTTTTTTTTTAATGAACATAAATTTTGACATCTATAATGGATATAAAAGAAAATAAATACCAACTATGAATGAGTATAATATGAAAAAAATTTAAATAAAATTTAATTAAAAATAAATAATTTTATTTTCTCACCCACACGCGAAGCACGAGAAAGACGACTAATATCATAATAATAACTCGCGCCAGCATACTCGTTAGAAACAAGATATACTTAGGCATATGGCAGCAAATTAAGCAATCAAAACTACATAGATCATTGAAATAGCGTTGAAAAAAATAAAACACTTGCTTAATTTCAATTTTGTTTCCTTTTCCCTGCATTCAACAAGCACTAAACTTATGTATGAAAACAGCATTTCCCCTCCTCAACTTTCCCCAAGGCACTTTCTTTCTTGCATTATGCCCCTATGGACATTTCTAGCCCCCCAATCTCTACAATTCAAATCATATAAATATCACATATGCCATGGCTTTTTGAGATATAAAAGTATATTACTTAGTGAACTCCATAGTTATGATCGAAGCACACAGGTTCTTTCTTTTCACCTTCTACCACTTCACAATTATGCCAGGCATTGCAGCTCTAGCGATTCTACATGACTATATCTTGCATACAGAAGAGAAGTCACTGTATGTTTACTAGATTTCACTTGCTATACGCCACCTAGTTGCACAAGAGTGCCTGTATCTCTGTATCAAGAGCATATTAATCTTGATAGCAGATTTCATCCCAGTAGTGTCGATTTCCAGATCAAGATCCTAGAAAAATCAGGGTTTGGCGAGGAAACCTGCATCCCAATTGGCTTGACAGAACTACCAATAAGAAATAAACTCTCCTATGTTGTAGAAGAGGTTAGGAGAGTAATATTTTCAGTTGTAGGAGATTTGTTGAATAAAAACAATATCAACCCAAAAGGTATGACATACTCATATCTAATGTTTGCCCCTACACCCTCTCTTAGCGCTATGGTAATTAACAAATGCAACATGATGAGCAATATCATGAGTTTTAACCTGTAGGCATGGATGCAGCGCTGAAATCGTATCAGTCAGCCTTGCAAGGACCTGTTGAGGATAAACAAAAACTCATTAGCTCTCATTGTGAGCACAGAAATGATAAATCCCAACTGGTACACTGGTAAAGATATATCCATGCTGCTAACAAATTGTCCTTTCCAATCTGGCGGTGCAGCCATTCTCATGTCTAGCCGATTTTAGGACAAGACTAAGGCAAAGTATGAGCTTCAGCACCTTGTTCAAACAACTAAAGCAGCAGATGATCGTTCTTATACCTGCATGTTTCAGGACTTGGACTTCGAAAACAATTTAGGAGTATCAATATCAAGGGAAATACTCCCTGTAGAGGCAGATGCATTGAAGGTAAATATTTCTAAACTAGCACCTCTGGTTCTGCCATTCTCAGAACAATTGAAATATGCACTCCCACTAATCTGCCAGAAGATAAGGATTTCACACACAACAAATATTTACATACCAAATTTCAAGAGAGCTTTTGAGAACTGCTGCATACATGCTGGAGGAAAAGCTGTCATTCAAGCAATTGAAAAAAAACCTTCTGTTGAATAAAGAGAATGTTGAGGCCTCTAAGATGTCGCTTCACAGATTTTACTTCATCTTCTTCTATATGGTATGAGCTTAGCTATATAGAAGCCAAAGGATGAAATAGGGTGATAGGGTCTGGCAAATTGCATTTGGGAGTGGGTTCAAGAGCAATAGTGCAGAATGGAGATGCATACAAAATGTGGGGGATGATGTTGCAAATGCATGGAAAAATGAAATAAGCAAGTACCCAGTAGAAATGACTCTGCTGCAAAAAAAAAAATTGAAGTTGGCGTAACATGAATCTGATGCCAGGGTATTTTACTCAATATCTTGGATGTGAATTTAATTTTATGAAAAAAATGCTTAAACATGTAGCTTTACCCCACCTACAAATTCTCACAAACTTAAAACAAATCAAAATCCATAGATGCATGGAAAAAAAGGCCAGAATACAACTAGATCACATTCAGCCTCGATAATTCCTATCCTAGGCAGAAGTATCAAGAAGTAGAAGGCCAACATTCCATTTTATACTACAAATAAGGAGATTAGTCATGGCTAAGGCGTCAATAAAAAATTTCAAATAAGAGATAATAATGATATAAATGAAGCAAGCAACCTTAATTAGATAAACATAAATCTCAATCACGGCCAATAGCCAAACATATATGAAAATAATAATTTACCAAAATTCATTTGTCTTCAATTTCCAAAACCACAAAAAAGAAACCCTAATACGTTTTGAAGAGAAAAAAAAGTATTGAGAACAATGACTGGTATAATTCACTCTTCATCCTCCCCTTCATTCTCAGCAATGTTGAAGTATCTCAGCTCATAAACATTCCTATCCTTGTTGGAAGCAATGACTCGGAGCCAGTCCCGCACATTGTGCTTCTTTAAGTACTTCTTAGTCAAGTACTTCAGATATCTGCACCAACCAAAGGTTGTAACAAGAGACACATGAGATGAATGACTATATGGATACTACAATTTTCCTAACAGACAAAGATATCACCTAATATTCCATCACAATTTGATACACAAACTATTAACTTTCAGATATCAGCAAATGACAAGAATGTGATCTAAGAATCAAAATTAATCTAATCCCGAAAACTGAAGAAGGCATTAAGCCTGTGGAAAACATATAGACAATCTAATGCTAAAGCGCAAAGAATAAAATGATGCGATCCATCTTCATAGAGTTCAACTACTGCTATTTCTTCTTCTTCTTTTTTTCACAGTATTCTGCTAATCACGGAAACAGCATATAAAATTTTAAAAAGACAGAGTATTTGCAATTTACCGCTTGGAGAAGCTGGAGTCAGAAGTAACGGTAATCTTGGACTTCTCGCGGGTGACGGTGACGGAATCACCGAGAGCTCCGGCTTTGCCTCCGACTTTGATGCGCTCCTGGAGAAACTTTTCGAGTGAGGCAATGTCCATGATCTTGTCCTCCACCGGCTTCGAGCAATCAATCGTGAAGGTTGCTCCCTTCTTCTTCCCCTTGGCTCCGCCGGCACCAGCTGCTCCTCTGCTCATTTTCTTCGCGCTCTTGGCTTATCAGCTACACAAACAGAAAACAGAAAAATCATACATTTATAAATGACACAAACACGTAGATGAATATGCATATAGCAAAACACAGAGAGAGAAAGTGATCCTTACCCTAGAGGATACTAGGGTTTTGCAGCGCCGCAGAAATGGGAAGAGAAGGATAGAGGAGGTTTAGGGCTCGGATTTTATTGGCCTTGTTGGAACTCCAATCTCACTAGCTTGGACTATTGGGCCTTGTGATGTCCGTTTGTACACGGTCCAAGATTTAAACATGGGCCTGATTTCTAAGGCCCGTCTCAACTCTAAAATTTAACAAAATGATAATTAATTAAAGAGGAAATTTAATGGTTAACCTATTTTTAAGTTTTTATTTCAAAAATACCTACAATTTTTTTTTTATCATTTACTCAAATATTTTTCAGTTTTACCATTTTTATCATTTTTCAATTTCAAATCTCTCATTTTATCTTATCTCTTCAATTTTGTTTTTGTAATATTTCAATTTCTCTTATTCTTTCCTCTTACATTTTCTCTCAATTCACTCACAATATTTTTTTTTCTTTGACCAGCATATTTTTATTATTTTTTCTTTTCTAATCAAATTTTTTATCATTTTTCCATTTTCTAATCAAACAAAATCATTTCTTTTTTTATATTGCAACACAATTTTTTGGTAGAATTTTCCACTTAATTTTTTGCTTTTTAACTTTCCATTTCTTTTGATTTTATTTATATTTCCATTTTTCTATCATTTTATTTTTAGATTGATTTCTTGTTCTTGTCTTTCTTTACTTTCTTGTGTTTCTGCATTTCTTTTTTGTATTTTTACCTGAATTTTACTTGAAATTTATTATCTTTTGTCATTTTTTTATAAGTAACATGCATTTTTATTTTTCAAATAAAATATAAATATTATTCACTCATTATTTGCCTGAATTTTTCTTGAGATTTATTATCTTTTGTCTCTTTTTTAGAGATGTGATGTAAATATTGGGTAAATATTGTGTAAATATATTATTTATAAAAAAAACAAAAGTATATCATATATCAAAAAAATATTGGATAAATATTAAGTAAACTTTGGATAAATATTTGGTAAATGATAAGTAAATATTTAATATTTATAAGTGTGAGTCAATTTTAGATAAACGTTAGGTAGACGTTGGGTAAACGTTTGATAAACATCGAATAAACATTGAGTTTATTATGAGTAAATGTTTTGATATTTATAAGTGTAAGTCAATATTAGATAAATGTTCGATAAATATTGTATAAATATATTATTTATCAAAAAATAAAAGTATATTATATATATAAAAAAAGTAAATGTTAGGTAAATGTTCAGTAAACTTTTGGTAAATATTGGGTAACAAATCTATCATTCCATTCTGATAATCTAGAAAAGAAAAAAATAATTTTATCACGCGAAATTTCAATTTTTTGTAGATTTAAAATTTAAAAATTAGATTTTGGTATTTTTAAAAAAACTTTTAAGTAAAGGTAAATTTGAAATGAAATTAGCGTTTTTTTCCTTTTTGAAAATTTTTGATAATTAAATATAGTAATTATAGAGTATACTTCAGTGTTTTTTCTTGTCGTTTGAAAAATATATTAATTAGGTTCTAATCTAATTAGCTTCTTTATATCACCTATCCATAAACGAAGATTCTGAATTTTAATACCTCTCGATACGAAATATAATTAAGTAATTTTATATATTAAGAACTGATAGTCAAATTATAGAAAATTATCGTGAATTTTGAAGGCTATAGTTTTACATCAAACAAGTAAAATATTTGTGAGTAACAAATTAGCTTTTATTAAAAAAATAAATATACGAGTATTTTGATATAAACAAAAATTATTACTATTTTGACATACATGACTCTTGAAATGTCAAAATTTTAATTTACAAGAGTTTTGTTAATTTACAAGAGTTTTGCATATTTATTTTGAAAATAAATACGTTATAAAAACATTTTAATAGCTGAGAGTGAAATAAGAGTGCACCACTCAATAAATTCTACTTACCCTGAAACTACTTGGAAGAATGGAAGCCAATCTGGCCGTTTACTCCTATAAACTTTTCTGAATGATAGTCTGGAGTTGATGATTAAACCGTAAGAATTCGCCGAGCAATAAAATAAGATGTTGAATCAATTTTCAAAGCAAAGATAAAAAGTTCGAATCAATTTTCAAATCCAAGATGAAAAGATATTAAAAAAAAAAAACTTAGGCCATCAATAGCAGGAGTATGAAAGCTGCCAGGTTGGGATACCCACCAAAGTTAAATATCACATACAGAAATATTAGTTGGTATAGAATGCTTATCAAATATGACATACAAATTCCTGGAAACTGAATCAGAACCAAACTAATACCACCATCTTGTTCCTGCAGCAATTGCCTTGTCTGCCCGTAACACAGGTCACGAAAACATCTATATTGTTCGGGTAGCTTCAAGACCACCAAGTATATCAAGTTTGATACTTCATACGATACATTTGTAGAGGGAAAATGATTTCAGTATTTCCACAAAATTTCGGCTGTAGGGTTATTCCATGAAAGCTAAGAAGCATATTTAATCCCACTTTCATTCCAGCACATCAACTAGAACCCCATTTTTCATGACTAGATGTTACATGCAGTGAGCCAGTATGATATTTTGCCAACCCCAGAAAGAACAGAGAAAAGGGATCAACATAACCACTAGAATCGACGGATATCTTTAGGTGGCTTGAAGTTGAGGGGATGAGTTTCTGGGGTTGCCGTTTCATCTTCTTTCCACATTTTAATTGTCTTATCAGCCTCGCATGAAACAAGCCTTGAACCGGTTATATCGTACGAGAGAGCATAGATACCAGCCTCACTATCCAATGAACCTGTAACAAGATAGTAATGCCATTGTTAATTTCCTTTTATTATTCCACAATCAAGGGAAAAAAGAGAAAACCTGGAGAGCCAAAAGGATATACCAGGCTGTACAATAGTTTGGGCTTGCTGGAAATTATGACCACTCTCCCAATCCCAAAACCACAAACTTCCATTATCACCTACAATAATAGAAAGGACAAATAATTACAAGTTCACACATATCTCTTGTAAGTTAACAAATATTACCGGTATATATCAAGAATTTCCCTTTTTTTATTTTATCTAGAGACTGGAAATAGAGATTTTCAAACACCCTGCCCCTTTTTGGTAGAGATGCCAAAATCATATGTAAATCAACTCTCACCACTCAAACAAGAATTTCGACCAATTTCAGGCCACATGTCCTAGGAAAAATGCACAATTGAATAGATAAGTTTGTTGAAGGTAATCACTGGTCATGTGGCCGGACTCAACTCAAACCCAGGGCCTGAGTGATCAGAATAGCCTAGAATAAAATACATACCAAGTCCTATCTCAAGTGAGTTACTCAATTGTTTATAAGATAAGTTTTCTGCTTACGTGTGCTGTATGTGAACCCTATAATACAGTGTTTTTCTACACACATAATATATGTGATATGTGTACTCCTTAATGTATATTTTACACACGTATAAGTGAAACATGAGTTATATTTTACTATCATGATGCTTAATGAAATTCAGTATGCATTTTAATTGTAATAAGATCAAGATAGTTTATTTATTTATTTAAACAATTATAGTTTCAAAAAAAAATATCAATATAAATATATAATAATACAATTATTTATTTAATTTTAAATATAATACATTAATCTATAAAAGCCAACCTCTAATAATAACATTTGATTATTTTATGTGAAATAGTCAAATATTAAATATAACATATCTAGAATTTGGAAAATAAAACATGTCAAATAACAAGTTGAAATTGCAAGTTAAAGAGTCTTCAATTGCAGATTAAATACTTTGTATAGCGTAAACTGTTATCATGATTCTAATAGATTTAGTATTTATAATTTTAATAGGTTTAATATCTATATAATTGATTTACAGAATAATAGAATTATAATAGAACTAGAACTAGAATTTTTTAAATAATAATAATAATATTATTATTATTATTATTATTACAAATTTGTCACATAGCTATGATTGATTTATTAATCAAATAATCATACAGTTAGATGTAAATACTGTAGATATAAATATCACAAAAAGATACGAGCTCTTTTGTTGGTTCCCCTGTTCCTTCTCCCAATTCGTACTTCCATATATAATATAAATAAAAAGATAACAGGACAAGCTCACTTTTAAGCCTGATGGTCACTGTGCTAGGACCAACACAAGATAGTGGCCTTACTTTCTCTCACAGCGATTCATGGTCAGCTTAGGATGCCAATTACGACATGATATTGGACACAAGGAGAAGTTGAATGATCCATCATATTGGCAATGCATTATTAAATAATAAACATAAAAGTCATACCTCCTGTAGCCATCACCCCGTCCTCATTGATAGCCATTGCATTTATGATTGTTTTCTGCTGAGAGCTGATCACATCATAAATATAAAATGTCAGGTTCTTAAGACTGTACAACAACAAAATGATAAAGAGGCAACAAGTCATACTTCGTTTTGTAGTCTCAAAAACATATACAAAACTAGAGGATCTAAATAAAACAAACAACAATCAATATCCATATTTTGAACAACTTTTCAAGATATGTCTACTCATTTTTTCTAAAATTAAAAATGAAATCATTTCATTGCAGATGCTAAATAGATAACCTAAGATAATGACAATAAGCTCTTGGTCCTCTTAATTTACCATTGACAAATAAGATTTTTCACAAGATATATCTTGTCTGAATATTTTCATAATAATGACAGAAATGCCTGCAATTGTGAAATATGTTATGAGAATACATAGATGCACAATTGATTACTACAGCTGAACAATCTATAAACTGAACCCTGACTAATCATCCTTGTTTGCAGGAAATATGTTATGGACTCCACCAGATGGATATGGTTAACAAATAGTACTGTCTAAATTAAGATTAAAATGCAGCCTACTTTACCTACTCGTGAA
This sequence comes from Triadica sebifera, assembly GCA_023653625.1. Taxonomy (NCBI): domain Eukaryota; kingdom Viridiplantae; phylum Streptophyta; class Magnoliopsida; order Malpighiales; family Euphorbiaceae; genus Triadica; species Triadica sebifera. Next base: position 1,490,791 of record CM042908.1, read on the forward strand.
TAATACTAAAAATGCAACAGAGTGAAAGGTATGCACATATACTTAATAAATATTTTGAAAAAGTGCACGGTACATTTACCAAACAAATTTCTAGCTTCTCAGCACAAAGTAAGAAACAGATGATAAATGTTATAGAGATAATTGCAACTTTGATCTTTGGTGTGCTCTAGATGATTTCAAGCAACCATAATCATCAATCAAAATCTCAGTCACATTTAAAAGAATACTTAAATGCACACAGTTTAAAGGAAAAATAGCAAATTGCATATGTAGAAGATATAAACATCGTGCTCTAGTTGAAACCTTACAGCATGTTGTGCAAGAATTCTCCTTTTGGAAGATTGAATTTCTTTATATTGTCAGCTGATGCAGATGCAAAGCAATGCCTGAACAACAAAATGAATGAATATGCATAGAATTTATAGCAAACCATAAAATAGTCAAATATAGCTCCATGTCACTCAGATAAATCACATATAAGATATACAAGCACTTACTCGGTGGGATGCATAGCCATGGCTCGAACAGATTTCTTGTGGTGTGTGAGTGTTAACATAGTCTTACCTGTAAATCATAGACAATAGTTGTGCTAAAAAACAGACACCATAAGTGTGGAGGAGAACAAAAGGAAAATTAAAAAGAAAAGTGCATTACCATATCTAAGGTCCCAGAACTTAATGGTTGTGTCATGGGAACCAGTGACAACTTGTGGATCCTGGAAACAGTAATGAGCATATTTAAACAAGCATGTAATATCACATATGATAGCACAGGTACAAGGACTTATGCCATATGTGCATAGCTTTGTTTCTCATCTCATCTTAAGTTGCATTTATCACATAACAATTGTATTCACATATTAATAGCATGATAGATTCAGTGCTTCAAGAATAAAAGTAAGAGAAAAAAGGGAAAAAAAATTTCAATACCGTTGGTCGAGTAAAAACCGAGCATACTGTATTATCATGCCCAGACAGTGCAAAAACTTGAACTTTGGTACGAATATCCCAGACCTGATAATTTCTCAAATATTATATTTCTAACCCCATAAATTACAAAAATTTAAACATTGGTTAGATGATACACAAATATACAGCATCCATCCATCAAGTGATATCCACTATAGAGAAGAAGTCCATACCCGGCAAACAGAATCACGGCCCCCAGTTAGCAAAAGGTCAATAGTAGGATGAACAGCCAAACAGTAGACACCACTTAGGTGACCGTGGTAAGACCGGACAACCTAAACAGAAGAATATGTTTCAACAGGCAGCCACATCAACCATGGTTACTTTGAATAGTCCATCATCCATTCCAAATAGTTGAACTAGGTTAAAATTCTCACCTTATTCTGTTCAAGATCCCAGCATTTCACCTGTTTGTCATCACCAGCAGAAAACATGTAGGTATGTCTTTGGCTGACAGCAAGGCCTGCAAATGAAAACACAGGTTGCCGCATTTTTATCTTAACAACATGATTAGCCAAAAGCATATTTCCATCAACAATTATCTCAAACCTCGTATTTGTTCAATGTGTCCAGTCAGTGTGAGCTTTAACCTTCCACTTCCTACATCCCAAATCTGGTCAACAAAAATTCACAAAGAGAAGAAACCCATCAGATATTGCTCCCACAAATGGGGAAAATCCAATATTCTTTCCAGACAAAATAATACATTGAATGGGCAGGGGATTTAACACGAATATTTAAATTAACATAAGTAATTAGGAAATCCCAATGCGTAACAAGTTTTCAAACCAAAAGATTATAAAAAGAAATGGTTCCCTAGGCTCCATCCATTTCCATAATGACTTAACTTTGATAGTGAACACCCTACATAAAATATCCCAGCTTCATAATATTTTAGAATTTCATGTTGGATCAAAATTACGACCCAATCCGAAAAGCCCACGATGGGACCTGAATTGGATAAAAACTGAGGTCTATGTTGGAAATAGAGGGCACAGGCCGAAAGGTAGAGAGTGAATTTTGGAAAAATGCACAAGGGAAGCTAGGGTTTATTGGTGATTGTACTCGTATTTCTTTCATAGTGGAATTTCTTTCTGTCTTGCTTGTGGATGTAGGTTACACAATAGAATCATGTAAATTTTTGTGCTCTATCTTTGATTTGTCTCTTATTTGTGCGAGTGAATTATACCGTCCTTGCAGATCTTTTAGAAGTTGTAAATCTCCAAAGCATATGGGTCTATATAACTTCCAAACTTGTGAAGTATTTGAATTTTCAACTCAAATTGCCATTCACCAATACAGCAAGAAATAAATAATTATATAAAAACTAGTGCCAGAGAGCATAGAATTATGAAAATTAAATCCTAATCATACATAGCACATGGCAGAAAATACCCATGATGCTATGTTCAAATAAGGACATCCAGAAAGTAAATAATTACAATAAAATAAAAGTCATAATTTAGTACCTTGATTGTACGATCAGCAGAACCAGTACAAAACCATGTATTACTTGGATCAAATGCAATAGATCTCACCCATCCCAAATGGCCACTGATGACCTACATAATCCATTCAAAGAATGTCAAGAGTAACTCTTAGTTGTATGAAATTACTGCAACAAAACCAATATAAGAAAGAGTCTTTGTCTTCAATATACCCTATCCAACACCACTGAGACCAACATAACTAGAAGTATATCAACCATCCCAAGAAATTTTAGAAAGGCCATAAATGGCCACATCCTCATGGGGAACTAAACAATACTAGTGATTAAAGTTCTAATTGGAGGCTGCAAAAAAGTATGATTATCACGACTATGGGCACATATGACCAACAAGTGACAGATTAAGGTGCTTTATTGGCATAAATATTTGTCCTACAAAATGTTTTACCAGAAAAATTGTTAACAGATATTAATTGTAATTTGCATGTAATCAAATATTTTATATAAAACAATTCTGTGACACACTAAATCAACAATAATAGTCCAGAACCATTTACCCTATAGTTCTTCCATGGAGGACGCCAGACAGGACGAGGCCATTTGCTTGGGATTCTTTCCATTATAGCAGATGTTGAGAAGTTCCTATAAGATGGAGAGCTTGTAGGTTAGTGCAAAAAAATTGTAAAGCAAACATCAATTTGCAGGAATATAACAAATAGCCAAAAAAGGGCAGAACACTTTATACAATATCAATTCAAGTTTTTTTTAAGTACATTTAAATATTAATTTCAAAAAAAATTCCTTTGATCAAGGATATTGATCATAAATGACATAGGAAAGCTTGCATTCTTGCTTTTTCAAGGTTTATATGAATAATAGAAAATTAGGTAAGCAAAGGGACTATTTATCAGTACAAAGGATTGGGTAAGATAACAGAAATAAGGCATCACACCTATATTTCTAAGGAGTAACACCTTATGACATAATTATATCACGACAGTTCAAATAGATTGCTAGAAATTTTATTAACTGAAACCTAGACTAAAAAGTGCTGCAAGTAAAGAATTCAAAACTAATAACGACACAAATAGAACTTTAATATAAAAATAAAGACTCCCAAATAGATCTGGACCACTGTTTCAGCAGAACCAGAAATCACCCCTAATTACTTGGAAAAAAAAAATGTTCAGACCCTAAACTAAAAAGAACCCAATAATCCCAATTATATATATACCATATTTCTAAGTTTCTCAAGTGGTTATACTTGATTTTTCGAGAGTTTATTGTTGTCTGCATCAATAAAGAGCACCTCTTATTAAGTTTTCACTATATGAGTAGAAATTATAAAATTTGAACCTCTAGCCAGATGCAGAATAATATATTCAGCTAAGTTGCCTGAACATGTTACATGGCATCATATGTGACCATATGTGCAAGCATATTTGCCTCATAGATTATCAGGTATAAGCAATAGGAGGAGGAAAACTGAAACCTTTCAGATGATCCAGGACCAGAAATCAGAGCAGTACTTTTCCCCTGATGACCGATGTCATTTCTGGGAAAAATAAAATAAAAATTAGTAGCACCATCAGAAAAAAAAAAAAAAAGTTTTCTTCAAAGGCAATAATAATGGTAAAGATAGTAAATCTTTATAGGCATAGGCAGAAACAAATAAGATAAGAGTGATTAGAGATAGAGAGGAGACAGTTGTTGGAACAGGGAGGAGCACTCACACTCCCTTCAGCTGCAAAGATGGACCAACTGTCAATGCATTTTGAGCCCCACTCCTATTCGGCTCCCTAGAATCATCTGGACCTGCACAAGAAAAGTGTACATTCAGCAAACATCCATCATGCCAATTCAGTCACCATATGTTTACCCAAGAAGTAATATTAATCGCATTTAATTACATTGCAAAAATTTTGACCCCTCCCTCTGATTTTTTGTTTTCTTTATTTGTATTTTGGGAACTTAGACTTATATTAAATTTTAATGTCTTTCGCAATCCGAAAGATTTTGGAGCAGGATATGTTCCTCAAAAAATCTGATTCACGTGGATTATTCCCAAAGTAACGAATAGATCTTGGGGGAATTGCAAACTGACCACAATTTTGCAAAGAAAGAGCGCATTTCTTTCTCAAGAAGAAATGGGAAACTACATCCTAAAATCTTTCCTTCAAGTTGCATGTTGCTTTCTACCACATCGCCTCAAACGAAGTTTTACCATAACATTCCTTGAGTTTTAAACTAGTATGTAATTGAATTGATTATAGAATCGTGAAGAGTCATTGGTTCAACTGGTACATATTAATCAAAAAATTGGAATTATTTGGTGGAGAAAATTTGCTTTTACAGCAATGTTGAAGAGAAAACAAGAATAGATTACTACCTGGAAGAGCAAGGGCATTAGAAGTTGCCGAAGGTTGTTGCCCACGATCAGTTGTAGCCGAATTAACAGGTCGTGGAAGGTCACTCAAGCTTTTAATTCCTTTATATTCCACATTTATCTACGTAAGAAATTAAAATGCTTTGTAACTCATATCATATGCAACCACATCAAGCCCTCAAACATGCTACCAATAAATCTGCAATCCAATCTAAGTAAATCATAGCTAGTCACTGGGAAATTTTTTGACAATTAAGTACCATATTGGTTACTAAATAGTGCAAGGGAAAGAAGAGAATTCTGAATTCCCCAGCTTTTTCCTCAAATGGATTGGAAATAACTTCAGCAATTGAGAATTCAGATTTCCCTTCTCCATTTAGTAAGCAAACAAGAAATTTCTTCAGTTTTCTTTTCCACCCAATTCCCTCAAAACAAACAGAAAATAATGTAATAAACAATAAACCATATCTAAAATCAATAAAGGAACGGAATTTCACTAACCTTATGGCTCAAGCGAATTTTTTTACTGCATCAAGAAAATAAGAAACCCCAATTAGTTTCAGATAGAAAAATGTAACTAAAACACGGAAACCATGAAATTTAGGGTTTTGTGGTAACCTCTCTGGATCAAGGGGAGCTAGCTGGCCATTAATTGGAGAGAAGAGATCGAGAGCTCGCTTCAGTGATTTCAAACTGAGCTTCTTCAATGACTGAGGCTCTACCGGTTCCATCTCCAGCGTAGGCCCTGTCATCTTCTCCTCCTTCAATCGTATATCTGCAAGTACCAAGCTCTTCAAAAATTGGAGGGTTTTAGAGAGGTGGAATGGGGTTAATAATTGTTACCAATCAATACCTTCAAAAAAGTTACAATAGTTCAATTTCTAATAAAAAAAATATATCGTAACAATAGCAAAACATGCCACATCAGTTAAAAAAAAATTGTATTTTTCAGTTTCACGCCACTTTTTTACTAAAAATTAGACATAATTTTTAAATTTGTACTGATTTACAATAATTTAAAATTTTGATATTAATTTACAATATAATAATAAATATTAGTACTATGTGGAATATGATACATTAGAATTTAGAACTTCAGTAAACTAGATCTCAGTTGAAGCCAATGTTAAAATGGACAATGGACAGGGGTGGCATCCGATTAAGATTACAGACATAGAGAATTTTCATTTCCGTCCCTGTGAGACTAACGGGGATAAAACTGTTACCATCTCTGACCCATAGAATTCCCAATTTTTCTTGTAAGTTGAAAATTAATAAAAAATTTATATATTAATAATATAATTTTTGTAACACCTTCTTAACTCACTTTAATTCAGCAAAATAATTAAGTATTACCCAACTAACTGTCTTATAAATTTAATAAAATGAAGTATAATTTTTTTAGAAAATATTACAGATGACAAAATAAATTGATTACAAGTAATTATATTTAAAATTTTTATTTATTTATGAAATACATTGATTTACATTCAAACTATGTCTCTTACATTATAAGTCACATCTATAATACACACTCGATAAAATAAAAACTATAATTTAATTTACAAAATTTTTAACAAAATATACCAAAAATAAATCCAAAACTTTTCGCTGTTTTCGTTCGCGTAATCTTCTTCTTCTGACAACTTTATTATTTACGACTACCCTTCTAAAACTTGCAGGTAGTTTTCTCTCTCTAAAATTTAGTGATACTGCAAGAATAAAAAATTTACATACATATATTTTCTTACATGTCAATTAATCATTTCATAAATAAAGCATAAAATAAAGAATTACATGAAAATAAATAAATTTTCATCAAACATTTCATATTTGACAATTTTAATTTAACAAAACATTATCGAAATAACATACTTTTATTTTTTTATTTTTTTTATTTTTTGTGCCCGTAACACCTATAACCGAACTAACTAATAGGAATAACAAAGTTGTCATTACCGGCTTTCATAATATTGCACCGAACGCTTTTATAATAATATCGTTATTGACTTTTATAATATTGTCATTATCAGTTTAATAATTTTGCGTCGAACGCATTTATAAATTTGTTATTAACTGCTTTTATATTTGGCACCGAGTGCCTTAAATCTCTTAATTGGCATGTCAAACTATTCTCTATTTTAGTTATAGATTATGTGTCTTATCTTAGGACTTAATTATTTTTATTTTTACTCACAATATTTTCAAAATGATGATTGTACTAAATTTTTACATATATATTTATTTATTTTTGTTATTTATTTCCATTATTATTACATTATAATTTTACACATAAATAGTTTATTAAACATTTATAATTATAATTTAAATCAAAATTCACATTACTTACCACATATACTCATCATACCACATGTAAAAGTTCAATATTTCAAGTTTTTGTCTATGGCAGATTTCAGCCCTGCTTTTGAGCATCATTTTTAGCCCATTTATAATTTGAATTTAAATTTATGGTTTCTGATATTTTGTAGCTTATTGTCTCATCTTTCAGATGTATTAAAAATCACTCAAATCCAAGTTTTATATCAAAGCTATGACCAAACGAATACTGACTCGTTACTAAAAATTTTTGTCCAAAATTTTCTGAACAGATTCTAAATCCGAATTTTATGTATTTATCTAACCAAATTCAGACATATTTAGATTTTATAGTCTAAATAAAAGTTAAAACCTTATATCTTAACTTTCAGTTCCAATAAAGAACACACAAATCAAAATTTCATAACTTAAGTTATGATAAAAAAAATATCAAGGCTGCTCCTGGAATTATGTAACAGAGTTTTCAATTGGCACAAGTCTACCTTTTAAATACATCTACTGTATGTATTCATTTTTATACCAAAATTTTCAGTTCACAATTACATTCACATGTCTTAATATTTTCATACCAATTAGTCCAATTACAAAAAAAATAATCAAAAATAACTATCAAACATATTTCATGGCAAACCACATTCATATTAAGTATTAGCACATAATTTCACACATTTAGTTAACATGTAAGATTTTTATCAATAAATGACATATCTAATAAGCCTTGGATATTCTCTTTATCCTTCTTTTCCTCCTCTTACTAGTTAGCATTTTTCTTGCATTTGTCACCTTCTTGAGGGTCTCTCATTGGTTCGTTTGGTTTTCCTACACAACCATATCATATATCAATCATAATATCCATTTTCAAAGTTTTTCATACCTACCTAATATTATAATACTTCTAATATGTTTTATACTTTAATTTAGTCAAAATATACTAAAGTTAAACTTCTTTCTTGATATGTCATGATTGCCCAAAAACCTTATCATAGGTCCCAATTTATTTTTTTCAAATTAACACTCAAATCATACTTAATTTATCACCAATTGTATTGCTTCTAGGTTAATTTAAATTTTTCCCAAATTACTTTAACCAATGATGCTCCTCTTTCCTCCATTAGAGTTATCTTTCTCTAATTTTTATGTCATAAAACAATTAATTAATATCAATTATCATTAATTAAATGTTTAACTTTACTTTTCTTCAACTAGTTAACAATTTCAAATTCTAGGTCCATACTTGTCAAATAACTTCAATCTACCAATCCTAATTATATCTATCATCCTTATGGGTCTCAAATGGAAGGAAAAATGTTAAATTTACGAAGAATAAACTCACTTTAATGGAGTTATAGAACTAGTCGAATCTGCCCCAACTTTTTTCCTTTTTTCTTCTTTTTTCTTCCTACTTCATTGCTCTTTAGCTCTCTTTATGGCAAAAACTCTTTAATTTATTGAATCTTCTCTCTCAAAACTCATTTTCTCCATTTTTAGCATGCTGAAAAAAGAAAGAAAAATAGAGATTTTTGGGTAAGGAGAGGGACGACAATAAAAAAAAAAAGAAGGAGATGGTGTTGGTTGTTTTCTAATTTATGGAAAATAAAGATTTTTATCTCCTTTTTTTTATAAGATGAGTATTTAGTGGTTTTATGACTTTATTAAGTTTTTCATCCATTGGTCTAAAATATAAATTAATTTTGTTTAACTTTTAATTATTAGAAATTTATCATTTTCCACAAAATTCTTTATCTTCACAAAATTTTTCCCAACAATTCCAATAATACCAATTTTGTCTATAAGATAATTTTACTTTTTCAATTATAGCACTAGTCTTTTTAATTCCCAAATAATACCTTTAATTATTTTTTCTTATTATATATCATTTTTTTTATGGGTTAAAATTTAGACTCCGACTGAATCTGCGCACCCCACTACAGTCACGTGCAATCGGGACCTAAATCACTGGATGTTACAATTTTACATAAAAAAAATAATAATTTAGCATGCAAAAAATGTGATAATACTTAATAAAGTTATTGCTACGTAAATATAAAAGTTCACACAAATTAAAATAAGTACAGATAATACATAAACATTCATAAATTAATCATAATTTAAAAGTTCACACACTAAAAAAAACAAATACTGCACAATCCATAAGTTTTTTTCTTCTTTTTATTTTTTGTATTTATAAATTGAAGTAATTGGTTTATAATCTAGTTAACATAATTAAAATTAAAAATTATTTACATAAACTTAATTAAATATATAACATTAATTTTTTAATTTTTGGATCCCCACGGGGCTGGACTGGGGATCCCAATGGGGCGGAGAGCATTTTTCTCGTCCCCACCCCACCCTGCTCAATATACATAAAATTATATAGAAAAGTAAAATATATTTTTCAGAAAATAAACTAGAATAAAATAAATGTAATTTGAAAGTTATATGTTAATTTTAAAGTAAATTAATTAATCTTAAATAAAAATTAAAAGACAAATTACACCTTCGTTTCATGCTTGGTAAGTATATGCTTTAAGCTATAAATTCTATATGTCATTGTCTCGAGCTAAGAGCGATCTTGGCATTTCTTCGTAGTTTAATAAATCAATAGTTTCATATAATATCAAGGTGTGTAAGATCTCTACTGAGATTGCATTCGGAAAAAAAAAGATGTCTAATGGATGAAACATTTTGTTTTAAAATTAATTTTTGGATTTAATTAGGAGGCATCTTTTAATTTATGGTTAACTAATCATATTGTATTCTCAAAAACACTCTTTTACCTCTAAAATATCATACGCTAATTGTGAACTCAAATCTAAAATTAAAGTAAAAATTAATAACAAAAAAGATAAAATTAAGGATGAAATTAGATAAATTGACATATTTAAAGTTATTTATGAATTATATTTGATGTCTACTTATTTTAATAGTATGTAAAGGTCAATTGTCAATTGTCAGCGGTAACAGTTAACTATCGGCAACCAATATTGTCAATTAGCCAATATTAACACTCAGCCCATCAACTTTTAACTTCATTTTTTAAAAAATAAATTGAAATATGAGTTATCAAATATTTATATTTTCACCACTCAATTAAACAGACACTTAAATATTAATTTTAAAACAAATTGACTCTTCATCCATTTGCATTGAGACATAGAGTTTGTAATTTCATAACTGTAGCTTCCAAATTTTCATAAGGCTTAATCTGATCATTAATTAAGTCTTCCAACCATCCAGATATGCCATTTTAAGTTTTTAGCACAATGGGACACAGAACATAAAAAAACTTTTATTTACTAGATAATCTAGTTGTAATTGATAATTTAGTTTCAATCTGATAATCTAATTATAGCTAATAATCTAATAGTTGGAAATCTGGTAACTAATAATTTAGTTAATTCAATTAAAAGTGTATGGTAAAATTAGATGAAAAATACAAAATGACATAAAATGATATGTTTATATTAATAAAAAATGTTATATAAAATCTATTTAAATATACAACACAAACGAATTATATAATATATATGTATATTAAATAATATAAAAATTAAGTTAAATATCTCATACAAATACAATAAATACATTTATTTTTATCATCTAATATTATTATTATTATTATTATTATTATTATATATTTTAATAATTGTATTATTATTATTATTATAAATGATAAAAAAAATAAAGATAAAAAAAGAAAAAAAATCATAATCTACTAGCTTATAAAAAAATTATTTTTACTAGCTTTTTATTTTAAAAATTATAATATAGTTTTTTTTCAAATAAACTATTTTAAATTATTAATCAAATTAGATTATTTTTATAATCAAACTATATTATAAAAATATAACCATTAATTTAGTGACTCGGAGCCCACTTTCAATTAATTTTTTTCTTTTTCTTCTGTTTTCATTTAAATAACTATAATTTAATCGGTCATTTATTTTTGAGATACTAATATTTTACTCGACTTTTTTATTATAATCTTTGTATTTCATATATTAATTAAAAGATTATTTTGTTATACAAGTTTTTAAAATACATTTTTATTAGAGGGTAGTTTCAAGTTTGAACTATTTTGGTTAATTACATCTAGTCCAATTACCCACTCACTCGTTATAAAAATTCCAATATAAAAATATTTCTAACTCTCTTGAGATTTTATTGAATACACTAGTTCTTCCATTAATTTTTAGAAATATATTATAAAGTTTCATATTTAGTTTTGTTAATTAAAAAGACTTCAATTTTTTTGAATTGAATATTCCGTTAATGAATTATAATTTTAATGAAATATTAAAATTAACTTTCTAATATAAAAAATACCATTATTTATTTTTTTGATATTTTGTTAAATTAAAAATACATTAAAAAAGGACAAAACTGATATTTTAATATCAAGGTAATGACATTAATTTTTTTTTGTATTTTTTAAGATAAAAAAAATAAGAGTAAATTTGACATTTTATTCATTTGTAATAGCAAAAATAAATGAAATAGTTAAATAGTATATTAAACCAAAATTTAAGAGACTTCATAATATATTTTCTAAAATTGATAGTAGTGTATTCAACTAAACATCTAAAAGTCAAAAAATTAAAATTATATATAAATACGGCATTCTCCTTCACCTTTAGATTTGTAATTTTGTATGCAACATACTAAGTTATCTAATTTTCTTAATTAATTCTTTATATATATGTATGTATATATAAAATATTTTAATGGTTACAGTTCTATTATTTTTTTCAATTGTTAAATCAAAAATCTAATAGTTCTAATTAGTTATACAATAATTATGAGTATTTAATACTATTTAATACTAAGTATTATAATAGCTACCAATAAAACTGTAACCATTAAAAAAATCTTTTATATACATGTATACTCTTTGAGCTTACCTACAATTTGCTCGTTTAAATTTATATGTAAGAAAAATTAAATTTATTTTATTGAGGGAAAGTAAAATAGAATAATATACTTTACTCTCATTTACTTTTTATTGTTTATTTGGAGGTGTAATTGAAATGTAAAATAGGAGAAAATAACTATAATTTCTTTGTTAAAGTAAATTAAATTTACCTACATTGTTTTCCTTCATTAAATTAAATCAAAATTTTCTTATATTTAAACAATAGAAACGGAAGAAAATTATATTTACTCTGCTCTATTTTACTCTCCGATTACTCTCCTTAACTTCCATCTAAACTAAGCGTTAGTATAGATCTTTTTGTTAAAGAAATTCTATTTTAATTATTAATATAACATGTAATCGCTCCACTATTCCTCTAAAATTTAAATTAAAAAAAAAATTAATTCTAAATGCCTCTAAAAATTCGATTATTTAATTATGGAAACTTAAAATCAAATTGTAACGCTCCTAATATTTAATTTTGTTTTTTTTTTCTATCGATAACTTAAAATAATAAGCTATTAAAATAATTTTGATTCTATTGAAAACTTATATATAAAAAAAAAAAGCTATTTTCAAGAATTTAATTTTTTTAAAAAATAAAAATTGAGAGACTCAATAAACTCAAAAAATTCAGGTCTGAATATGTATTTTCTTAATTTTTTTAATATTTTATTTCATGCAATTAGTTCAAAAAATACTTGTTTATTTTTTTATCAAATAAAATAAATCCTTTGATAGAACCAAAACAGAAAAATTAAAAAAGCGAATTGAACAAAAATTCAGTTTCAGGGAATTAATAAAACAATATTGACAAATTTAGGATCCAAAAATTAGTTTGTTTTTTTTTTTCCCTCGTATTACCAAAAATATGCACATATAATTAATTTAGGATCCAAATTGGAGGCCACATAATAATGCTCATATTACCTTCTCCAAACTCAAAATCACATTAAAATTAGATGTAATAACCTTAAACTCAATCGAATTTAGACAGAATCATCATCAAGTCGACTTCAATTTCAATGCCACAGATAATAGAGTGAAGAAACCTATTCATTATGAATACGACTCTTGAAAGTCTTCTCCCACTGCGAACACAAATTCTGCTTTTGCGATAAAGAATTTATTCGCCAAATATCAACACACAAATCACTCTTCGAAACCAAGAAAACTAAATGAACATAGTATTCTCACCCTCCATGGCATACATTAAACAAGTGCTGTACAAATTTGTATACAGTACCTGTTTATTGTAAAAGCTCGTCGTGTGATGAAAACCTTTGTTACTGAAATCCTGGATTTTGCGTCCAAGGTAGTTCATGGCCAAATGTTGCCTCGCTTAAGAAGGCAATTGCCACGTCATATCCATGCGGCTCTTACCATCCCATCTGGCTTGCAGATCAATCATAACCTCCTGCCCAGGCTCATCAGCAAACTTCAATGTAAACGCTTTTCCATCTGCACCACATTCCCATTACAACATATGCAGCAACTAGATAAAACTGTAATGTTAAACATATGCAGTTAATTACAACCAGATGCAATATGGGATAAATTTCACCCATCATCCCCCAACTTGTCACTTATGCACATTAATATCCATCACCTTTTGTCTTTAAGACAAAAATAACCCAACTTTTATTGATGGAACAAGAAAGTCCCTCTAACCTGCTATAACAGGTTTTATAGGCCAATATGTTGATTAGGAACCATTCATATGCATAAGACCATGGCATATCATGCAACCATTATGGAAGAAAATTGTCTCCCCAACAATTTTATTTCCTCACTATGAATATGTTTTTACTAGAAAGAACGAAAATAGGCATTAATACCAAGTCGAAACAAATGGAAGAGATTTCAGAAATAAAAATCATCTAGAGAATGCAAAACAATAGAATGGAAAATTCGAAATAATGGTGAAATTCAGTGTCCTCATATTTCAATGCCAGAAAAGTAAGCCAAAGCTAAAACCTGATAAGGAATAGGCCACTAGATTCCTGAAACATCTATGTCTTTTGAAACCCACAATTTATTTTGCAATAAGTTGGGCATATTTGAAGCCTTGAATAGCATAACATAAATCATATATTATCAAGAAAACCACCTTACCCACCATTACCACGGAACAAGATCCTCAAATGGTGATAGTGGCATTAACACAAGTCAGCTTCCTACAAGCTGGTTATAAGCAAGTGCTTTAAACAGGAAAGCAACTTCACAAAATTTCATACGGAATAAAAATCTGAATCAGAAAACAGCGCCTGAACAAGAGCTCTTGTGAGACACAAATGAACAGAAAAATCAGCATGATCCACCATAAAGAAGACGAATGAATTAACACTATAAATTGGAAAGAAAAAGGACAAACACAAAGAAGTCCGATATCAAGACACAAGTATAAGGTGCAATTAGTTCACCTTCAAGCTAATCCAAGATCCCGTAGTTTATCACAGCTAGGTGTGGGCAGATTCTTGCTCCAATGGCGCCTCTGAAGTTCCATGTGACAATGTCGCCAAAGCAAATTTTTATAATCCTTAATCACATTGTCCTCGATATTAGTTCGTCCAGGACTTCCAACAGGAAAATTGTCATCAAAAGTTGTTAATTTGACAAAAAACTCTACACCATATTTCTCAGTCGTTTTGGGAATTTGATAGGAGTAATTCCTATGCAAAGAATAATCAGGCTCTGTAAAGGGCAGATAAGCAAGTACGAAAATCAACAAGAAAGGCAATATCTGTAGAAGAAGAAGCAAATTAGGCCCTCCTCCTGGAAACTCCTCCTCCCTTCGTTGACCAGCAGGTCCCCTACTCCTGTAAACATGATGTGCTCTAAACATGTCAGTCTGACCAAAAAATGACCTGAATATCTCATTAGGATCAAAATCATCATCATAAAAGTCATGCACATTTCTCCTCCTCCTTGTTCGCCTAACATTGTACTGCTGGTTATACTCAACTTCATCAACCAAACCAGTCTGATCATACTGTCTCCTTGAATTATCATCACTCAAGCACTTAAACGCTTTGCAAACTTTTTTGAATGCTTCCTCAGATCCAGGAGCCTTGTTCTTATCCGGATGAACTTTCAAAGACAATTTCCTATAAGCTCTTCTAATTTCCTCAACAGAACAAGTCTTTTCCACCCCAAGAATGCCATAGTAATCCTTATTCCTCTTAATCTGCCTAATCAATTCCACATGTTCTTCAGTATAACCCAGCTCTCCATTTGAAACCTCGTCAATTTTAGAAGGACCAGCCCTATTATTATCATCATCTACACATTTTTCACCAAGACAAGATGGATTTGAATTTGACCCAGAAGAATTAAGATTCTCACAAGCAGCTATAAGCACATCAACAGACAAATTACAATTCAGACGATGAGCAATTTTAATAAATTTCAAAGCTCGCTCTTTATTTCCAGATGAAATCGCTTCCTCAGCAATTCGAACACATCTTAATGCTTCATCTTTATTACCATCCATTTTTTTTTACTAGTCTTTTTCCCTTTTCTGGGTAATACACTAATACCCACTTCAAAATTCGCAATCAGGTTATTAACAAAAGACCTAAACTTTCCCAGTAAAATTCACAAACCGACACAAATTAGTGGGTCGGCATGGCGAATCAGAAACGAACAGATCACACAAGAATTTTAATCAAGAACAAAATTAGATGGATGTGGACAATTACCTGATGGAAAGCTTCAAATAATTTGAAAACTGAAGCATCTATGAAGCGATGGAAAGTAAGGAGGAGGAGGACGAGAAGAGAAGGGAAGCATAAGGTTCTCTCTCGATTTGGTATTAAGAGTTAACAACATAAGTAGTATGAATCCGGTACCGAATTTTTTAATTATTGTAATTTGGTAAAAATTATTTTGAAAAAATTGCATGTGTTACACCAAATCTAATTTTCTTAGATTGCAATTTTTCTAAATTATTGATATTAATTTACAATAATTAATATAACGATAAAAGGCAGTTTGATTTATATTGTTAACCCTGGTATTAATGAAGCAAACCAGACCATATCAGATCAGACCAGACCCATGTGTTAAGCTCTGTTGGGTACATAATGTTTAGTCAGATTGTCAAGTGTCAACTTGACACGTCTCATGTGACTGGTTGTGAAAGGTAAATTACAAAACTACCATTTGAAGTTTAATTTAATTTCGATCTGTTGACCTTTAGCTTGAAGGACAAATTCATATTTTGTGTTTCAATTATTGAGCTGCTAAATCTTAATTAATTAGATTAGTAAATCTTTTACTTTTATTTAATCAAAAATTAAGTTCTTTTAATTTAAACAAATAATGAATAAAAATTCAAGAATTTAATTAACAAAATACAAAGACTTCTAGAGTAAAAAATATACATTTTTCCAATTTAACTAACAGAATCCATTTCATCTAATGTAAGCATTCTCCTTTTTTTTTTTTTGCCTAAATATAATATGCTGATCTTTTTTTTTTTTAATTTTTGTTAAGGGAATAATAAAATTTTCAAATCAAGCTAAATACCAGAAGAAAAAATCCAAATATATAATAAAAATTACTTATTTATCATAAATTAAATTAATAATAAATTATTGCACAACAAATAATATTTACAATTAATTGCATGTTTATAAAATAAAAATTAATTTTCTTTTATGACAGTTTATCTTAATTTAGCCCACAAAAAAATAATATTTATAATTAATTGCGTTTACAAAATAAAAAATTAATTTTCTTATATGATAGTTTTATCTTAATTTAGTCCATAAATGAATTTCATGGGAGCCAATCTCGGAAAGAAATGTCCATACATAGGGAAAAATCTGTAATTATTTTCTGATTTATAGTAATCCAATTGAAGCTATTCTACATTATTACAGAATTATTTTCCAAATGCAAATAAAATAAAAACAAAAAACCATAAACAGCTCTGCGAAGCAGAATTATGATATAAAATTTGAGGAACAAACCTGAATAGGAGCTCACCATGAACTTCCAGATTCTGTGATAAAAGGGTGCAACTCACCAATGGTTCGTACAATATGGAGTTCAGAGAGATCTCATAAGACCATAACCTGTAAGTTGCAACATATATTATACTTTACCACACACACAAGTATGTAGCTCTCGCGTACAAAATTTAGACAATAAATAGAAATAATATTATACATAGATGTATAAAAAATATTATATATAATTTAAAATCTTAAGCCAACATTACAAATAGTTATTGAATTTTTTTTATAAATATAATCTATCAATACAAATACACGTTATAAGGTAATTATACATAACATCACAAATAAATTTTACATAATTTGTAAATATTGATAATGTTTGGCAAAAAATTACAATTGGAAACTGGAATATGAGGAGACACTACAAACCTGAAATATCATAATTAAATAATAAGTATTAGTCTATGAGTTATTTAAATATAAAAAAATAATTTATATTATTTAAACATTTAAGATGGTATGCATACAGGAAAAAAATATAAATAGAACACACACAATTTTTTTAAAAAAAATATTTAGAAAAAATAGATAATTCAAATTTAAATCAATAAAGAAAAGATAAAGTGATGAAAAAACTTGTAACAATACAAAATAATTAAAATTAAGATAGAATAAAAAAATGGTGCAAAAAGGAATTTAAATATTATTAATAGATAATAAATAAACATTAATTTTATTAATGTTTTAAGAATAAATTGTAGAAATTTTTTTTAAAATTTTAATAAATTACAGTGTAAAATAAACTTTTAAAAAACTAACAATTCAATTTCTGTTATTGGATAAAAATATTGTTTGTAACAATTAGAAAGACTGATATTTAAATGTACAGATTGTCTTATAATATCAGTCGTTCATTATGAGTAGAAATTCTAAATTTTTATAAAAAATTATTAGACTGTACATAAAATTCTAGATAATTCACACAAAAATATTTCAAATATGGAAAAATTATATACAGTAATATTTGAAATTTATATAGTATCAAATGAATAAATATTATACGACAAGATAGTGCATTATTAATTTTTTTAAATTTTATTTTTATTTGTAATTTGTTCATATTTTAAATAATAAATAAACATTAGTTTTATTAATTATTGTAAATTTAAACCGTTTTAAATAATGTAATTTTAAAAAAATAAAAATAGAATGAAAGGCTATAATGGTAATTAAAGGTCAAAAAGAGAAAATTCACTTACTGTGCTTTCTAGAATCGTTGTGACATCGGGAGTAGCATGTTGGCTATTTGCAGCGCCTATTTCATGACGTCGCTTTTTTGGTGGGAAAGGCAAATTATCTACAAACGACGTCGTACCGCTTAAGTGTTCTGCAGATGGGCAAGATTGACATAGAAATGCAGTGTAAACCTTACAATTTTGAACACGAAACTATATCAATACACCTAACATAGACAGATTTAAAAATATATGAAATATATAATTATTTAATTATATATTCATATTTTTAAATATTTCTAAATTTATATATGAATAAATTATATAATTAATTATATTAATATATGCAAATAAAAATTAATAAATTATAGATTATTAGTAATAGTTGTATAAATAATTATATATTTAAATTTTATTATAATAATAAATTTTATTATATATATATATTATACCATATCAAATTATTAATACAATATAAAAATTAATACATAAAAATTAATACATACTTATAAAATATTAATATTTATAAACATGTTATACAATTACACAACACATGTTAAATAAATACAAATAGCGTTATGACACAATTACAAAGATAAAACACGAATTGTCAGTTCTATTACAGTAGTCAACCCCGCTTTTAATGTATAATAGAAGATTTACCGGGAAGATATTGTTAACTTGTTACTTATCAGCAGACTTATATACTTAATGTACAATTGGAATTACAATGTCAAGTTAAATTAGTTCAATTCTTGGAATGTGTTGCTATATGGGAAAATTACAATCCAAATACATCAGTTTTCGTCATCAGAATTGAAAGATTGTCTTCTTCGCAAAGATTC
This sequence comes from Triadica sebifera, assembly GCA_023653625.1. Classification (NCBI taxonomy): domain Eukaryota; kingdom Viridiplantae; phylum Streptophyta; class Magnoliopsida; order Malpighiales; family Euphorbiaceae; genus Triadica; species Triadica sebifera. The sequence continues at coordinate 1,509,888 of CM042908.1, forward strand.
TAATACATGCAACGGTCGATCATTTTGAGCACCAGTAGCACCCTGGTTTGATTTGAGTTTGGGTGCACTGAGGGCTCTAAGTGGCGGAGTCAATGTTCCCCTGTTCACTTCTTTAAGCACAGACCGGGCTGTGGCTTCTGCAGCTGCGTCTGCCATTGCTGAAGCGAGTCTTGAATCATTATGCAACTTATCAGTGAACTCATTCTGGGCATTTGTTTTGCTTCTTGTTTTAGAAGCACCAGGAGACAGAAAGCTACTTGGATTTTGCATGGTGGCGACAGCCTCAGCAGCTGTTAATTTGGCCTTGTTAGATTCATACTTCTGCGTGTCATAAATGAGCTCTTTCTGAAGTTGCTTATCTGCAACCAAAATGTCTTCAATTTCATTCTTGTAGTCCTTGAGAAGAAACCTGAGACATTCCATGAGGGAACCAATAAGGGGGCTGTTTTTGCTCTCTAATAGCCGTTTGAGCTCTACAAAGATGGGGATGGTGTTTTGTATAAGGCCCTTCCTGATTGCTTGAGTTACTGCCCTTCCTTTGGCAGCTGCTGCAGAAACTCCACTATCACCGCCTTCTTCCTCTATGTCTCCTGCATCCATATGTGATCCACGGCCGGATGGGATTCGGATTTCTTTGCAGGCAAGAATTTGAAAAGCATCCTGCTTAGACAATTTAGCAGTGAGATTTTGCAGAAAACAGATGAGACTTCAATGGATGAGAGACAACATCACATTAATGTATCTTCACCGGAAAATCAAGGAAAATTATGATAAGTAGAGAATAGAAAGATATGCATGTTCGCAGATGGGCATAAGATCAGCACCTGCAGAACAGATTGCCCTGTGGCGTCTTCTATATTGAGTATGCCATCTGATGCTGCAGCAAGAACCTCAGCACACAATTTTGCAAACGTTGCCAGGAGATGCTCTGGGGCCATTTGTTTCAGCAAAGAAACATAGATATGCATTCGCTTAGACTGGGAATTTTCGTCACTTCCCCTGAAACAATAGCTGGATATAAAATCTTCTCCTGGGTCACAAACTTCTTTATCCATTAACAGAGCATCAAAAACATCTACCTGATTGAAAAAAGCTGGTTCTCTGTTCGCGAAGTCATAGATCCACTGTGTCCATTATGCGCATTGCAGTCATTGAGAACATAAATGGCTTCTACAAAACTGTTATAGGCCAGAAGTGGTGCTTTGACTGCACACAAATTCTACATATTAACAACATCTTCTAAGATCATGCAAATCTCATATATGTGAAACCTATTGACCTTTGAGAATATTCCCAAAGAGGAAATTAGCAAGCTGTCTTATCTTTTCTGACTCATCAACAAGAGATAAAAGGAAACGAAGGAAGAGCACTCCTCTCCACTTCACGTAATCCCTCTGCATAGAAGAACAACGTTAAAAAGTGAAAACAAAGTCCCTTCCCTGGTAACTCTTCCTTATGAATAACGTCCAAGAACAGAACAAGTGAAAATGAAACCTGCAACAATCTTGAGAGCAATATAAATGTCTGCCTTCTCACAAGTTCACAAGGATCCCGGAGACACTTAGTGATCTTTCCAATATAACTGTTCATTTAAAAATGATTAGTTAATATCACAGACACTATCATTTAGCACTAGCCTTTTAATTTGATGATAAAGAGACCATAGGAAAATTATTCTCAGTTAATTTTTTGCAGGACTCACCAATCAACTAGAGCAGTATATCGAACAAAAAAATCAGCCATAATAATTATAAGATTGTTGCGAAGAGCAGCACAATCACTCTTGTCAAGCTCCTGCAATATCAGAAGCACAGGCACTTAGAAACTAGGAAGTACTCAAAGAGACTTATCAAAAATTCAAAAATGAACCATTGATGCTAAGAAATTTAGCAGGAGGAAAGGGGTAGGTGTTATGGAGTAATTTGTATTGAGGGAAGGAAAAAAAAAATTTGCAAATGCTCTAGTAGATCTAATATTGTTCAGTAATTATTCAAATAAACAAAAACTTCAAGCATTTGTTAGAATTCAAAATTATGAATTCTTCAAAAACCAAGAAGTTGGATTTATGAGAATCAAAACAACTGTAACTGAGAGCTGCATTTAGTGCAAGATAATGAAAATGACAGAAAACAGAAATTGTATTGCTCTGAAGCTCTCTACATCATAATAATGCACGTTTGTCAGAGTAAACAAACCTGTACAAACAAATGAATATAACTCTTAGCAAGTTTCCCATCTGCTAAGCATATTTTCCCCATTGTCAACCATGCTTGAATGTACAAAGAGGGGGCTAATTGTTTCACAGCGATTGTAGGACCTGGCAATTTGCTCAATTTTAGATCAGAATTTCCAGAAGTGATGATAGTGTAGAGCACAGGAACAATGGTGCTGACATCAGCAGAAGGGAAAACAGTAACCAAGGATCCAACAGTGTAAACTGCAGTCACCGCTGCTGAGAACAATTGGCACATAGCGGCTGTTCTCTTGCTCTTGGTGCTTTCACTTCTAGGTGGTGTGAAGAAACTATGTTTATAATTTCCTCTCAGATCCCCTGAAATGTACTTTTCTAAGATTTTAGAAGCTTTAGAGAGAACTTGATGTACCCATTTCATGACAAGTGCATCAGCCTCAGCAGGATTCAAAGCTTTTCTTCTACACAATGTTCTTAGTGCCCTAATGTGAGCATTAACCTGCCATCATATACACCAATTCAACAAAATGAATATAAATATCATGCCAAGAAAAACCTGCATATGGCAACAACTCCCGTTAGCTCCTTTTGCACTTGGCAATATTTAGCAGTTAGCACCATATTTTAAGCCAAGGCCAAATTTTAATTGCACTCAACCTAAACTGGCAAAGAACTTCACAAAGTCCCATCCTGGGCATCTAAAGCCAATACATCCAAACTAGTCAGTAAAATAGAATGTAGAGATGACTGTTTCTTTTTAAATTAATCAGATGGAAGAAACAACTGGTAATATTATCTATCAATAGATAAAAGCATGAATGATTTATTCAAGTCCAACTCATCAAGCATCATTATGAAGGTGCATTTGAAGTCGTAGAGTGAAAAAGGCATAAATCTAATATGTGAAAAGCAATTAAAGCAGGCATATTATAAATCTTAAATCCATCAAATAAATTTAGCCACTATTGGAATTAATAGAATCTAATGCCTCATAAGTGTTGTGGAAATCGGGTTAGTTTCCACCAAAATGAATAATTGTGCCAAAAATTAAGACAAAGAAAAATTCTCAGGTAGTTGGTGGAGTCACAAATGGTCTCCCTTAAAAACCAACTTCCTTAGACTCCTGAGTCTTGGTGACAGAATTTTTCTAAAATAATTTAAAGCACAATATATCACAAAGTAAAAGACCCGACAATAGCTATTAAATAGAAATAAAAGGAACACCAGAATTTAACGAGGTTCGGCCAATTATGCCTACGTCCTCGGACACTACTAAAATAATATTTCACTATTTCAAAGAAATATTACAAAGTGAAATATTACAAGAGAGAGAAGAAAAATACAACCAATCTTAGAAGTAGAGAGATTGGTGGTTTTTGGGATGAATTGTTAAGAGGGGATGAAGTCCTTTTATAGCCTAATGCTATGGTGGAAAAATCATCTCTTTCCGATGTGGGATTGTCATATTTCAACAAATCTCCACCTTGACAATCTCACAATTCCAAACAAACATCCTCTAAACTCTTATATTACAAATTTCAGTAATGTCTCCAAATGCGCTTCAAAGCGCCCAATTTCAAATTCTAATAACATTTATCAAGTCCAAACAATGTTGGAACTTGACACTTGTCACAACTTTCGTTGCCATATCTGCGGGATTTTCAGCAGTCAAAATCTTCTGAAGAAGTATCCCACCATCTTCAAGAATTTCCCGTACAAAATGATATCGAACATCGATATGCTTCGTCCTTGTATGATAAACTTGATTCTTTGCTAAACAAATAGCACTTTGACTGTCACAATGCACTTTGACATGCTTCTGACCAATTCCCAAGTCATTCAACAACCCCTGAAGCCAAATTGCCTCCTTAACAGCTTCTGAAACTGCCATTTACTCTGCCTCTGTTGTAGACAAAGCAACTGTTGACTGTAAGGTGGACTTCCAACTAACCGGTGCCTTTGCAAGTGTGAACACATAACCGGTAGTAGATCGACGTTTGTCTAAATCACCTGCATAGTCGGAATCACAATATCCAACTATATATTGACCACTTTTCTCATCCCGCTCAAACATTATACCAACATCTACAGTATTCTGAATATACCGTAGAATCCATTTCACAGCTTGCCAATGTCCTTTGCCAGGATCATGCATGTACCTGCTCACAACTCCAACTGCTTGTGAAATGTCAGGCCTCGTACACACCATTGCATACATCAAGCTACCAACAGCATTTGCATATGGAACCTTTGACATATATTCTCGTTCTTCATCACTTTTCGGAGATAAAGATGCACTGAGCTTAAAATGAGGAGCAAGTGGAGTACTAACTGGTTTTGTATTCTCATTTATCCCAAAACGCTTTAGTACTTTTCTCAGATATTGTTTCTGAGTCAAACAAAGTCTCCCCAATTTTCTGTCTCTGCATATCTCCATACCGATAATCTTCTTAGCTTCCCCTAAATCCTTCATTTCAAATTCCTGATTTAGTTGAGCTTTTAACTTCTGAATCTCTCCTTCATCTTTTGAAGCTATCAGCATATCATCAACATAAAGGAGGAGATAGATAAAGGAACCATCCCGTAGCTTGCGTAAATATACACAATGATCAAATTTGCTTCTTGTGTATTTCTGCCTTATCATAAACTTGTCAAATCGTTTGTACCACTGTCTTGGAGATTGCTTCAATCCATACAACGATTTGCTCAACTTGCACGCCAAATTTTCTTTTCCAGCAACTTTAAATCCTTCTGGCTGAGTCATGTAGATTTCTTCTTCTAAGTCTCCATGTAAAAATGCAGTTTTTACATCCAGCTGAACTAGTTCCAGATCAAATTGTGCTACCAAAGCCAGCAGTATTCTTATGGAGGAATGTTTTACAACTGGAGAAAACACTTCATTATAATCAATTCCCTCCTTCTGAGCGTAGCCTTTAGCTACCAATCTTGCCTTGTAGCGGATATCATTCTTATCAGGAAATCCGTCTTTCTTTGCATAAACCCATTTACAGCCAATCGCTTTCTTTCCCTTTGGCAGACTTGCTAGCTTCCATGTCTGATTCTTTTCAAGGGACTGCATCTCTTCTTCCATAGCCTTTCTCCACTTTTCTTCTTCTGAGCTTTGAATAGCTTCACAATAAGTGGAAGGAATCTCATCATCTACTGAAGATGTATAATTAGTCATATCTTCAAGTCGAGCAGGTTTCTTAATCTTCCTTTTCGGCTTTCGTAGTGCAATTGGCTCAAGTTGCTGAGGAGGTTCTTGTGCTGAAACATCTGCTTCCTCATCTGATCCATTTTCTACCATTATCTCCTCTTCTTCCGTAGGAGTAATTTTATCAGACTCTACAATTGCTGGATCAACAATTCTTCTTCTATCAAACTCCACCTGTTTGGGAGTTTCCTCCACCTGCTGTGGAGAACCATCCGTCTGCTCCTTTGTTACCTTTAACATGGTAGACTCATCAAAGGTAACATCTCTACTAAAGATTATTTTCTTCGTCTCTGGGCACCATAGTCGATATCCTTTGATACCAGAGGATATCCCCATAAAGATAGCTTTCTGTGCCCTTGGATCTAACTTCGATTCCTTAACATGATAGTATGCAGTGGAACCAAACACATGTAAGGAATTATAATCTGTAGCAGGTTTTCCATACCACACCTCCAAAGGTGTTTTGCCATTGATAGCAGTTGATGGCAAACGATTAATGAGATGACATGCGTATGTTACAGCCTCAGCCCAAAACTGTCTGCCTAATCCAGCATTAGACAACATACACCGAACTTTCTCCAGTAGAGTTCGGTTCATGCGTTCAGCCACCCCATTCTGTTGTGGTGTATTTCTGACAATGAAATGTCGAACAATTCCTTCATTTCTGCAAACTTTCATGAAGGGATCACTTGTGTACTCTCCGCCATTGTCTGTTCGAAGACACTTGATCTTTCTGCCCGTCTGAGTTTCTACCATCTTCTTCCAGATGAGAAAAACTTCCAACACTTCATCCTTTGTCTTCATTGTATACACTCATACTCTTCTTGAACAATCATCAACAAAGGTAACATAGTAGTGTTTACCTCCCATTGAAGCAGTTTTGGAAGGACCCCATACATCTGAGTGAACATAATCCAGAATACCCTTGGTATCATGGATTGCAGTGCCAAACTTCACTCTCGTCTGCTTCCCTTTGATGCAATGCTCACAGAAGTCTAATTTGCAGGTTCGCACTCCTTGCAATAATCCTTGATTCGCCAGAAGTTTCAAGGATTTTTCGCCTGCATGCCCCAAGCGCATATGCCACAATCTGGTTATTTCTAGCTCATGGTCATCACTAGAAACTGCTGCTGTTGTTCCAACAACTGTATTGCCTTCATAGTAATACAAGTTGTTGCTCCTTTGAACTCCTTTCATCACCACAAGTGCTCCAGATATAACCTTCATTACTTCATTTTTAATAATTATAGTGAAACCCTTTCTCCCAAGGATTCCCATAGAAATGAGGTTTTTCGTCAGACTGGGCACATATCTTACGTCTGTCAGAGTTCTGATTGATCCATCACGATTCCTCAATTGGATTGAACCAATTCCAGTTGTTTTGCAAGGGCTGTCATTCGCTGTATAGACAACTCCACCTTCAATTTCTTTAAAATCGAAAAACCATTCCCGATTGGGACACATATGGTGGCTACAGCCTGAATCCAGGATCCAAGCAGTCGAACTGCTTATTGATGGCATCAATGCTAATGAAAAATCTGAATCATCACATTCAGCTACATTTGAATCTGCAACAGACTTGCCTTTGCCAGATTTGCTTCTCAACTTAGGACAATCTTTCTTCCAGTGCCCCTTTTCTCGACAAAAGGCACATTCATCTTTGCCCACTCTGGACTTTGATCTGTCTTTCTTTCCCCTGTTCTTATTTTTCGAACGGCCTCTTACTATCAAAGCTTCAGCTGCTCCACTGGTGCTATCCTTCTTGTCTTTTCTCCTCAATTCATAGCTGTATAGTGCAGCACATACTTCACTAAGAGACACCTCAGCTTTCCCATGGAGTAGAGTAGTTTCTAGAAACTCAAACTCCTCAGGAAGGGATCCCAACAGCATTAGGGCCAAATCTTCATCTTCAAATGTCACATCCAAGTTCATCAGATCTGCTACAAGTTGATTGAAATTGGTGATGTGATCATTCATCGTGGTACCAGGAACATATGTGAATCTGAACAGTCTTTTCTTCATATGAAGCTTATTTTGACTGCTCTTTTTCAAGAATTTTTCCTCCAATGCCTTCCACAATTTACTTGCAGAAGTTTCTTTACAAAAGGCATACTTCTGCTCTCTGGACAGGCACGATCGAATTGTACCACATGCCAAACGATTGATTGTCTTCCATTCCTTCTCATCTGCACCTTCTGGCTTTTCTCCCTCAATGGCAATGTCTAAGCCTTGCTGAAATAAGGCGTCTAGAACTTCACCTTGCCACATGCCGAAATGGCCTGTACCATCAAAAATCTCCACTGCAATTCTCGTATTTGCCACAGCAGTTCTCGCCAAAATTGATGAAGTAGAAGCTGTTGTGTCCATTGTGGATTTTTGTCCGTCTCTTGCCATTTCCTTTTTAAGACTATTTAATAGCTTTCAAATGCGGAATACCCAAGAATCCAAGGAAACCTTTCTGATGTGGAAGATCAGCTTACACCGCAACCACAGAGCATATAACTCAGTAACCTTGGCTCTGATACCAATTGTTGTGGAAATCGGGTTAGTTTCCACCAAAATGAATAATTGTGCCAAAAATTAAGACAAAGAAAAATTCCCAGGTAGTTGGTGGAGTCACAAATGGTCTCCCTTAAAAACCAACTTCCTTAGACTCCTGAGTCTTGGTGACAGAATTTTTCTAAAATAATTTAAAGCACAATATATCACAAAGTAAAAGACCCGACAATAGCTATTAAATAGAAATAAAAGGAACACCAGAATTTAACGAGGTTCGGCCAATTATGCCTACGTCCTCGGACACTACTAAAATAATATTTCACTATTTCAAAGAAATATTACAAAGTGAAATATTACAAGAGAGAGAAGAAAAATACAACCAATCTTAGAAGTAGAGAGATTGGTGGTTTTTGGGATGAATTGTTAAGAGGGGATGAAGTCCTTTTATAGCCTAATGCTATGGTGGAAAAATCATCTCTTTCCGATGTGGGATTGTCATATTTCAACAATAAGGACCAATTAAGCTTGACTGATGCAAGTTAAGACAATTGCACTTTTCTTTTAGCCATTACACCGTACTAATGACAGTGAGTGTATTATCCCAAAAGGCAAAAACCAGAAGAATAAATATAATAAGAATATATACTATTTAAAATGCAATAATACACGCTATAAATACCTCTGTCGAGTGCATGTTAAACTCTTCAATTCTTTTGAGCAAATTATAAGCTAGGTTTGCAGCTGATTCCGGTGGCAGCTCCACTGAAACATTAGAGATTGTTTGCAGGAGGAAAACACGGTCCCCAGCCCATGCAACCGAAGTAGATTCTGAGCCATAATCATCTTCATGCAGATTTTCTTTGCCAGGTGAACTGTCAAACCCACATGCTGCTCCAAACTTGTCAAGGAGCTGCCAATGATGAAGAAGAAAATCCCATTCAACTGCTTTTGAAAGGTAAGCTGATACCTCTGATAGAAGAAACCAAGCACCTGGTGGAGCTGTCCACTTTTCTATTGGTTTGGAATGACTCAACCAGAAAGACTCGGAAGTCCTTATGATATTCTGTAGTGCACTAGCTAATTTGGGCTTCAATCTTTTCTCCTTACCTAGATTTGTGCATATTTTCCTTACCCATGGTACGATCTCTCCATTGCAGATCTCTTTCAAAAGAACCAATACTCGATCAGGAAATAACTCTTCAATTTCCCTCTGTCTACATTTTTCATTCACATCTAAATGAGAGAGTGTGGATTCACTGTATAATGCAACAGCAGATCCTGCAAGGGAAATGCGATCTAGAACCAATTCCAAGAACAAGTTTTCACATTCTTCTTGAATAATAGTTTCATTATCGGTTATTAAGCGGGGCACAGAATGTAGCCACTCAATTATCACAGTTTCATCTGAAAATGTTTTTAACACCTACAATTGAACACGTAATCCAATACAAGCACAAATGAAAAGAGAGAGTTATAGGTATTGTGTGTCACAATGAGTATCATATATTAAATGAAACTCAAAAAAATAAAAAAAATAAAAAACTAAGGAATTATGACACATTAGAAGAAGAATAGTGAACTAACCTCTGAAAGAGCCAAAATTGCAGCTTTACGTATGCTCACCAGAGGATCTGAACAAGCCACACCCATAGTCTTGAGCACAATTCCATCAAATTTGCCATCCATAAGAGCAGTCAACTTGATAACCAAAACAAGTGCTGCCCTCCTAACATTTGCCTTCTCATCCATACACCTTGTCCTCAAAAGATCATTCATCTGACCTTCCACTCTTTTCCTCCCCCTTTCTTCCAAGCCTAATACTTGCTTTAAGACCTCACAATTCTTATCATCACTGGAAAAGAACCCTACCAACTGAGCCAAATTTGACAATGCACGAGCTCTAATTCCAGAGCTGGAGTCAGAGCAACGTTGAATTAAGGCCTCTAAACAATCAAGCCCCCATGAATGCTTCAATTCACAATTCAAGGCCACCCTAAATGGATCTTTTAACAGCATCATTAAATTCAAAATCAAATCCACCCCCAACAATCTGAGATTGGCTTTCCCTTGTGTCATTTTCACCACATACACCATAAATCCAACTTGATCATCTGACTCCATAGCTTTAACAATTTCTATTATCGCCTCCACTGCCAGTCCTCTTGGCTCCGCCTTCTCTGGTGCCTTTTGTGCCAGATAGCGGGGCAAATTTGTAACAGCTCTTTTGACTCTCTCATTCTTTTTAGCCATACCCATTATATAATTCCTCACAAACCCCAGTGCGAAGCTCCTTGCCTGCGACTTAACAGCCAAAATCAAAGGCGTTAAAGACCTCAACACCTCAGCCGCAGTCTCCCCTTTATCTCCATGATCAGATTTCAAGACTTGAAGCAAAATTGTCGAGCACAAATCCACCAATTTATTAAAACTGATCTCATTACTGCCCATTTCAATAGCCATAACTGGAATTTCCACAATAGTATGAACCAATGACTTTAAAATATCGGGAAATCTATTTAGATGAATTAAATCCAGAACTAAGCCCAATTTTTCGAGAACAGAAAAATACAATCTCACATCAAAAAACTCTCTTTCTACCTCCCCACTTCCTCGCTCACTATCTTCATCACAGTCATCACCCACATTCCTCTTTCTATTATTCTTAGATGCCCGCCCCGTTCTCTTCTTAAGGGAAACCTCTACACGGGCAGAGGCAGAAGAAGAGCACTCCCCATATGAAAGCGGCGGGCAGGGCTTAAGGGAACGATGAAGGGAGCGAAGAAGAGAGAGAAAAGCCATGGGGGTAAAGAGTCTGAAAACAGGAGAGTCAGGGAAGAGGAGGAGAGACAGGTAAGTTTTAGAAGACAAAAGGGAGAGATGGGTTGGGCCAGAATCCATGGCGATGGTGAGGGGAGGAAGAATAGAATAAGGAGAGATGGATTTGGAGGAGAGTTGGAAGAGTAAGTCTCGGAGGATTAGTGGGTCATTGGAATCTAACAGCGATTGGAGATCTCGGAGAGTTGAGCGGGAGAGAGGCGGCGGAGGGTCTTGGTGGCCGTGGATGTCTTCCAGATCGGCTCTTATTCTTGAAATGGAATTCTCCATCTCCAAGGCTGCCGGGACAAGTTCCGAATTAGGGATTGAACATTTGAACTCAATGCACCGGAGTCGAAACTCTTTCGAATTTTGACTTTCCCGCTTAACAAATGTTACAAATTGAACATAGTTTTTTTTTTGAATAGCAACGTGCCGGGTTTCGGACAAAATTTTATGCCACTCACCATTCCGACATCTCGCCCCATTTTATGTTTAAAAAAAAATTTTTGGATATACGTACCAATTTTTATTAAATTTTGGATACGTGGATATCCGTTTCTATACCCTAAACACCCATATAATCTCTAATTTTTATTAAATTTTTTACTTTATTTCAGTATTAAAAATATTTTTAATTTTAATTAATTAATTGTTAAAATAAAAAATATTTTTTATTTTAATTGAATATTATATTTTAATTTTATTATTTTTTTAAATATTAATTATAGTAAAATATAAATAATTATTATATATATAAATAATATTTGGGACGGAAATATATATACCGTCCCAGTAAAAAAATCAGATAGAAGCATAATAAAAATATTTATTATAAAAATATTTATCCATTCTAGTCGGAGTGGAACACTGCAAAAGATAGCCTAATTATCATCTCTATTTTTTAATTTAATTTTTTCAAATATTAACGAATTGCACAAAAATCTAGAAATATGATTTGTTTAAAGGAAAAAAATATTTTGATCTATAAAATTTATTCAAATGAGTCTTTTAATTATCAATTTTAAACTATTTAGTCTCTCAACTAAAAATTTATTCAATCTATATCATTAATTATTGGTATAAAGCATAAGACCCCTTATGTATTTGTCCCGTTTCAATCATTTAATCTTTTAAAATTCTTTTTGTCCAATTTCTTGAATTTAGTTTTTTATCTACATTATTCTTTTGTATTTTAAAAAATATATAATCTTGTGTTTCCCAATGCTAACATGAGTAATATCAGCATTTAGCATACTGATACGATACGGTGACATATCAACAATAATACTCCATTCCATGTATCAGTATGATAATAATGCTAACATGACATTGGGGGTCAAAAATTCTATATTTTTAAAATACAATGGGTAATGTGGATAAAAAATTAAATTTATTAGGTAAACTGGTAAAAAAAATTTAGATGATTAAATAACAAAACGAGATAAATCCAGAGAGTCAAATATAACTTAACCCTTAATTAGATAAGTGTTTTTTAAATATGAACTAACTAAAAAATTATTAAATCGACTAATTTAACTATCATTAATTAGATAATAAGTGTTTCATAAATAAAATTTAAAATAGTTTAAAATAAAAAATTAAGAGAACCAATTTAACAAATTTTATAGTTAAAGAAATTAATTGAATAAAGTTGATAGTATCTTTGAAACAAGTATAAACAGTAATGAGTTATAAGAAAATACAAATTTAGTCCTCTAAATACCTACTATCTGAATTCATTATATAATTCTATAAATATTAAATTTTAATTATGTAATTTTTCAAGAAAAATAATTATGTAAGCGTAATATTCAGGTTATTTTTATGTTGGGGGTTTAATTACATTTCCATTTGCATATGGTCCATAATCAGATGCACTAAGCCTGCAATAATAGATAAGCACCATGTTCATGTTTACAGATTATATATTGGAGCCCATTGGGCAATCAAACAGAAGCTCATGGGTCATGAATGGTGTTATTATTATTATTATTATTATTATTATTATTATTATTATTATTATTATTATTATTATTAACCTTTGGCTATGTAATAAATTGCCATTGGTGTCCTATAAATTTAAGAAAATTTGAAAATAAATGCGACCCTAGAGTTGATGCAAAGCAGGATTATAAGTGGACCGAAATTAAAAACATTGTGTAACAATAAAGCCCAATCCAAACCGAATATACATGTACTTATAAACAAAACTTGAAACTTGAAACTTTTTCAACCTATAATTTATCATATTATTACTAAATAATTAGGTGCCACTCTTGCATTTTTTTTCCCTTAAATTTATCATATTTCTTAACACATAATTCTGTTGAAATATGATTTGTTTAAAGGAAAATTTTTATGTTTTTATCTATAAATTTTATTCAAGTGGATTTTTTTTAATGATTTATAACGTCTGTCAATTTAAACTCTAAATCATATATGTCCTAAGACCGGATATATTGAGTTGAATAGTACCTAAATTCGTACTAAAAGAAAATAGATATAATAATGAAAATTTTAATTGAGAATTTAATCGAAGAGAATTAAGAAATGAATAAAAAGAAGCGAATTTAATTGAGAATATAATTAAAAGAAAATGGAAGTTGGAGGTGGAAATTAAAGAAAAGAAAATATTAGATATTAAATGTGATTAATTAGAATAAACAAATATTAAATTAACCAAATCTTCATCCATGTCCGCCACTTATTCTTCTCCGAACTTAATTCATCCCTTAATTTAACTATAAAAGAGAGAAGACAAGGCCAACTTTAGCAAAAACTACTTCATTTTACTCGTGCAAAATTGAAACACAAGAGAGGGTGAGTGAGTCTTGCTTCGGCCATACAAGGGAAACAAAGGGAGGATGGATTTTTATGGAGAAGAAATATGTGTGAAGAAGCTACAGACCTTACTTGATCAAGCAGAGGAGAGGAAAAAGGAAGGAGACAGAAAGAGGTGATGTTTCGGCCTATTTGGGATCCAAAGAAAGGTGAGTAGAAATTGTGAAGTTATTTGGAATTGTACAGCCCGTGGGGCTGCTAGGCTGTTTCTCTTATTTTTCCCCATCTTCTTCCCATGTAATTGAGCAAAAATTGAAATAAATTTAAGCCTAAGGTTAGAAGGAAACTTAGGGTATGTATACAAGGCCATAAGGGAACTTGAAAGGGATGAGAAGAATGAAATGGACCGCGAAATCTTGAGCAAAATCTTGGACAGCCATGAAATGTTGAGACCGTAGCCTAAATGGAGATTTTGATGTTGAAATTCTAATAAAGAATATGAGAGCTAAAATAAGCAATTTAGGGAGAATAGTAAAAAAGGAGATTAAAAGCTAAAATTGAAAAAACAACCAGTTATCATGAGAGTTGATGAGCAATTCTTGGGAAATTGTTAAGGGCAACTTATGGCTAGTGAAGCAGCCTTGGGAGGAGGAAGAGACAAGGATAAGGGAAAAGCCTAAGGGAGAGGAATTAAGAAAGAATAATTAATTTTGAGCTATAATAGGTATGTGCAAACTCTATGGCAATTGAATTTTGGATTTGTGTAAACTCTAATTAAACTTGCTTAATTGGTTTTGTCTTGAGTTGTATTAGAAAATTCTAGTTAAATGAATTGTTGGTGCAATTGGTTATTGGTTGGTAGTCTTTGCATTGGCTTAAATATGATTTAATTTAAATTAAATGCATGCTTGAATTTTTGTTAATTGATTTATGAGTTGAGTTTGGTTATTGGTTGCCTAAAAACTTGCCTTGGCCGAAACTATAAAAAGGGGAAAAAAAAAGTGATGTGGCTGGCTTGATGTGTGTAGTTTAATAGTAATTGACATTGACAATGGAAAGTAAGTTAAATGTATGAGACTAGGCTATATGGTTAAAATATGTAAGATAGGAACTAGGCTACATGGTTTGCATTGTGGTGAGAAATTGTTGATTTGATAATTTGGAATTTTCTATTTTGCAATTCTTGGACCGAAACTTGTGTGGTCTGTTTGAAGTTGAATAATGAAGAATTTCATTTCATTTTCAATTAGTCGATGATTTAAAGCATATTGGGATCTTTATGAATTAGAGAATATAGAAAATTTAAATGAAGAATCATTGAATGGTTAGATGGCCGAAATATCCAATTGCTAGGAATATAATTTATTTGGTCATTAAATATTTAAAATAGTCTCACTCTTATAAATACAATATTTGGTAATTAGAATGAAGTGAATTGTGTGTGTAGTCGTGATCTAGGACCAAACCCTTATTGTGTTGTTTCTACATTATGGTAGAAATTTAATTCCAAGCAAATATGATATGTCATTGAATGATTAACAAGTGAAATTAAAAATGGGCAAATGTGTGAATCACTTAGGCCAAAACCTATGTGTGGTCTCATGGATTTGTGGTCTTTTGCATTGGTAGTTTGTAAGTATGTTTGGATCAATGCCATGTTTCAATTAGAGTAGCCAAAACATGTTATATGTGTGATGTGGTTTATGTGATTTGTTAAATACTTGGATGTGATGTAGGAATATTTACCTAATGCTAATTTTTTGGCAGAATTTCATCATATGTAAGGATAGAATGGGATGACTAAATAATTTGTAGCACCCTTTACACAGACGGGGCAAAACTCGTTGTACAGACGGATGTCACACAACTATAATTGAACTTACCTGTCTGAATTAAAATTTATTAACATATTTCCATATTAACAATTTTACTTTTAAATCATTCTCATACATATATATACACAAATTTTATTCATATATCTGGATCACATCTATAGGCATAATAATAATGATAACTTGGGCATAAAAATTCCTCATTACAAAATTTGTGTTAATTCAAATTCATAATCTCAAATGCATTTCTTTATTAAATATAAATTTATTGTCTCTATCTCATATTATACGGAAAATATTTAAAATGCATGAATAAAATGACAGACCCAATTCGGGTCAACTCCATTTATTCTAATTAACTTTGTCTTCTCTTCTCATCAATCATAGTCCACGGCTCCAAACCTGTGTGCAGGAAAAATCCACACGCTAAACTACTGAAACACTTAAAATGAAGAAGTGGTACATGTAAACACTTAAATTATGGCATGCATTCACATATTACTTATCAACATGCAATATCCATAAGATAGCTTAAACATATTAATTTGCATTAACATACATAATTGAGTTCATTATCATAATAAAATTACATGTCATCTAACATATCCATATATTATCATGTACTCAAATTGACTGATTCATGTATTCAAATTTACCGATCTATATAGATCTGATCAATTTTCTGCATTAATGGTTTCTGGTTGATAACCCAATATTTTAGACGTGGATTACTCGGATGCGGATTATGAAAGAGGAGTGCTCTAACACGAGTTTAAGCCACCATGCTCACTATTGTATTTGTCTGTATTGCTACCACCGAGCTTCTCAAATTAGGAACGCTTTGACATGATCTTAAGTCACTCTGATAAGCAAATATTGTATGCATATAGGTACAAAGGTGTTCTAACACGAGCTTAAGACACCTTGTCCTTAATCCAAATATGCTACCACTGAGTTTCTCAAATTAGGAGCGCTCTGACACGAGGTTAAGTTATCCTGATGAGCAAATATAATAACTGCATGCATAATTATTTCTACGATACCATAACTCCCTCAATAGCATGTCATTTATCCTAACTAGTCTCTGGATAGATAATGGACATTCTTATTCATATTTAGGTTATCAATATTAATTACATCTATTTCCATAATTTCACAAAATCATCACATAACATATTGTGATGTAGAGCGCCATGTGCATAATCAAGTTCCTCAGTCAAGTTATCATATTGTATACAATCTCACTTAATCATATCAAAAGTGTATGCATGTCATACTCTAGTAATCTCATCATATGAATCCCTTTATTCTTTTCTGGAAACAAGGCATTCATGGGCATGAACCTTTATTCACGGAAGTGAAGCTTGGCTTCATGGGCGTGAAGCTTATCTTCACGAGCATGATTCATTACACATAAACAATATTTCAACACTAATTTCACTTAATTTCACACACATGTATAGGATCTAAAGCTAACCAATGTTGCTGGAAACAAGATATTCACGGGCATGAACCTTTATTTACGGGAGTGAAGCTTGGTTTCATGGGCGTAAAGCTTATCTTCACGAGCATGATTCATTACACATAAACAATATTTCAACACTAATTTCACTTAATTTCACACACATGTATAGGATCTAAAGCTAACCAATGTTAGTCATACCTATCAACATTTTACATAATTTCAACATTTGAACACAACCAAAAACATCAATTTAATCACAATTGACCATTTATTTTAAGCTTAATGCCTTAATTATCAACATATAACAACATTCCATATTCATCTTCCCTCATATCAACCTCAACATGCATTTCAGAATATTATCATTCATTTATACCATTAACAACAACTAAAATATCAACTTGAATTGTCATTTAATATACCACGACAGTATTTTATATTACAAACACAATAAAATCGAATAAAAATATTGATATGCACAAATCTTAATATTGGAGCCTTAAAACTTGACACTTTCACGTCTACTGCCTCTAGTGGACTTCTCTACCTTATGTTTCAGCCCCTAACACGAAATCATAGACTATATTAATATACAAATTCTAATATTCATCTAATTATGTCATAAACTAACCAAAGTCTTAACTTTTAATTGATTTAAAGCTTATAAACCTAACTTTCCCATTAATGCAAAGCGAAACTATCAAAGTTTAATGAAAACAACCCTTCTTACCTCTGTTTCAACAATAACAGATCGATTATCTACGCTTCAGAACGTGTTCCAATGCTTATTGTCTTACACCTCAATTTTTTTACCAAATTTCTTGTTTTTATCTATTTCAAAAGCATTTTTGGGTGGTTATTTTAGGTCTAATCAATCAGAGTTGAAAAGGGAATAAGGGAGATCTGTTTCTAAGGCTTCTGAGTGTGGTGGCTAGAATTATGAGCGATTTTACTTGAGTTTTTGCTAAAAACACAGCGCTGCCATATTTAAACTTGTAGGTCTTCACGGGAAAAAATACTATTGTCATGGGCATGAACATTTGTCTAACGGTCATGAAGATCTTCAATTTCTGAAACTGAAATTCACGACATTCATGGTGATGATCAACTCTGTCACAGGCATGAATAATATAAAATTCACATTTCTTATCTTTTTTTTCTTTATTTATGGTTTCTAATACCTATAGTCTCACATATATTTTCCATATACTATTAATGTACCTTATTTAACATGTAAATTTCATATCCTAATTTGTGGATGTTACATAATTTGTTTCATGAATGAGCATGGAATTGTTTAATCTGCATGTAAGAGTTTAATTTCTAAAACACAAAAGCCATATATGGTCGAAATGTAAGATGATAAGAATGAATAAAATTTGACACGTTGATGTATGATATTGTTGGCTAAAATGAAGTGATAATATAAAAACTAATTAAGATGACTCATATGCACCTAGCTTTGAACTAACAAGTTTGATAGATCAACATGCCAATGGATAGAAAAACAGTATTGTAACTCCATTATGACAACAACCATCCAATTGTACTTTAGTTATTAGTGACAAATTGATTAATGCCACAAGGGCAAAATATTGAGAAAATAACACTTGAAAGATATTGTCCAAAAATAATTAATGCCTTAAGTGCAACATATTGAGTAACTACTAATACCCTGAGGGTAATCAACTCTATTATCCTTCCAATTAGTTCCAGACTTAAGGTGTTTGGGCATTTAAAAAGGAATATTATCTAATTAGTGCTAGAATTTAATTTAGCTAATGTGAAAATTAGTTATTTAGTTAACTTAATTATGTAATGATTTAGTATTGCATGTATGTGTTGACATGTTAGTAAGCCTGTAATGTATGCTTTTAATTCTTGACTTATATGACCAAAGTATAACAATGTTTAATAGTTGTGTTCAATTAGTGAATTTTGTTGTTATATGTGAAATATGTACATTAGAATAGCATATGGGATATTTGCATGCACCATGTTGATTTTGTTGCTTCTAATATATGAAAATAAGTTTGAGAACAAAATGTTATTGTCATAAAGCATGCGCCATTAGGTGTTTTTACTAAGCGGATGTGGTTTTTTCACGTGCAAGTAATTAGCTGATAAAATAAAGAATGTATCCAAAATCAAAAGACAGAGTCACCAGTTATTATACATTTTTTTAGTTGGTTTCCACTTTTGGTTTTTTGAGATGTATTTAATCATCATCTTGGCATGTATTAGCATTATCGGGTAGCATCTTACTAGAATATTTTAAGAGAAAAAAAAATTGAAGTCAAGAGTTGTAAATATTTTAGCTAATAGGTTTGTAAAATACCTATATTGTGAATTTTGTAAACAAAAATGTGTTATAGCCATTGCAATAAGCCCAATGGTAAATTTTGTCTAATCATGCTTATATGAATGGTATATTGCATAGTTTAAATTGCCAATTAGTTTGGTATTTGACTTGTCATACAAACATACCTATCACAAGGCATAATACAAGTGTGAATTTAGGTTTGATGACCACTTGTGTGTTTAATGCTAAATGCCTTAGAAAGGCACATGAATGAGAATGATGATGAAAATTGAGTTATTTGTATTTGTATATGCATAGCTATATGTGTAGGTTGCATAATGACATATATGGATTGTCATAAAAATAGGTGTTCACTATGTTTGGTAAAATTAGTTGATAATCTATTTTCAAACTGATAATTTAATTGTAATTGATAATCTAGTAGTTGAAAATCTGACTGATTCAATAAAAATGTTTGGTAAAACTAGCTAAAAAGGTAACTGAAAAATATAAAATAACATGTTTATATTATATATAAAATTTATTTAAATATATAATACAAACAAATTATATAATATATATGCATATTAAATAATATAAAAATTATGTAAATATCTATCCCTTTATCCTTATCATGTAACATTCTATTATTATTATTATTATTATTATTATTATTATTAAATAATTTAATAATTATATTATTATTATAAAATGATAAAAAATAAGGGTAAAAAATTAAAGAAAAATCACAATCAATAAACTTATAAAAAAAGCTAATTGGATATTATAATTTAGTTTTTTTCCAAATAAGTTATTTTACCAAACACATATTATTAGTCAAAATAAATTATTTTTATAGTCAAACTATATTGTAATCTAATTTGATACTATCAAACAATGTTGTTATACTTCTAAAATTTTAAAAAAATAAAACTAGAATTAGATTTATAAAAATAAGTTTATCATGTAGTACTGCTTAGTTAGAACCTAATCATTAATAAGAACATATTAAAGGTCACTCACTAACTCTGTTGTAACACAGTAGGGTAAAAAATATTACGTTATCAATTTTGAATTATTTAGTCTTTCAACTAAAAATATTTTCAATTTATATCATTAATTAGAGCATTAGATAGATGATAAGTATTTTTCAAATATGAACTAACTAAAAATGTTTTCAGTTTATATCATCAATCATTAATTAGAGAATAAGTATTTTTTAAATATGAATTAACTAAAAATTTGTTAAATTGACTCATTTAACTATCCTTAGTTAGATATTAAGTGCTTAATAAAAAAATTAATTTAATTTAAAATAAAAAATTATGGAAGTTAATTTAATAAATTTTATAGTTATGAGAATTAACTAAATAAAATTTAGATCTTAAATTATATCAAATCACATTTTGGATATGTTATATGTTTATAAGTTATAAATCATAAAAGCAATAATTTATTCTTTAAAGGTTATGTGACACTCTCTAACTCAGCTATAATATAGTAAGGTAAGAGGATATTATATTATCAATTTTAAATTATTTATTCTTTCAACTAAAAATATTTTCAGTTTATATCATTAATTAGAGGATATGTATTTTTTAAATATGAACTCACTAATTTTTTTATTAAATTGACTCATTTAACTATCCCTAGTTAGATATTAAGTGCATAATTAATAAAAATTAAATTATTTAAAAAAAATTAAGAGAGTTAATTAAATAAATTTAATAGTTAAGAGAGTTAATTAAATAAATTTGATAGTTAAGATAACTAAATAAATAAAAATTTGGATCCTTTATATGTTTAAAGTATGTTAAATCATATTTTGGATATATGTCTATGAACTATAAATCATAAAAGATATAAGACATATACGGTACTTATATTTATCCCATTTTGTCTCATAATTTTTTTTGATCTTGCCATATGAATTATCTTTTTAGTCCATATTGTCATATCGTAATTAAAAAAATGTAATATTCGGCCACAATAAAGATAAAAAAATTACACAATAAAAAGATGTGTCATACAGACACAATGATGTGGTTATTAAGGCTGACAATTTGTATCGTGTCTTGTTTCAATCGGATATGATATGATTATACCAAACACGAACACGATACGATTAAAATCCGTGTTAACACGATACGACACGATTAATTTAACGTGTATAAATTATATAACATGACACAATTAGACATGAACTACTTAATATATCTAAACGTATACATTTTATACAACACAATACGATTATACATAATTTTACTTAACACGACACGACACGATTATACACGAATAAATACAAATATTAAATTAAAAATTTAATTTAATCAAGTGAATATCAATTTAATCAATTTATATTTAATTAATAATTTTAATTTAATTAATTAAACTTTAATTTAATCAATTAAACTCTAATTAAATATATAGAAGTTCAATTGAATCAATTTAATTTATTCATTCATATATAAATATGTATTATATATATTTATAATATTATAATATATATTTGAATTTTGAGTAACACTAAAATAATTAGTCATATTTTTATAATTAATAAAATAACATATTTTTAATTGTATCTAATCGTGTCTTAACAGGTTAAACAGGTAAAATCCGTTTATGACACGATTTTTCTTGTGTTGCAATCGTGTTAATACGATTATGATCCATATTCGTTTAACTCATATCTATATACAGTTAAATCTGTGTCGCTTAATCGTGTCATGTGCAAAATTGTCAGCTCTAATGGTCATAACAACTAATAATATGATGACATATAAGCAAGCTATCTTCCATTAAAATATATATATATATATATATATATATATATATATATATATATATATATATATATATATATATATATATATATACACCACATTTTTTAACTAAAAAAAGCTACCCACATTAATGTCTCGTTGCTTTCTCTACATCATTTTAAATTTGTTTTCCGTTTCTTTCACCTCTCATCTTCTCTTCCTTCTTACTTTACTCTATTTTTTTTATTACTTGTTTCTCTTCTAACCCATTCGTTCCTTTGCTTGATTGAATTCTTCCGAGAATCATTCCTTCTAGCACCTCCATTGTTCACATTCTGATTTGGGAGAAACTGGGGTTGTTGCTTATTAATGTCTTATTTGACTTCAGATTCCTACTTCTTCATCTCTCTCTGTTTTCATTTTGTTTTATGGATAACTAAAAAGTGCAAGTTTTATTGGGTTTTGGTGTCTCTTTGAAATTAATGTGTATTTTTAAATTTTTTGAATAAGTGAAATTTTCTTTTCTTTTCTTTCTTTTTTTTGAAAAATTTTGAAGCCACATTGTTGATTTTCTTGTGTTTTTCTCAATCGTTTTACAAAATTTTGCTCTTATTATCAAACTAAAGTTCTAGGGTTTTAAAATTTTAATCTCATTAATTTAGATTTTAAATAGGAGAAAAGTTATGGTTATAATAAATAGAGGGAAAGTTATGGCATACAACATCTTCATTTATGTAAGGATTTAAAGCCACCATTGTTGATTTTTTTGTATTTCTCACCAATATCCACAAAAGTGTTTTTAAATTTCTCATCCAATTTCACAGATCTTCTGCAGTAATTAACAATTTCAATTTCTAGGGTTTGAAATTTGTTGTCTGCAGTTTTTTTAGGGTTAAAGAAGGAAAAGTTACCATTATACTAAAATAAAGTTATTAATTGAAATATAAAATATTTATTGATTAAATAAATTAAAATTTAACATAATCTCTATTTCACGTGCCAATATAAAAATATTTGAATGCACTTTCTTTACCATGTCAGCAATAGGTAGAAACATATTACATTTTTCTAAATTAACATTATGGACCAAAAAAAAAATTCAGACAGTGAATTGGATCAAAAAAAAATTTTAAGAGACAAAATGACAAAACATAACAAATACAAAGTTCGAATATACTTTATGCTATCATAAAAGCAAGAATTTATTTTTGTCTACAACTCCATTTATTTTAGGAAAATAATTTATTTTTAAAAAATATAATATTTTTCTATATTTGGTTGTAATACTAAAAAATAAAAAATATTTTATTTCTTTTATATTTGATAACTTTTGGAAAATAACTTTATTTTTTAGAAGGGAAAGTTTTTTTTAGATATTTTTTATTAATTTAAAAAATATTTTTCTTTTATTTATTTTGGAGAAATAAACCAAATTTCAAAAAATAAGAAAGTTATTTTTTCGAAATAAAGGGATGACAAAACATCAATAAATTCTCCTCCCGCCAAAAGAATATTCTACGAAAGGAGTTATTGGCTATTACAAAGAAAAATGAAGCCCCTTTTCGTAAATTAGATAGTCCTGTGAAGCTACTGGGTCTCGAGCAAAACCCTCGCTTATAAATTGATTTTGTCCCAAACGCTGCGAAGCCTCTTGCTCTCTCGCATACTTGCTACTGCTTCTTCCCTTTGTGGTTAGATTCGAGAGAAACTCTGAAATTATGTTGGTTTATCAGGATTTACTTACCGGTAATATGCTCCTCTATTGTTTAATTTAATTCCGTATGTTGATCCTGATCTTTCTTAGGGTTTATGATTATTTGACTAGATCTTGATTCGATCCTGTTGAATTTCCAATCGTGAAAATTTCCATAATTTTTTTTCGTTTCAATGCTTGTATTGCGCTTCTGTGTATGGAGATCTGAGGCTTTCCTACTTGTTCTTGCGATTAACGGATTTTTCTGGTATCTCATCGAATCCGCTGTCCCGAGACTGTTATAAAGTGTGAATTACAACTTATAGACGCTAAAGAAGTTTTAAGTTTCTGTGTTGTATTTTTAAGGAATTTGATGTGATATTTTTTCTTGATACTGATTTGTTTAGTTTTTATTAGTGCTGTGCTTTTAATTTGCGTACTTGATTTGAATGTTGAAGTAGGTCTTCTTGTACATCTTAGGTTTGCCTTAAATAGAGCTGCAAAAATAACATAGATTTACGGAGGACTTAACTTTCACGGGGATAAAATATTATGGATAGATAAAATAACATAGCCTGATGAATGAAATTGACTTTATACTTGAATCAAGTAAACCAATAACCGACCTACGAAGTCCATGTTCAATCATTGTGTTCTTTTGTGGTCCCTGGATTAATAGGCTATGCAACACGCTTGAAAGATATATTTATTTATAAAACGATGATATATTTAGCTTTGTGAGTCTCTCAGATGTTGACTTGGAATATGTTCTTTAATTTCAGGTGATGAGCTTCTCTCGGACTCCTTCCCCTACAAGGAAATTGAGAATGGCATATTGTGGGAAGTTGAGGGAAAGGTGTATATTAGCAAAATTTTATTTGTCATTATCATGATTTCTCTAATGACTTTAGATGATCTTGCTTTCTTTCTTTCATTTTAATTTTCTTTTATTTTTTTTATTATGTGTTTAACATGTTTTGGTTTGTAGTGGGTTGTTCAAGGAGCCGTTGATGTAGACATTGGTGCAAATCCTTCTGCCGAAGGTGACGGAGAGGATGAGGGTGTTGATGACCAAGCGGTTAAAGTGGTTGACATTGTTGACACATTTAGACTCCAAGTGAGTCCTGTGCGCTAATTATTTAAGGATTTTTGTGTTAAAAAACTATGTGTCTGAAGTTGGATAATATCCATTGTTTTATGTAATTCATTTAGGAGCAACCTGCTTTCGACAAGAAACTGTTTGTCACATATATGAAGAGGTTCATCAAATTGTTGACACCTAAATTGGATGAAGATAAGCAGGAGAAATTCAAGAAACACATTGAGGGAGCAACCAAATTTCTGCTTGGGAAGCTCAGTGACCTCCAATTGTAAGTACCTTAATTAATGTATTAACGGATTATGTCTCTTCATTTGTCTTCTGCTTGTTCTCTTTTCTTTTAATTCAAGTGGTTTGAATATCAAGTCGAATTTTACATACTATGCGCCATGTTTTGCAGTTTTGTGGGGGAGAGCATGCATGATGATGGATCTCTGGTGTTTGCTTACTACAAGGAAGGTGCCACTGATCCAACATTTTTGTACTTCGCTTATGCTTTGAAGGAGGTCAAGTGTTAAGAAGGGAGGATAGCTGGCTTCCAAGTAGAAGTTCATGCTGTTGCTGTTGTTTTTTCTTTTTGTTATCCTTGTACTGTATCTATCCATTGGTGCTTTACGCCTCTACTTTGGTTCCTTTTTTCTGGTAGTCTGAAACAGGCTTTTCTCTTTGGCTATCATATCTTTTTTCGCTGATAATTTTATAATTTATTGGGAGTGGAATTCTAAAATTTATTAGCACAAGATGATAAATATTTTGATGGGATGTTTTTGCTAGTATTTTGTTCTTATGAACGCAAGTTTTATTTGCGCTCAAAAGCTGATCTGTTTCAATTCATTGTTGGCATGTTGACAACATTATCCAATTTTGTAGGACATGTTAGGTTGGTGGTTGCACTCCTTATGGATGGCCATGTGATTTTGCAATTTTGATTTGCTCTGCATGACATCGGCATATTGGGATTTGTCTGGTTTTGCATGCGACTTTATTAGATTGGGGTTTGTCAGTTGTGCTTGCTTTTAGATTTTGCCGTTTGCATCTTGTCGTGAAGAAGGCGATTCATAATTTTACTCAGGGACTGAGTTTTTGATAGAATGCAATGCAAGAAAAAATCACTTAATTGCATTTTATCATTGTTTTGGGCGAGGGTTTTAGACAAGAATTGCCATGTAAGAAGTGTTAAGATGCTCTTGTATAAGCGCTTGTATGGCTCACAGTGAATATGAACGGTCCTTGTTGAATTTGCTGTCTGCATAACACCACTCTGAATTTAATCTCCCACCAATTGTTTTGTCAGTATTATGCTAAGTAGAGATTTGTGATTTGTAACACGAAATTCACATGGGAAATCTAAGGCTTATGAACGAAGATGCGAGTGATAGGATCATCAATATTTCTCTCCAGGCATTCAAACGTAGGAAGTAGAGATTCAACACGATTCTTCTCGTACCAAAACGGATATATAATTTGTTGAATCGTCGGCCGAAAGGTCGGTTTGTAGTTTTTTCTCTTACGCATGGTGGGATGGGAACTTTTCACAGCTCCATAACTTTCCACAGAATCCTATCAATGCCTTCTTTAGCTTCCACCAGCAATGGGAACTTGAGTTTTTCTTTGGTTTCTGAATTGAAGATTGAAAATAATCGTGGTCCATAACCAAACAATATTACATAACCAAGGATACGGGGAAAAGAGACTCCAAACAAGAATTTCATATTTTCTCTTAGGCTTCAGGGAATTAATAACAAACTTTTAATTATTGTAGATGGTAAATTTTTGGTTTGGACAAGATTCATGTATTCATTAATAATTCCCTACAAATAATATCATATAAATAAAGTAATTTTTCAGTTCAAAATTTGCAAAGTAAGATTTGGTTTTCGAGCAATATTTTAGACAATTATTTGGAAAAAAAGACTGTCCAAAATTCACATGCTTTCTAACTTTTTAACACAATTTGCCCAAAATCAAATTTTAGGATAAATATGTGTTGAACTTTTAATTTCCGGTCCTTTTATCATATTTATTTCTTTAAAAAAACATCATATTTATCATGAATTTTTGTTATAATTTTATAGGGAACAGTGCAAAAACAAAGAAAAAATGGTGAAACAGAAGATAATTTAAGATGAAATGATCATAAATGCCTTAATAGAATGTTATTTGAGATGAAATGATCATAAATTAAAAATTGTATGCTAATTTGACCCACTCCAAAAAAAAATGGTTCAATGACCAAATTAAAATTTCAGAGTTCAGCTCAAGAAATTTCCCCATGGATTACCCGCGAGATATCCAAGGCTATCGAGTATCGACCATGGTTATAGTAAAAAAATGTCATGATAAGCCCAATTGCCCATATGGAATTACCTTTTTCTTTCTTTTTTTTTTCTTCTTCTTCTTACGACAACAGAATTGAAGAAATGTAGGTACCGGTGTGACAAATACTAGTTATTTATGTTGTTGATTATGTAAGATGCAAGACAATAATGAGGGTTAGCATCAACCTTCAAACAATAACTTATATATATATATAGAGAGAGAGAGAGAGAGAGAGATTATGGTAAAATACTTAGTTATTTATTCTGTTTATTAGGAAGTAATTCTCACATTAGGGTTATAATTATTGTCATTAAAGGATGGTAATAGAGTTGTGAGATTTCAAATTTAAATCTCCAATTGGATCTATTGTAAAAAAAATGATAATAATTAATTTTACATAATATAATAAATGAGTATTGTAGCACATTTTTACTCTTCTGTTTTATAGTAAGGTGACAAAGCATTTCCAACTAACTAACTAACTTGTTGTACATGACTCATAGAAGTAAAACCTTATAATTGTTATACACACCCCACAAATAGAAAAATAGACTAGTATATATGATATATGTAGTGCTTATTTTATATACATGACATGAACAAGAAGTAAAAACTAATCTTGACTGGTAGGCTACTGCTACTGTAGTTGTGCCTCTCTGGTAGTGTCTACTGAATTTGCAACTCTCTCTATCTATATATCACTATATGTCTTCCGTTTATTATCTGCGCAAGAAAAATAAAACTTTTGTGTTAAGTTATACTGGGCGGTGCAAGTTTTAAAAAAATAATCAAATTATAATTAATTTCAATTCAAATTTATCATATTAACATGCTTCCTTCTAATAAACAATATATATACATATATATACACATCACATAGTAAATTAACACATTTGTATCATTAAACACCTCTCAAGTTGCTTACTTGTTGTACTCATAAATTAACTATCCAGACTTGGCTAGAGTGAGACACAAATGGTAATCGCATAAAAAAATAGACTTATAAGTATGGATGTCAAACATTTCTAATAACCATATAATCTAACTAAGTTGAATGAGACTATATATTTTAGTTAAGCTGTATAATCCGTGTAACTTTATTGACATGTCAATAAGTCTACCATATTTTAGTTTAGACTCATTTGATGCTCATGTCACATCTGTCTATACAAACTTATTTCATAACAACAAATTGAATAACACAATTTTATATGCATATTATTGTTTTTATCATTCTTTTACATATCAACGTTATGAAATCACTAACATTCTTATTTCATATATAGAATTCACAATGTAACTTGATTCACAGACACATATATATTAACAACAGACATATAATTATATCCAACATATATATTAACATGTCCATTTGTATATCATATATATCTTGTTATATATACACACTACATGTATACTACATTTATACAACATATATATACCATATATATCATGTATACATAATATTATCAAACATCAAAGGGACAAACATCTTTGCATAATAAATATCAGACTTTATCTGTGTTTTAGAGTTTCGCATTTTTGTTGCATTATTCTGAGGCACGGCTCTGTGGCACGTTTAAAGAGATAAAGTACGATTGTATAATAATTAATATTCTCTTCGGTGTATTTAAGGTGTTATTGTCATAATTCATAGTTCCATGTTAAATTTATTCATTGACCTATTTAGGTTATTCAAATGTCTCTCTGGGTCCTTACTTTATTATCAAAATTCCTTTTTAAAATTCTTGTAATTTCACGATTAAAACCCACTTTATTCTTTAAATTCGTTTTCTGGGTCCTTAGTGAGTTAGTGGTATATAAAAATTATACAACTTGGTTTTAAATTTTGATGGGTCTTCAATTTATTTTAACAAAACTCTCAATTTGTTTTTAGGTTCTTTAAACCTCTGGGTCCATCCTACAAATCAAGCATATTTAATTCTGTGGTCCGGTCAACATCTATTTAGTCCTTTTAATCTTTTAAGACTTCACTTTTGGTCCCTAAAATTCCCTTTTCTTCCATTGAAGTCTCGATCAAGTCACAATTCCATTCAACCTCCCCCAATTCATGCCCATTTAATTTAATTAAAAACACCCAATATATTATTTTCACTTTTCTAGGTCAACCCGTTACATATTAAATCTCCACTCTAAAGCTCACGGCCTCTCAATGTTTTGGGTCCAAGAGTCTTAAAGCCACAATATTTCAAAGTCTCGGCCAAGAACAGAAATGGACCTTAACTCCTTGTTTTGGTTCAAGTTTCATTTTCTTCTCAACAACCCACAATCAACTCATCCACAAGAAAATCAGGTTCAATTATCAATTATGGAACCAAGAAGATGATGAAATGTAAGTAAGG
Organism: Triadica sebifera; assembly: GCA_023653625.1. Classification (NCBI taxonomy): domain Eukaryota; kingdom Viridiplantae; phylum Streptophyta; class Magnoliopsida; order Malpighiales; family Euphorbiaceae; genus Triadica; species Triadica sebifera. Next base: position 1,539,225 of record CM042908.1, read on the forward strand.
GGGAGGGAAGATGAAAAATAGAAGGGAGAGCAGGACTTGTGTAACTCGGCCAAAAAGGGGAAAAGAAACAATTTTGCCTTTCTTTGAAATTCTCCTCGGACCGTGACTTCACTAGGCTCCCTTCAACTACTTTCTTCAACAAAGACAACACATAATCCCAAGGTTATCTTAATTAGGGTTTCTAGAATAATTAACACCAAGAATTAAGATGAATTTTGGGAGAATTCATAAAGGATAGATGATAAAATGAAAGTTATGGCTCACGGCCAAAAGGAGAAGATGGAACTCTTTACCTTTTTAAGTTTTTTCCTAAACCGTAGCCCCCCGCCCCCCTAAAACCTCTTGGCTTGTTTCTCACCCTACTTCAACATGCAAACTTCATTTCAAGCACCTCTCTTTTTTTTTTTTTTTTGAGCTTCATCAAGTGTTGACCGTGGCTAAGAATTCCAATTTCCACCAAAGGTGGTCTCGGGTAGGAGGAGAAAATGAAGATCAAACTTCACTTTTTGTAGTATTAGTGTTTGGATGGTGAGAAATCAAGAGAAAAGAAAGGAAAAAGGGGGAGAAAATGAAGGAGAGGAGGGCCGGCCATGTAGAAGAAATGAAAGAAGGAAATGTTGAGTTTTCTAAGGAGAGAGATGAGAGAAGAAGAAAGATGGCCTTTGCAGCCTTTTATACCATGATTAACTTGTGTTTAGTGTGCATGTTGCACACATGGACGGCATGCATGCCTTCATTAACAAAATTAACTTTATTTTATTCTTAATTAATCACATCATTTGTTAATCAAGCCAAATTTCACTTTTGATCCTCTAATTCTTCACTATTTATATTTAACCGTACCGTGTATTTTTTTGTTGTTTCTTCAATTTTAAGTCCTAAACAACTTAATCTCCTACAATTAAATATATCAATATTTTTAGTATAATTTATTCTATGTATTAACATTCTTAATTTTGTAATTGGTATACAAAAACGAAAATTGTGTTTCTAAATATTCTCGTATAACTGTATTTTAACACTATATTATACCAATATATTTGTTTTAATATTTTCAACATCCTGATTTCCTTAATTTCTGATTCTATGACAGTACGAAAATTACATATTTTTTCGGTTTAGTTCTTTTCCTTGGTTTGATGAAAAAATTAATAGGTCATATTCATAATTAATTTTCTCACATATTTTTGGTCCGAATTCAAACTCAAATCATACTACTTCTGTTTCGATTGCAAATAGACTAAATTTATGGTCGGTTTGACACATCCTGTTGCAAAATACACTTGTCAACCATAGTCTTGTGGGCATAAAAAGTATGTGTATTTTGCGATCAGATATATTAGACTGACCAGCTTTTATGATCGAAATAAAAGCAATACAATTATAGCTCTAAACTTGTGAGCATGATAATTACATTGTGGTACCCAACCAAATTTTGTAAAAAAAAAGCGAGTAGAAAGGAAGCCTTCATGCTAGTTCATTTCCCTACCGTCAAACAAATCATTAAACTTTAATTCAAATTTGCATACTTAATTGCTAGATCTCAATTTCACTTACTTTAAGTTAAAGCAATGGCCTTTTTTTTATTTTTTTTTTCAAAATTTTTTTATTATTATTATTATTATTATTATTATTATTATTATTATTATTATTATTATTATTAATGAGTGTACTAAAAGGTATGATAGTTTAGACCATATTGAAAAGTAGGGTTTTTTCAGTTTCTTCACTTTGAGATCCACTAGCCATCATTCTCCCTTCATATGGCCCACCCCTGACCGTGACAACACACCCTAAAACACCATCCCTCAAGCTTAATAAAATTCTTATTTAATTTAATTCTTAAGTTTTTATATAATTATTATTTTTTATTTATTAAATTTTAAATAATAAATTTTTATTATTTTGAATATATAAAAAATTAAAAAAAATTAGAAGTATGAATATTTCTCTTTCAATTCTATCAAAATTTTCTTCTATATATTGATAAATAATTAATCTATTATCCGTAGAATTTTAGCAAATATTATTTAAAATTAAATTTTATTAGATAGACTCAATAATAGGCTAAAATAATGGTAATATTTCGTATAAAAAAAACTTTAGTTTTATGACGTTAATGGTATGTGTATATATAAAGGGAACTGATAATTGATAAATATTTATTTCATATAAAACTTCTGTTCTTTATTACTAATTTGCCAAATAGCTTCTTTTTTTTGGAAAAAATAAATATTATTGAAAAAAATACTTGCATTTATTTCACATATTCATCCATAAATATTGAAACAATAATTTATTATTATATTAAAATAATCCATAATTAAAATTAAATTTTTTATAATATTATATTATTAATTTGATTTATAAATGAAATACATTATATGATTATATTAGAAAAAAAATTAACATTAAATTGAGGCAATTTGGCTGATTTTCTTGTGTTTTTTTTGGGTCTATTGAAGCTATTTTATTTACTAATAGAAAAATTCTGGTTGTTAGTGGTCACATTTGTTTCAGAGCCAGCAGAGAAGTTAGTCCCCATCTCTATCATCATTTTCTAACAAAGTGGCTTACTTATCACATGGAAACCATTCTTTTCTCCAATATGAAACATTTTCATCCATTGTCATTTGCCAATATATTTATTTATTTGCAGAAAGTGCAGTTTATTTTCGAATTTTTGATCTATTTGCTTAATTTCATCTTAAAAAATTATTTTTTATTTTTATTTTTTTAAATTTTTGCATCACTCTATTATAAGATCACAATATAAACTTGTAATATATAAAAATTTTGTAAAAAAATTTAAAAATATATTTTGGAAATGAAACAATTTTTTAACAAAAAAATTAATATTGGAATAAACAATATTTTTTAGACCCGGACCCGTCAATAAACAGAAAAGACAAAGAATCAAGAGATAAAAATTCGACTAGAGTTGAATCAGTTAAAGTAAAATTCTATTAAAAATATAACTTTTAACATTTTTATACATTGTAAAATATGAAAAAAAAATCTATATTAAACTTGTTACATGCAAAATAATATATTTAAAATAATTATAATATTTATAATTCAAATTAATACATAACTATATTTAAAAATATTCTCAAATATTTATTTATAATTTTAATAATAAAACAAGTGGTTAAATTATATACTTTTAATTTTTAAAAATCAAAATGAGCAAATATTTTAAAAAAAATATATTATAATATTTATTTCTCAATTAAAATAATTTTTTTTATAGAAATCAAGATAATTTTAAAATTAATTGGAATAAATTTTTTTCATATTGTATATTAATAATGAAAACACAAATTTGTGGGGCATCATACACATATATTGGCCCTTAGGTCACCATTCACTTTCCCCTTCCCAGGTTTGAGCCTTAGCGTGCGCAAAAATATTTCAGTATTTTTCAGCCATCTTCAAACCGGTTCAAGGAGCAAAATCCTAATTTGTTTGACCGAGTTATGGTTCAACTGACCAGTTGGCCGGTTCTCCTGTTGGGTGATAACTGATAAGTAGCTAGTTCTGAAGTGTAAATAGGGCCGGTTTGTGAATTTACCGAGCCGATTTTAATAACCAGAGGTACATTCAACTGACCAGTCGGTCGGTTCTCCTGTTGGGTGATAACTGATAAGTAGTCAGTTCTAAAGTGTAAATAGGGCCGGTTTGCGAATTTTCCGAACCGATTTTAATGAATCGGCCCTATGTATAAATGAATGGGTGTATATATTATATCATATGTATAATATAAAGTAGAGTTAAAGGAGATACTAACATGACGTTGTCTATGAAACTAAAACATTTTATTTATTTATCTTTTTTTCATATAATTTTAATTTGTTTAGAATTTTTGACAATTAACTTAGTAGTTGAGTTATAATAAAATATTATATATTATTATATTTAAAGATATATGTTATATATCCACAAAAATTTAATGCAAAAAAAATTGTTAGTTTTTACCAGCATAAACATTAGATATAAAATTACGATATGAATACTATTTTTAATCGTATCTAAAAAATAATTTTTATTAAGGGACAGGAAATTTCTAATCGTCAAATTAGGTCTATGTGGTTTTAAAATTTTTTCATTGTACTTCCGTTGGGGTTATTAAATAGATATTTAATTGCAAAATTGTTTTTAACGGAATTATAAAAATAATAACGAAGTGAATTAGGAACAGAATTTTCTATCTTTGTTTCTGTCACCGATCTAGAAATTTCACCTCATTTATTGATCTCGTTGAGAAAAAATTCAGGGTTTCCGTCTCTACACTACATGGGAGCGAAGATCTCCGATCCCGTCTTGTTCTCATATTTTCATTAAAATTTTTTATTTTATTTTAATATTAAAAATAGTTTTTATATTTTTTATTTTAATTAATTAGTTAAATATATAATTATTTAAATAAAAAAATATTTTTCACTTTAAATGATTGTTATACTTTTATTTTATTATTTTTAAAAAAATTAATTATATTAAAATATAAATAATAATTATTATATATATATATATATAAAATAATCGAGACGTAGTCGAGGCGGATCCCAATTGTCATATCTACATAATTATTATCATTATTATTATTGTTTATTGAGTTACTTAATGGAATTTTTGTTTTATTTAACTTTAACGCATGTTTAAAATTTTTTTAATTTAATTAACTAATTTTTATTTTTTTTATAAACTATTTTTAAAAAAATTTGTTTTGTGAAAAATATTTATTTATTTATTTTATCCAAATCAATTTTTAAAACTAAAAAAAATAAAAATACATTTTATAAACGTAATGTCAAATATGATATAATTTGCAATGACGATTATATTGCAAATTTTTTAAAAATGATAAGTTATAGGGATATGATAAATAACTAATAAAATTATATTTTTAAAAATAAAAAAGAACTTTTTTTTTTGAAGCATATAAAAAAGTGGGTCCATTTTTTTGCGAAACTATAATTAACTTCTAAGAGAAGATCCAAAATGGATTTAACTTAGTTTTTCATAATTTTTGTGAAATTAGGTTGTTTTTTAGGATTTTTTTTTCAATTTGTTTAAAATTCTCCAAGTTGTTCTGTTATAATTTATCGATATTTTATTCACGGTTTATTTATTAAATTTTTTAATCTAATATATTCAAATATTTAAATACCACAAAAATCTTATAATTGAAAATATGAAGTACGTACAATTTTATTTTTATATACAAAGTCAGAAAATTTTGGATATAATTTTATTTTTAGTACATAAATTAGGTACAATTTCAATTGCAAAAACAATTCGATTAAATTGGTATTGAGGACTTATTTCGAATAACATTAAACGAAATACTTCATTCCTATCTGCAAGTGACTATCACCACCTAACTATGCAATCCATAGTTATTAAAACTAGGTCGGTTCGGCCGATTTAACCGGTTAAATTGGCTACGAATTCAAAATAGTAATTCAACTTTTTTGTTTTATTTTTTCAGCCGTGCGCGAAGAGAGAGCGAACGTCTAGTTAATAATATAAAATAGAGACATTAAAATTTGGCCACAGTGCTGATATGAGTAGAAAATAATATCTTTCTTATTTAATTTTTTATAGAATTTTAAGATTTTTTTTTAATTTCTTATATTAGTGATAAAATTTGACATTTGATATTATCTTTTATTTATATATTTAAAACTCAGTTAATTAAATAAAATATTATCTTAATTGTAGAGATTTATTTAGATAGTAATTTGATTTTAATAAAACACTAAAATTCTCTTTATTTATTGATTATTAATTAATTGATTTTGAATCTTTTTATTTATATCATGAATTATTTTATTTTTTTAATCATTAATACTTTACTTACAAATAAAATTTTATTTTTATTTCCCCTATGCGCAACGTGCACCACTAGTATATATAAAAAATAAAAAAATTTAATCGCATCTATGTAACTCATATCAGAATCCAATGTTGTAAATTTAAAATTAAAAAAAATATAGGAATTTGTTGAATTTAGGGCTACAAACAATAATTATTATATAAATTCTCAAACGAATTTAATCATATAAGTGAATTATATTATTTACCTATTTAATTGAGTTTTTAACTTCAGCGATTTAATAAATTAAAAAATTAAATATTTAATTAATTAAATTTTATTACTTGAAATTTGGTAAAATAAAATAAAAGCTAATATTATAATTTCTAGATATGTATTTGATAAAAAATTGATAATCTCAGTTTTTTATATCTAAAATTAGATACATTGGATTTTTATAAATATTTTTTTATTTATACTTATTTTAATTTATAATAATTTTTTATTGGTTAAAAATTATATTTTCTAGTATAATTTTATGTTTAGTTAATTATTTTCTTATAGTCAAAATTCAATTTTTTGAGTTATGTACTTTTATTTTGATGTTTAAATCCCTATATTATTATTTTATCAATTATTAAATCCTCTTGTGAAAATATTTTGAAAATTAGGCTAACTTCATTATTCTTCTAATATAAAATTAATTTTATATCGAACTTAAAGTGAATATGATATAAATTGAAGTATATAATTTAAATATTATTATTAGTTAGATAAGCATAATTCAATTGCACGCTTCAATTTATACCACGTTTAATTTAAAGAAAGACAATTTTAACTTAGCATACTAATTTAGTTTTTAAAAAAGGTCGTAAATTAACTCAATTATTAACAAAAAAATAATAAAAAGGCTTAAATAATTGAAATAAAAGTACACACATAACATAAAACTAGTTTTATTGATAATTATTTCATATATTAGAATTAATTTTTAATGATTAAATTACTAAATACTCTAAATTTAATTATAAATTGCTAACCTTGATTATGACCGTTATATGTTGGCTAATGAGAGCTCACTATCATTGTTAAACCAAATAGATCCCTATAATATTTTTATTTGCTTTGTTTTTATTAGAAAACCACCTAATTAATCTCCTCCTCTAAGGACATCAATACAATTTATTTCCCCTTGTTTTCTGATTGAATGGAATTTTCAAAACTAACCGACTGTTAGGTAAATTTTGACTTGGCGTACAAATGTTCTTATAAAATCTCTTACCTAAATGCATAAACATGATTGACACAATTTATTACTATAATCAAATGATTTTTAAAATACAAAATATCAATTAATTAGTTTTAAAGAGTGTTATTTAATTTGGTCAATCTATGAAAATTCTTAGAAATATTTTAAAACCTTACACACACTCTCTCTCTCTATTTTGTTTTAAGGCAAACTCCCCAAATTTAATAATTACTTTACATTTATCTCTAACCCTAAGTTTCACAATACCATTTTATTAATATTTTTGAAAGACAATACATAATTATGTTAGATGGTAACTTAGACTTTAGAGTAGTAGGCATTTTTTTTTATAAAGAATTCGACTGAAGATTCAAATTCGAGATTTCACAACAACTTTGGTGATCAAATTATTACTTCATTTGAAAATTTGTAATTATATAATAAGAGAATTACTGCTTTAGGATAAGAAATTTGCATTGTCTTGTTATTATTTGCAAAAATTAATATTTATTAGTTGATAAATTCTAAGTTTCTAACATTAAAATAATAAAATTAGAAAAATATAAAACAGAAAAACTAGCATAGCCCTAAAATAATCACCCCTATAATTAACCAAACTATTTATTTTTTGGACACCCAAAAATTATTATGTTAAAATAGGTATATTTCTTTAGTAAGAGAAACAAATATTTCATCATTCAATAGTTGGTAATTTTTTTTATTTAGAAATTTTCATATATAATTAGTTTTATTTTTATAAATTTTTTACATTACAATGTATTTTTAACTTCAAAATAGTGATGTTAGTTTAAGTAAAAAATTTCAGGAACTAGATACCTAAAACATAACATATGACATGAAAATTTATCTAAAAAAAACATTACATATTATTTATGATTATGTTTTATGAATAAAACACCCAATTGATTGTAAGTATCAATTTATCTCCAACCCTGTTCTGCAGTAATTAATTATTCCAAAATTAAATTTTAGTCTTAATATTCAAATTTTATTTTATAGTCAATTTATCTCATTTTCATTTTAAAACAAAAATACTTTTCTACTTATTTATATTAATTTTAGAACTTGAAGGACAACTGATTGTTAAACTGTAACAAAAAAAATTTAAGATATATTTAAGGATTTAGGAAAATATTTCTAAAATAAAATGAAAATAAATTATTAAATTAGTAATAAAAAAGACAAATAATGGAAAAAATATATATTTCATCTTTTTATAATATAATTAAATTATTATTTTAATACATTTTGTTATTAATAAATAAAAATTATTATATTTAATTGTGTAATATATTCTTAAATTATGTTGATAAATTAAAAAATAAAAATAAATTTATATATTTTTTGAACCGAATAAAATTTTAATCATATTAATAAAATTTTTTAATTTATAAAAAATAGAAATAAATTTATATTATTGAATAGACGGGTGCATATTTTATGAGAAATTTGTTTTGGACTGAGGACATTTTTGTCATTTGAAAAAAACAATGATAATTTTTTTCCCTAAAAAAAGAGCATCTCAGAAATTAGAAAATAGCGGTTCAATAAAATTTTCAAACTCTAAAAATAAAATAAAATAAAATAAAACATTATACTAATTGATTTCTGCTTGTTAAAAGTATATATCATCTGTATCTGTGTGTTTAGCGTGGATACTCTTCTTCTATTGGCATTTCTGATTCGTGCCAACGCAGAAAAATATTCACGCAGAACCTTTCTTCGTCCATTCTTTCTTCCTCGTTTATAACTTTTAACATTTTAAGGGTTTTTGTGTTGTTGCCACTGTTCAGATCTGATCCCGAATTTTGTTGTTTCATTTTTTTTTTGATCTCAACAGATCTTTGATCTTTCTCTTTCTCTCTCTCTCTCTCTTCGTTTTCACTCGGTAACTATTTATTTTTGTGCTTTTGCACCATTGTAATTGCTGATTAATGGGAGTGAATTGTTAGGGTTTAAATTTGAGATCGGATTTCTTTGTGTGCAGAAATTTTTGCGGATTTGAGTCGCGGTTTACAGGAATCGGAATCAGTTTCATGTTCTGCCTTGGATTCGGATTTTCTCCTTCTTGTAAGTTTTCTTTATCTGAAATTTTATCCGTTTTATTTTACGGATTTGTGATTTTATTTATTTTGTCTTATGTTTTGTTTTGTTTTTTTTTTTAAATTTTGTATGTGAAGCTGTGGTAAATAGATCTTGAAAATTGGCTCCGCAAAAGCGACCGCAGCGCCACATGGGCGGCCAGATGCAGCAAAGCAATGCTGCTGCCGCGACCGCTCTGTATGATCATGCCGGCGGTGGGCCCCTGCATAATGCAGGTCCTGCTAGTGATGCCGGCGATGCGGTCATGGCACGGTGGCTTCAGTCAGCCGGCTTGCAGCATCTGGCCTCTCCCCTGGCTTCCACGGGCATTGATCATCGAATCCTCCCTAATCTCTTAATGCAGGTAATGCTTTGATTTATCGCTGATAATTTTTGTTACTATTTTCTTCTCGTATAAGTTGCGGTTTTATTGTAGTTTGATTTACGATAGCGGGTTTAGGATTTTCATTGGCGGTTTTGTTTAGGCAAATAAGTTTGGATAAGTATGTTTATTTCTAAATTTTGATTGTGGACTCAGGTGATCCTTATCCTTTATTCTAATATATTATTCATTGGACCTTGCTTATTGATATGTGATTGATCTTTGAGCTCCTATAGCAAACAAATGATCCTTTTATTTTGATAGACATGCGTCTATCATTGCATCATTGCAATTATCTGGAACAATTAACTGTTAGCATGGTTAATCAGATTGTACCCTTTTCTATGACCTGAAAGTCAAGGTTTGCATACTTTGAAGTACAATCATTGATGTCCATACTGCCAAACGCAGTTTCTTTCACATGCGTGAATGCGTTTAGTGTTCTTTGGTTCACAAGTAACATATTGTTTATATCTCTGTTAAAGGGTTATGGAGCACAATCTGCTGAAGAAAAGCAGAGGCTTTTCAACCTGATGAGAAACCTGAATTTCAATGGAGAGTCTGGTTCTGAGCTTTATACACCTACTGCCCAAACTTCAACTGGCAATGCTGTATCAGATAGTTTTTATTCTCCAGATTTCAGGGGTGATTTTGGTGCTGGCCTTCTGGATCTTCATGCTATGGATGATACAGAACTTTTATCTGAGGTACTGTTCTTTATGGATGTAGTTTGTCTAACTTGGAAGTGCAATTTCCCTCTTTCAAAATTTTTTAAGGGTGCAATGTATTATTAAAGGACTCATATTTAAAGGATATTTATCTACTATTGTATCGAATGAATTACTTCATCCTATAAACTCCCTACCTATCTTTGATTTAGAATATTTCGATTGAATAAAGGATTCGAAAGACAGAAATTCTAGATCAAAGAAGGATGCGAGAACCAAATAATTTTCTGTGGTGGAACAAAATCTCTGATTTCCCCCAATATATTATTAAAGAACATCATTCTTCCTGTAACAAGGATTCATATTTAAAGGATATTTATCTTCTATCGTATGCACTTTTTGTTTTTGCATCTCCTTTCCTGTTGTCTTAGTCTCATTCTATTGCTATATAAATATTCCAGTCACATGCCGGAATAAGTTAAGAGAAGGGCATCTATAGCTGTTGCTAGAATGCGTGCTTGTTAGGATGGTAAACTGGCTTTTTGTTTGATTTAATATGTCCCCCATTCAGAGCTACATGGTTCTTATCTGTCGTTCTCTGTTTCCTTGTAGGGAAAATATCTTACTAATTCAGTTAACTAATTATATGAAGTGGGTAATTGTTGCTCATAGTGTTGGGAGTTTAAAATGGGCCCATTGTGTCTGAGGAAATCTAATATGGTCTTGTTTCTTCGATGCCCTTTTGCTGTGTTTACTGATTTATATATGGATGTTCTTTGGACGTCTAGTGGCATTATGCTTCACAGGGAAGTACAAATAATTTATTTCTTTCCTTCCAATAATATTGTTTGGCCTTTGATTATTTCTTTTCCAATGATTGTAAATTGTTGCTTTGTCATTGCTGCAGCATGTCATTTCAGAACCTCTTGAGACATCACCGTTCATGCCTGCTGGTTCGAAAGGATTTGAAAATGAATTCAATTTGACTAGCAGTAGACAGCAAAAAGAGCTAAATGATCCTGATCCATCTATTCCATTCACTACCAATGAAAAAGAGAACATTTCAAGAGAAAATAATGTGGCTAAAATTAAAGTTGTGGTAAGTTGTTTATACTTGTAGCATATTTCCACCCTTCCTCTCCTGCTCTTCTCTTCTCTTGCATATGCCTTTGTGGTTGCTATTTGTGAATGCTTCGTATTTATGTAGAAATCTTATTATGTTTTGTAGAGGAAGAATTATATAAATATTAAGGTTTTGGATATAATTTCCTTTCCCTATTTTTTTTGCTTCTAGAGGTACAAGATCAATTCTCAGATTTTGTCATACATCGCATTCTAACTTTTACGTGGTTTTCTTTTTGCTACTTTTAGTAATTAAGAATTGCTATAGGGAATATTTTATTCTCCATGGAATTTTTTTATGGGAATAAACAAAAGACCGAGCCTTCAGAAGACATGCAATTTTCGGGATTATGTGCTGCTTATGTAGAGTAGTAAAATTTCAAATAAGATATGTATGTGTATAGCTGTTGTGCCTGTCCTGTTCCCGATCTGATTGTTACTTCCTTATTCACAAACATATTGAGAAAAGTATTCTGAAAAGCTTTTATGCATTTGCTGTCCCAGGTACGGAAAAGACCGCTCAACAAGAAGGAGGTGGCTCGTAAGGAGGATGATATTGTAACTGTGTCTGAGAATGCTTTAACTGTCCATGAACCCAAGCTAAAGGTTTGTTCTTTACTGTCACAGATTTTTTCAGCAATCCTTTAGAATTTTTGGATGAGGTTGTGAAATTTTGATTGATTTTATCCCGATAGTCTGGTTTTTCTTTTCCTTTGAAAGGACTAACATTTTGTGCTGATGTGGAAAGGTTGATTTGACTGCATATGTTGAGAAGCATGAATTTTGTTTTGATGCTGTTCTGGATCAGCATGTCACAAATGATGAGGTAATATTTGTTGTAGTGAGATAGAGATAAAGTTGATATTGTCTCTACTTTGGGGTTCATAGTAGCCATGAAAATGGTTGAAATGTCTTTTCATAGTGTTGTTTTCTTCAATTTCTCTTATTCAGCACCTTCTTTTTCTAAAAGAGAAAGGAGTAATATTGTAGTTTTACTTGATTTCAGTTCTCATGGTGGGTTTTATTTTGTTAAGTAATTTAAGTAGCTCATATGTGGTTGTTGATTAGTCTTACGTAGAAATGGTGTCTTTATGTTCTTGAACAGGTTTATCGGGTTACTGTAGAGCCAATTATTCCTATCATTTTCCAGCGAACAAAAGCTACATGTTTTGCATATGGTCAGACAGGTAAAGATTGTCGTTCTTGCTGTATTTTATATTTGCTGTGTTATCATAAGTTTGTATAATGATTAGGATTGAAGAGAATTAATAATGAGCCTTGATAAATATATACGAGTAGTGGAAGTTGATGAAATGTGCAAAACCAGCAGTAAGTGGAAGTATGAATTAATTTTAAATTGATGGCACTCATAAGTAACCTATTTTGTTTAACTGTTTTCTTTTTCTGTTGGAAGTGAGTTGGGAAAAGCAAAAAGGGGCAGTAGATATTTCTTTATTTATTGTGTATCTGCTCCATTTTTTTTCTTTTCAATTCTTTTTTTGTCTGAAGCTAAGCATGATCTTAAACTGTTTTTGGGTGTCTAAAATAAGATTTATTTCAGGTAGTGGTAAGACATTCACCATGCAACCATTGCCTCTAAGAGCTGCTGAAGACCTTGTTAGATTGTTGCATCAGCCAGTTTATAGAAATCAGAGATTCAAATTGTGGCTTAGTTATTTTGAAATATATGGTGGAAAGCTCTTTGATCTTCTCAGTGATAGAAAGTAAGTGCTTCTCATTGATTCTATTCATCTTTCTTTCAAATAATTTATTTATCTTTAATATATGTATATTTTAATTGGGCAAATAGATTTAGAAATTCTGTTGATATTGTTTCTTTATAGAAATCCTGTCTTTTATGACCATATTCATGAATACTTAATGATCTAGAAATATGTGCTGATAAAGTCATGCATATGTCTCTGTGTCCATATTCATGTCTGGTTAGTGACTGATTTACTGTACTCACATGGGTTGCTGAATGACTTTATTGTTCTCAAATAGGAAGCTTTGCATGAGGGAAGATGGGCGGCAGCAGGTTTGCATTGTTGGATTGCAAGAATTTGAAGTTTCTGATGTACAGATTGTCAAGGAGTATATTGAGAGGGGAAATGCAGCAAGAAGTACAGGATCTACTGGTGCGAATGAGGAATCTTCAAGATCACATGCTATATTACAGCTTACTGTTAAGAAGCACGTTGAGGTAAAAGACTCCCGGAGGAATAATGATGGGAATGAATCTAAAAGCGGAAAGGTGGTTGGGAAAATTTCTTTTATTGATCTTGCTGGTAGTGAACGAGGTGCAGACACCACTGATAATGACCGGCAAACCAGGTATTTGCTATTTTGGTTTTCATCTATTGTGTGTTTGTTCTATGATCCCTGTATGCTTCCACAACTAGGTGTTCCTAGAAATTTTGAATCTATATATAAGATTATCGACCAAATTGATTCTGGTCTTTCATTGATAAGTTGGGATATCTGTTTAGCATGACTAATTTGTAAATGGCACATGATTTGTAATTTAAGCCTGATTTACTTGTTTTGCCTGAAGATTTTGTCACTGCTGAAATGTTTCTTCGATAGTTGCATTATAATAACTACTTTTTTAATCTGTATAAGTTACATTAAATAGGGATGGCATGTAAACATTTAGAATGGTGTAACTATCTGTCTTCAATGTTAGAATATTATGAAAAAAGTTGGTGCCATAATGCCTCTTTGGTGTTGCTATATTAATTGCTATCACCACTTGGGTGTGTCCATATCTTTCTTGATGGTCAGAACAATTTAGCCATTGATGATGGCACTAATATTTGCTGTTTGACATGCCAGATTAATTTAGCCATTGATGATGGCACTAATATTTGCTGTTTGACATGCCAGATTTTATGGCAGTGCCATTTTTGTTGCTGTTTATTGGTTATTTGATATTAGTGTTGACTGTAAACATTTGTTAAAGTTTGTGTAATTATCCAAATTTAGTCCAGTTCATAAACTTTTATTTTTTTATATTTAATGGGGAAATCTAATTCTTGTTTTGGCATATTGGAGTGCTGTCCAGCTATTCAGTTACTTGAGGAAATGTGTGATTTTTCAATTTTTGATGCCATTATTTGGTTTCATAGGATTGAAGGTGCTGAAATTAATAAGAGCCTTTTGGCCCTGAAGGAATGCATTCGTGCTCTTGACAATGACCAGATTCATATTCCATTCCGAGGGAGCAAACTCACAGAAGTACTCCGTGACTCCTTTGTTGGCAACTCTAGGACAGTTATGATCTCTTGCATATCTCCAAATGCAGGCTCATGCGAACATACACTCAATACTTTAAGATATGCTGACAGGTATTTTTGTTCTTTTTCTAACATCCGCTTTATGCATCGCTTCTAATGCAGTAGTTTGTTATTTTACACTTCTCTAAACATGCTCATTCAAATTGACAGGGTTAAAAGTCTTTCTAAAACTGGAAATCCAAGAAAGGATCAGACTCTAAATTCATTACCTCCCACTACTAAGGATGTATCATCAGGATCATCTTTGCCTGTTTCCTCTGATGTGGACGATGATTATGAGCAACAAGAGGCTAAAGCGGTGGATACTGATAGAAGGGCTGTAGAAAAAGAAACTTTTTCTTACAATTTTACTGGTGATCATGAGAAACAACCCCAAAGTCTGTCTTCAAGTTACCCCTTGAATGGACAAGAAGAAAATGGATCATCTGGCTCAATGGATAGGGAGAAGTTTGAAATTAATAATTCATATGGCGGTTCTACAAGTCAGAAGGTTGTTTTGTCGTACTCTCAGAATTCAGTCCATACAGAAGAGAAGGTGCAAAAGGTGTCACCTCCTCGTAGAAAAGGGCCGAGAGATGAGAAGTTAGAAAAATTGGGAAGCTGGTTGAAAAAAGAAAGCAGTGGATCTGATCTTTCCTCCACACAGAATGCTGGGAATTATGCCACAAGTAATACTGGGTCACGACAGTATGAACCTAATCCTCCTTCAGATGGGAATATCAATATCAATGCAATACTTGAGGTTGGTAATGAACATTGTTACTGCATTGGTTGAAGTCTATTTAGAAGTTTGTTATGCCTTCTATTGATCTGTTTTATTGGGTTGTTTCTAGGAAGAAGAGGCTCTAATTGCTGCACATAGAAAAGAAATAGAGGATACAATGGAGATTGTTCGTGAGGTAAGCAAAGAACCATGTCTTTATGGTCAATTAAATTCAAATGTGTTGAGTCACTTTATCATTACTTGTGGGTTCTGTATCATCCACTTATCCTCGGCCTTCCCATGTATTCTGGCTATATGAAAATTCAGCGTCTCTGCTTTGAAGATGTGATCATTAATACCTAATTGTTTATTCTTATAATTGAATATTCTGTTCTTCTTGGTTTGGGAGAAGTAAGGTGGCACCCATCTGCATGCACTGATCGTTTTTTGTTTTTGGATACCAGGAAATGAAACTGTTGGCAGAAGTTGACCAACCAGGCAGTCTCATTGATAATTATGTGACCCAGTTGAGCTTTGTGCTCTCACGAAAGGCAGCAGGTCTGGTTAGTCTTCAGGCTCGCCTTGCAAGGTTTCAGCATCGACTAAAAGAGCAAGAGATACTTAGTCGGAAAAGAGTTCCTCGTTAATGCAGCACTTTGTTTGCCTGCTTCGGTGATGAGATCCTGTCCTGTCCTGCTTGTAATTTCAGTTGCAATATGATTTGTCATTGTTGAATGGTTTCATTAATCTGGTGTAATCGACTCCTCACCCGGCGATTTATTTCCAATTGTACCCAAAGCCTGTATATATTTTCGCTTACGCGAGTTCAGTTGTTCGTTCTCGCAGTCATAGGGGATCTGATGCAGAGCATCCTAACTCTACTAAGAGCTAAAGCAGTTCAAATTCAGGCTTCTCTGGTAGAGTGGTGAGGGTTCACATCTATTATCGGTGGTGGGGCTTTTAGTGTAATATTCAGTCCGATGAGTTCTTTGTTGTTTTATAGGCATATGGCCTTGGGCATTGTTAAAGAGAACTGGAAAACAATTCTGCCTCGGAAAGAAAGGAAACAAAAAATGTTCAATAGATATTTGCATGCGTCTTATTGTGAATTGTCTTTGTTTTAGTTTCTTTACTACGATGCTCAGAGCATTTCAAGAATTTCCTGTGCTGCAGCCATTATTATTTATTTGTTATTTCACCAAAGGCTGAGCATATGAGAAGCAAGTTGAAGAAATGAACGACGAAGCTGTAAGCTCGAGAAAATTTCGATCTGAATTCTGTTAATGACATGTTTAAACGATAGTCACACTAGCAAATGCCCAACAAACCCAGAAAGCTCCAAGTTATCAACTAAAAGACATTTGGCCTCTGATTCCACATCCTACACAGGTGGAACATAGACAATCTAAAAAAGAAAGAGCATGCCCTATATGCAAAATCCAAATGCTTCCAGGATCAACCCAACCAAAAAGCAAGAAAGAGGGTGAGAGGATGTTCATAAATCAGCTTACGTTAAATGGCGCATCAGTGATCAATCACCAGAACAATCTTTCATTAATTAATTCAACAAGACGTGCCAAAACTGCTTTGCTTCCATTACAATTTTGACTACAGTTGAATGAACCTCTATTCACAAGGTAAGAATAAAGTATTGGGTACTCGTCCAATCTTAACTTGGCAGAACAGCTATTTGCAGAACTGCTAGAACAAAATGCAGCTAGCATGTTCAATTTTTCCAATCAGTCAGCTCTCAATCTTAAAATCTCCTTGGCTGTCCTTGTCCGAAAATAGGGCATGTGCTCCTTGAAAAAGAACAAAGAAGAATCAGCATTTTGAGTTCAAAATGACAATCACCATGCTTCGAAAAAATAGATGCAAGATTATATTGATTGCTTTGGAATCACAAAACTGAAATTTCCAGCAATTTGAACAGAACAAGAAGCATGACATACATGGATTAGAACAAGAGGCATGACATACAATCATTGCAACAAAGGTACACCCAAGTGCTCATTTTCAAGTTGACATCAAACTTAACATTGTATGATGTATAACATCTATTCAATGGATTGACTAACAAAACAGAGAGAATTTGGCTCTATAATGCATAAAGAGAGGAGAAACAGTTTATCAATAGTGGTGCTACTAAATACTGCTAGCACTAGGTGCTTTCCTCATATATCTATGCTTTGGCCAAAAGGACATGAGCTTTTCAATTCCACATGTTTACAGCCTCAATTAACACCAGTTTGAGGCCTTCCCACATAAAAAGACGATACCAGCGTTTTCACCTGATTGTTATGCACAAGAGCATCTTTATAAATTTCTTACCTGGCCAAAACAAAGCCCAATATCTCTGCTGTAAAAATCTGCATATTTGATCATGAATACGCCACAGTCATACCTACAAATAAAATACAAAATTGAATCAGAAAGGAAATCAAAGTGGAGATGAATCACAGAGAAAGACATTGGAGTTTCATGAGATCATAACTGCAGAAAAATTATAAGCAAATTCCTCAAGAGCAATCTTCAAATACAGAGATATGGACTTCACATTAGCTTACGTGTTTCCATAACACAAAAGTAAAAGTTGGTTTGTTAAGGAATTTAAGTTTAGACCAGTATAAGGCAATGGCATCTTACCTCAGATAAAAGCAAAGAAAAATAAAGTGAGTGGCAGAATTTAGTTGGAAAACAGTTGCAACAATGAATAGAGGCAAGGGCAGGCATCTCAAATCCTAAAAGGAAAAACAGAAAACCCTTCCAATGTTTAATGTAATTAACACTTAGATATATATTGTTTCAAATATAAAAACTCAATCCTCGTCATGCCATCAGCACAAAACACAAATGAATCAAGGCACCAAGTCACCAAATTATTCTGTAACATTGCAGGTCAGGAGCTAAAGTTTACTACAACATTTTTACGCAGATATTTCTTTCATGCTTTTATTGGAAAAGAAATTCTTGAAGTAACCAAATCCTCTCAAAGTCATCAAAAAATAAATTTCACTTCTAGCATGAATATAAAAGAATACATACCCATTTTCTTGTTCAGGAAGGTCTTCAAGAAATTCACGTTCCCAATTACTTACATCAATGTCTTTTTTACTCTTGTCCTTGACTTCTTCGACATAATATTTAGCCTGGTACAAATCAATTATCAACACTAGCCAAGTTTTTAAGAAGCAAATATGTGGAACTTCTCTTTGAGTGATTTTCCACCGTCAATTTCTTGTTTAGTTTATTTTATTTTTTAATTTCCTTTTTTCATAAAAATAAATTTTATGCCTCCTAGCCACACAAATTACATAGCGCTGTCAAAGTGTAAGACTACAAACATTGCATAAATTCCCTACCATTAGCTCTGAGCTGATTATAAATCATGATGCATTCATGGCCAAACCAATTGTGAGGGATCCAATATGTAGTGTAAACTTAGTTCTTGAGAAATCCCACAACCTTGAAAACTTTATTACCTTGAGTATCCATGGTTATGACAATCCCCATGATCCCTTATAAAAACATACCACATTATATCTCTTATTCATCCTTGATTAACAAACTCTTCAATCATTTAAGAGAGATGACAAATCAGATAAGAAACCTTTGTCATAAATAGACACAGAAACTGGTTGTGACTTATTATACCAAAACAGTGGCTTTCAAAACATTAATGACTCTCTTAAATTACAAGATCATATGACAACAAGAAATAGAAAGACATGATCCCATAAAACTTTTTCTTTTACTGGCATCCTTATCCCATTGGGATGTAATTGTGAATGTTAATTCAACGTGTATCTTCACATGAAACCCCTATAGCTACCCTAAAATAGTTCTGAATTTAATTGAATTGAGCTAAACAGAAGCTCAATATATTTAAAAGGTAAGGATAGAAATACTCGTCCCTAACGATTTAAGAGCTTATGGCGAAGTCTTGTCATCAATAAAAAAAAAAAGAAAGAACTTGACAAATTGTTACAAGTGAGTGAAGCATACCAGATTTTCCAGAACCCTGGCATCTCTTCCTTTCAGAGAATCAAGATATTGGAACTTTTGATCCTTTCTATTTATAACTGCCAAACACCAGTGTATCTCTCTGTGAACAGGGACAAATATCTGAGCAAAATAGCAAGATTGAATCCTCGATGAGTGCAATATCCACAAAAGATAAATATATGAAAACAATAGAAAAATGTGCCACTTTACTTTATCACAATCAATCAGGAAATATCCCAACTTCTTTTCTGTAGTCCATCTTCTGACAGCTCTGTAATCATATTTCCTCGCCTCCCCACTTGTTAACTGGATATTAAGTACAATTCAGGTCAAAACCAAAAAAAAAAAAACAGCAAATATTAACATGGAAATATGTAATACCATATACTTCGAATAAAGAAAAACACAACCAACAAAAGAAGGCAGTAATATATTGGGGGGAAAAAATACAACTTACTCACTCTTAATCTCATACTAGATAGAGGAAAAAATACAAAAGGAAGAAAAATTACATAAATCAGTAATCTCGATTTTAAGACATATTCTGCAAGCTCAAGTGGCTAAAACTAGGAGAATATTTGAAAAATATTATGAGCTTTACAAAGTGGGAAATAAATCTTTCCTAGACACTGTTAACTGGGAAACTACAAATTAATAAACATATTCTAAAAATAATATATTACAAACTAGTGAACTAATTTATTTCGAAATATATGATTACTAACAATAAAAACATTGAACAATTTAAAGGGAAAGAAAACAAGGAGCTCTAAGGACATCTCAAACTCCTATGACTATTCTGAATTGGAAATTTCTGGTGATCCTATGTTCCCCTGAGAGTCTTTTAAATATCATAGGAAATGACAATCAATTAGAATTTAGATCATGCCTAAGTCTGAGACTCACTTTTAAAATTATTAAGAAGGAAAAGAAAACAAACTACCAACCTTCTTGTAGAAGAAGGTGCTGAAGAAATGGCATTTCAAAAACTTCTGTGGCTCCCTTTTTTCTCTCTCTTTAAGCAGCTCAAGGTACAAATTTATGACCTGAAAAACACAGTGCAAACATTTCAACAAACAATTCATCAATGTGAACCAACAGCATAGTAGAGATAAATAAATAAATAAATAAAGCTTTGCATCATACAAAAAAGGGTATAGCTACAACCCAAAGTATCACCTCATCGTTCAACCATGCACCAGGCGCAAGGCACCTCAAAATTTCTCCAGTAATGTCAATATTTGAATGCCTGTGAGTGACCAGGATCTTCTTCCTGTAGACAAACGAACCCCCAATAATGTTATAACAGCAATAGCACCTGTTGTCTATTGAAGTGTCAAAAAAATCTTATCTATTAAGACTACCTGCAGTTGGGTGAAAGTGCATAATTGACCTCAGACTCTTCCTCCTTTGTTAGAGGGATAAAGGGTTCATCAGGTATATCCTGTATTAAGACAAGAAAGCATATTTTCCTACTTTTAGAACAGCAATTAGGAGAATCCAAACTTCATTAGATTGTGTACAGAAAAAAGAAGGCTGACAGAATAGATCGACTAACAGTCTCTAAATACCTAAATTTGGTGCAACAAAACATATAAGAAAGCAGAACAAGAAGACTCGCCTTTACAGCTGGCTTCTTCACAGGCCGTGTTGACTGATAAAAAGTTAGCTTCTTTTGATTCAACTCAATCTCAGAATCCAATACTTTCAATCTCCCAGTCCTCCTCTCTGCATTCTCCAACAACTTCTTATACACTTCAACATTTGATACATCTACTAGACCATTCAATACCAAAGAATCCAACATCTTCCCCGCATTCTCGACCCCCATATTCCTGTCCATGGTAACCACGGATCTCTCCCCCACAATCTTAACATCATTATCATCCTTGTTACCGGGAACTCCATCACGTGAACTCCGGTCCACAACCATTGACCTTCCTTCTCTTCCAACTTCTTCAATTACCTCAACTTCCTCAATACTGGAATCCTCAGATGCCACCTCCTTCTCCGACTTCTCAAGCTCATTATCAACTTCAATCACTTGCTTATCTTTAGATAAATACCTAAGTGTACTAAATGCCGTTCTCTTCGTGACATCCAGCCTGCCCCACAAATTCCCCATTTCATCAGCTTCAGATTTCTTTTTTACACTGTAATCAATATCTTTTGACCTGAATAACCCAAATTTGAGTATTCTACAAGGCGCGTGAACTTCCCGGCGACACTTTGACTTTGTCTCCGGGTACCGAGATATTCTAGAGACTGTACTATTGGAAGATCTTAGGGTTTGCTTCGGGCTTGTTTCTGGGTACCGGGAGATTCTAGATGGTGTATTGTTGGATGATCCTACGGTTTGATTCGGAGTTTGATGCATGAACGACAATCTGGGCTTCTTTGAAATGTGAAAATCTGGAGAATTTGAAAATGGATCTCGCTTGCTGTTGCTGGTTAAGGCGCCCATTGTTTAAATCTAAAGCCTAAAATCGCAAAAAAATTCAAAACCCATTTACAGGAACACATCGTTTGTCATAATAATATAACCAATTTGATACTGAAGGATGTTTCTGGCGAGAGATAAACCCCATACATGCGATTCGAGAGCAAAATTAGGGTCTTTTGCCTGCAAAAAGAGGCTGAATTTAAATTTGAACAGTATAGGAAATGGCATGAAAGATTAATTCTGATGACCAAAGAGTAAAATTGAGAAGCAGGAATACGAAATATAAACAAAAATTAATGGGAAAAACAAAGAGAAAAAGGTTCTCTTCAGATTTCGTTGTTTTTTAAAAAATAAAATAAAATTGAATTGCAAGAGGAAGGAGACGGTGCAAAATCGAGTTTTGATTGAGGGTTTAGTACTTTTTTTAAAAAAATAATTTTATTATTTCTGTGGCGCAAAAAGCAATTTGACCCTCGAATGTTACTCGTTACTTATGCGGTAGTAGTCAGCCAAGGGGATCATTAATGATTTTTTTTTAAAAAAAAATAAAGTTTTCTATTTTTTATTTATTATATTAGTATTAAATAGGTAGTCGAAATCCCAATTTCTAAAAAAGAAATAAATCCCACGTTGCCCAAAGAATTAAAGTTGTTCATGATTTTTCAAATAAGTTCAGCCCCTATTACATAAAAATCATTTGTTTAATATTAATATTTAAGTAAAATATGGAATAAATTACAAATATTCAATTTCCTGATTGGAAGCAAGAAGCCCAATATTAATTTTCTACTGTATATTTTGATCACACGGCAATTGCTTAGTGACTTGCGAAGTGGGCAAAAATTTTAACCAATAGCCTTAACACAACAAAATACACATAAGCCTGTCAATTGCTGCATTAAATTTTATAATAATATGTATTATGTTTCTAAAATATTAAATATATTTTTTCATTGTCAAATGTCAAATAGAATAAAATTATTGTCAGAAATAATTTGAAATTTTTATTAAATTAAGAGACTTTTCATTAAAAAGTAATATAAAAACAATAAAATAAAAAATTTAAGATAAATAAAAAAGGAAAGTAAGTGTTTTTTTTTTTTGGGTGAAGGAAAGTAAGTGTATTTTTAATGGTGTAACCATATTGACATGCAATTAGAGTTATATTATGCATCAACTGCACTTCATAATTCTATCCATGGTTATTAAAATCAGCTTGGTCCGATTCAGCGGTGAAACTAGAAATCAGTCTCTTAACCCGATGAGTTCACTCTCTTAAACCGGCGGTGACATACCCAAATAGTTAAATTATAAACTGGTCAATTCGGTCCGATTTTACTAATTATGGCGGGTTGAGTCACTTGGTTACATGGATCAACCAATATTTTTATAAGTACAGTAAACTGCATTTCTTCTTTGGTTTTGATGTGAGATTCTTATATTATGAATCTTGGTACTTTCAACATGCCAAACAAATTAAAATTACAAATTTATCATTTATAAATTATAAATTAATTATTTATAACTTGCAGATTTATTATTTATAATTTATAGTTTATTATTTAAAACTTATAGATTTATTATTTACAAGTTTATCGTTTACAATTTGCAGATTTATCACTTATAAATTCATTGTTTTTATTAAATTCATCATTTTTAACCTCCAATAACTTAATTTTCTCTCTATATTACTCATTTTTAGTTCAAATATTTTTATTTTCAATAATTATTTTCTATAAATATATCAAAACTAATATTTTTCATTCCAAATAATAATAATAATAATAATTAAAACTAAAATATTAAAAAAATACTAAAAAATCAAATATACAAATAATTAATTTTTTTTAAAATAGACAGGAAAAAGAAAGAGAATATAATAAAAAATACATATTAAACTTTAAAAATATATCATATATATAAATTATTAAATAACATACCGTTGTTTTGAATTGAAGTCCATAATGTATGGGGAAGATGAGGCCACGGTGTAATTTGGATTTGATGTGAGATCTCATATTTCCAGTCAAAAAAAGCTTTCCTGGGTCCACTTATTTACCAATCGAATAATGACTCTTAGTAACCAAGCCCGTATGAGACAATTGTACTATCCTCCTAGTGCTTTGCCCCAATTGTGGGCATTAATGCTGATTTTGATGGGTTGGCCTATATGAGATAAATTGTTTTTAATAATTTATTTATTTTTCATATTTGAATATATATTTTATAAAATATTTTTAATATCATTTTATTATATTTTTTCCTAAATATTATTTTAAAAATATATCATTTTGTTATATATATATATAAAAAAAATCAAATGTGATTTGAAATCAATGATTCTAACAAATTATATCTTTTCATGTTCATTTAAATTTCCTTCCAATTTTATTGATCTTATCATGAAATGTATCTTGACTATATCCTTTAGTTTCCTAATTAATGGCTCACCTAAGGGTTTCTTAAAACCTAATACTCCGCCAAGGAGATCCCATATCGCCTTATTTGTTTGTGCTGTGTGCAGAAGGCTGATCTTCCTAATGATGCCCATTTTTTGCCTTTAGAGAAGACGGGTAATTATAAAGTCAGATCGGGAAATTACTTGGCTTGTTATCTGAAAAAATGCTTCTCAAATAGTCCAGGTCCTTCAAACAGCAACAACTTTAATTGGGTTCTGGTCTGGAACAGTGTTAACTCCAAAAGTGAAAATTTTCTGCTGGAGGTTACTATCTAACTCGCTCCCCACGTTTGCTGGACTAGCTAGTCGTGGAGTTCATTGTGAAATGACCTGCCCCAGATGCAAATTAGATATTCATGGGTACAGAGGGTGGGGTTTTGCAGTCGGTTGGGTTTAAGAAGTGGGGATCTTCAGTGCTCATCTATGTTTGAATGGTTCACCGAAACATCCAAGGTCTTAAAACAAGAGTGGTTTCCCCTTTTCTGCTGCTTATTATGGGAAATCTGGAATGATCGTAATCGGTTCATTCACGGGCAGAAATGCAAGGATCCTGTTTTAATAGCCCAATATGCATCAGACTTCTGCTCTGAATTTTTGAACTCTAGAAGACCCAAAGAGCCACTTGCTAATTCTAATCGTGTGATTGTTGGAAACCTCTCAGGACAGGTTTTGTGAAAATATACACATCAGAAACTCAACATGTCAAAAATGTAATTTTAAGCTTCTTCTAAAAATTCAACCAGCAAATATTTTTTAATCTAACATCAATTCTTATCATCTTAATCCTTGGCCAAGAACTGCAGCTCGAATGATGATTGATGAGCAGTTTGAATTTGGTTATAGTACCAGGATTTCAAAGTTCAACTGATAAGGAATTTTCGGTTTACCTTTAGGTTCTATACAAGTTGCAGGACAGCAGCCACTCGCAAGGTCCCATTTTGAAGAAGTTCTGATAGCTCATCAAATAGCAGAGCAGTACGCCAGCCCCATCCCTTGGGAGCTTTGGGTAAAAGGGTCCCCCGTTGTTTAAAGCTTCCGAACACCATGACTTCTCTCTTTGATGGGCAAATCAACTGAAATATAAGTCATGAGCCCATGTTATTAAAATATATCTTCCCATAAACTCTGTGCCCACATAATTTTATAACAATTTGTTTATTTGCAACTTCACCTGATAACGGGCAGTAACCTTTTCACGGGAATCCACATAAATATGAACCTGAAAGCAAGTAGGTTTGATCTTGAGTTCTAAATGAAAACTTTAATTGAAACAAACACCAATCTCGATGAGTCAGCAGCTACTAAGTAGCATCCAGTGAACAAATCACAGAAGATTATCATGAAAATATAAGCCAAACCAAGAAATGTGAGGAATAAGGAGGGATATTCACTCATAATTGATACCATACAACATCTTAAATTGACTTGCCAAGGAAGTGCTTACCTTTCTAAAAGAGTCGGTAAGTTCTGCCTTGCGTCGGTGAAGAAATAGTCCTGAAAAAGGCAAAATGATTTCTTTTCATCTTGATTAACAGAAAAAGGCATGTTTTCAGGATGATTCTCATCAATAGAATATTACCAAGAGTTCGACGTCCTTGAGGATCCTCATCATTAAAGGCCTGAACACTAACCTATAAATCAAGTACATTTTATAGAGTTAAGCTGTACTCCATTCAAATTTGAAAGACAAGGCCCTATATACCAAAATTATGCTGAATGATCTACTAATATTTCACGTACCTTCCACAAAGAACCAGCATAAAAATATTCCAGGGAGTGCTTGACTTGACCATCATTGAGCCTGTGCACATCCTCAAATTCAACCCTGTGGTACCCACAACCAATTCAGATAATAAAAAGGCAAACAGTAGTTTAAAATATGATAACTGATTCAGGAAAAGAAAAAAAATAATAAAAAAATGAAATGGGGAGAACCTAAACTGGCATCCAAATTAAAAGAAAAAAGAAAAAGAAAAATCATGATGAACTCTCCTTCAGCCTAGCAGTAACAGATGAAGTAAAACATAACTTTGGGATTTCCTGAGTAGCAGGTCAAAGGGTACAAAGGGAAAAGGTTACTGACGGAAAATTTTGAGCTCAAGAAATACACTCTCAAATGAAATGCAATGAAGAAAAACAGGAGTGACAGAATATTTTCAGTTAAGTCAATAAAAACAACTATCTTGAGAGACAATACTGATGTTTAGAAAGTGAGTAATAAGGGCTGCATAAAAATTATAACTCACCCAAACCTAAATGGAGGGAAATGGCTTAAAGGTGTTTTCATATCTAAAGAGATTGAGGAATTGTTTGTGTTCTCCCACTCAATACCAATAGCATGCTCAGGTGACTCGAGCATCTGTACAGCAACACCACGGGTAACTGGTACTGAAATGGATGTTCCAGATAGTCTGCTTCGCAGTTCTGTCTCGCACCCTCTCTCAACATGCTCTCCATTAACAGTAGCGGTGCTGCTTCCTCCTTGGCTTAACCCAACCAGAGCTGTCAACCCATCTCCTGCTAGGTCTCCATTGTGATCAGTTCTCTCTGAATCTTCATTAGCAATAGGTTGCTGGCAATTTCTATTGCCCATACCAAAAGGCACACGGGAAAAGACAAAACGTGTTGGTGGCCATGCAGCTGTTGGAACAAATGTAGTTCCACGTCCAATACCTGCAAGCCCATCAATCGGTCCCCTAACATGCAATCGTACTGGCCTAAAGAGGTCATTGCCCTCGCCTTGAGCAGAATCAGCAACATATACATTTCCCATGTTACTGGAAGAATTAGTGTGCTTGTGCTCTTGTGCGTAATAACCAGTTGTACCAACTCCTTGTGAAAACCCAAATGGCTGCCTGCAAGCGCAAGTCGTATTTGCAAAGCAGCAACTTTTACATGTGTCAGCACCAATTTCTTGCACTCTATGGCTTAAGAGCATCTACATGGAAAAAATTAACATCCTTATTAAAGTCACAAGAGAAAGCAGTAGATTGTGAAAAAAAAAAAAGATATCAAATTCTTGAATTGGGATTGAAATGAACAAAAGTTCTTCCTACAGACAAATAAAAAAGAGAGTTTTAGTTGCATGCTTCAAAAAACTGAGAGAAGCCAGATGGTAAGGGTGAAGAAGCTGAAAACCAAGAAAACAACTCAATCAGTGAGTCAAAGAGCTGTAACAAGTACGACTCTTCTCGATCTCTCTGTTCTAGCTACAGGATGCTTTCATTATGTGGTAAAAACACCAAACATATTAGAAGCAAACAGATGTCTGCTACAAACCTGCAGCCAAAGGCCATCGTTCACAGCTTTGCAAGGAAATTCCAATTCTTCAAGCTGCTTTCTCACATCTAAAAGTGCCTCAAAAGACATGTTGCAATACAAAAGGGAACCTCCTTCAAATATATTAATAAATGTATCATAGTCCTCACCATGAACCCCACAATTCCCTTTAGCATGACCTTTTACCTGTCTTCTGCCCACAACCCTACCACCCCATGAAAAAGGTGCACCACATCTTCCCCAACCATTAAGCATGAGTTCATTACAGCTTGGTTCTGTTGATGTGCAATGCCCAGATTGATCACCTGCAACCCAGATGTTATTGTGCAAATTGTATGAGCCTGCTTCAGATGGCCCCTCCATAGCCATTCCACTTGTTCCAATACCAATTGGCATTTCTACATAAGAACATGAGGTTCTATTTCCATCCATTTCTGAAAATGAGTTACTCAATGATGAAGATTGTTCCACAGTAGAGGAATGTACAGTATCCAAATTTGACTGTTTGGAGTCAGAAACTACAGCTTGGAAGTCAGCCACAGAGTCAATAAGATCAACCAGAATATCATGGGCTGAACTTTGGCCCTTTATTTCATCATTTAAACAGCATCCTAGTTCTGATTCTGACCTCTTTCTAGAGCAACTATCAACCAAATTTTTTCCCTTTGCTTTGGACAAGTCAGAATGAATACCCACACCCATCTCAGCACTGGAACTTCCTTGCTCAGAATGTTCTTTCTTGCAAAGAGTGCCTTTCACAAGAAGTGTGTATAATGCCAATTCAAACCTTTTAACAAAAAAAAAAAAAGCATGAAGTTATCCAACTTAATAAAATATCAACCAGTCTCCAGTATAACCCAATTCTGTCAACCTATACTCCTTACCGTTTCTCTTCACTAGGTATCCACAATTCATCTGATGTCAGTAATGCATGCAGAGTCTGAGAAGAAAGTTTTGGAAGCACCTACTACAACAGAAGGATAAATTGTCTAGAGAGATGATTGACCAAATGTTAGAAAATGAAAACACACAGAATATCTTCAATTGTATAGATGATTCTATTCTCAAAATCAATCATTTTCCACATTGTGAACAAATAAATAAAATCACAACAGCTGAAATATTAATCAAGGCAAAAGACTGCAATGAGAATAACACTAGGTCAAAAAGCGCAGCATATCATTAACAAAAAGAATATTCTTCAAATTCTGATAAGACTTTATTAAGAGAGTAATAAAAAGATGAAATGTGTTCGTTATAATTTAAAATCATACTTGCAAAGACTCTAGCAAGATAAATGGTCAATATTTTATTACAATGTCTCTGACTCTTTTAGGTCCCTCTATTATTATATCACTAATAGAATAATAGTGTGACTCCTCATACCAGCATAAAATCATATGGTTTCCATGAGAAGAAATACAAACTTAGCAATCAGCATATTTAATCCTAAAGGGATTAATGACATTGATTTTTTCTTAACAATAAAAACGAATAGTAGTATAAGATATTATCCTCATTATTTTTTTCACATGAAATCAACTTTATCCTGCTCCATTTTGGTGCCATGCATTATTGTCCCCTTTCCCCTTGAGGGGGAGATTCTGAGGATGAGAATTGATGTAACTGTCAAACCAACAATATAATATGCAACTGCATATTAATTACTTAAATTTTTACCTCTTTCAATTCCATGGCACCACTTTGACAAAGGTAGCCCCAGCAAGCATTTCTAACACGCTCTCCATGTATGCCATAATCTTGGCTCTCCGCAAACACCTGGATTGCAGAAGTAAGTATTACTTACTAGGAAACCAGGAGGAGCACGTAGATGATACATAGAGAAGGATGAACTGTTCAAATATAACCTGATATGCCAAGAAGTTAGAAGTCCACAATTCAGAAATGATGAAGTCTGTGCATATTGCACATAAATCCTGCACAGCAAATGCCCAGATGAAATATTGCAACCCAAACATTAAGAAATGATCTTTAAAGAATCACAGAATCAAGTAATTGGCAACGAGTAGTGTGATACCTGAAGGTCAAGAAAGGATGCGGCGGCCAAGACACGAAATGCATTGTTATCATTAAGCTTAGGATGATGGCCGTAAAGATAAGCCAAAGCCATTGCAATTGCCTCCGCATTAACATTCTTATCATCCACATGCAAGGTCACGATAGGAGAACTGGCTTCTTTCCAAGGACCATGTAGCATGTTCCTGGCACGGATATTAAAACAGCAAAATCCCTCAAAATTTTTGCATAACTAAGCAAATTACTCGAAAATGCTTGCCACACTCGCATAATTCCGAAATCTTTATCTAAAATAAAGAGCTGAATTTTGGGACCTGAAGTAGGAACTTCGAGAGAGGATGAGGCGATGGAGATGGTAGGTGGAGCCTAGAGCTTGGACAACGATATCGGAGAAAGAACCGGAATTGAATCCCTCCATCTGGATGTGGTCGCAGAGTGAAGTTAAATTACAATCCAGTGCTCGGAGCTCGCCACTGCTCCGGTCATTGTCCGAGAGCTGCGATGGCTGAATGGTCATTTTCATCTGGTGCGGTCCATATGAACGAGGCTGCTGTAGATATGGATCTTCCATTGTTAGGTTTCAGCGGATTTTGATATTTAGAGGGAAAGAATGGAGATCCAAGGAGAAGAGGAAGCCATTGAATTGAAGAGCGAAGAAAGGCTTTTTTTGTGTATCGAGAAATGCTATTATCAACCATCAGTCGCATATATACGGGACACGAGGCACAAGTTGTGCCGCACAACGCCGCAACTGAAACGCAGCGCTTCAGAAACAACGACGCTTTTTGTTTCTTAAGTTCAGTTTGTGAACAGTTCGCGTTTTTCCATTAACGACACCGTTTCAGAAACTGATCTTACTTGACGACGCGGTTTCCTCCTGGTCTTGTCTCTTGGGACTCCCTAATCTTCTTTTTAGCTTAAACGCTAAACCCTGAAACTCTCTGTTATTCCTTAGTAAATTTTCACGATAGCTGGGAAAATAAAAGGCATCGCTGGAAATGCACGTATGAAGATGCTCTTGAGGAAACCAGGTAAACTTTAGTATAGCTGCCTTCTTGTTCCATCTTGTTATGATTCAAAATTCTAACTTTATCACTATTCTTCCCGCTTTTGGTGCTTTAGGAACAGCATTCCTCTATGATTTGAGGCACTGGATATTTTAATCTAATTCCAGGAAGTTGGCTTCCATGTCTAATGGGCCTCCATTGTCTGAAATGGATGGGAAATTCTCTTCCTTTGCGATTGGGGAGAATGAAGAGAATTCGAGAAAATTTGAAAACATTAGGCAAGGAGTGGATAATGTGTGCCGTATTTTGGATAGCTGTCCTTGGGGACCCGCCGTTGAGAACGCCTTGTCATTGCTTGATGAAAGCTCCCAACCATAATTTGTTATTAGAGTGTTAAGGAGACTAAAAGATGTTAATCTGACAGTAAATTATTTTAGGTGGGCTCAAAAAAAACTAGACAGTCACAGTGTCCGGAAGCATACAATTCACTTCTCACGTTAATGGCCAAAACGAGGAACTTTGATTAGTTCGAACAAATTCTTGGAGAAATGAGTATTGCTGGATTTGGCCCGTTTGATAACACGTCCATTGAGTTAATTGCAAGTTGTGTCAAGTCACAGAAGTTTAGAGAAGCTTTCGACCTTATTGAGTGCATGAGAAAATTCAGATTCCGCTCTGCATTTTCAACTTATACGATTGGTGCTCTATCTGGAGTTCTGGAATCTGACCTCATGCTTACTCTCTTTCATCAAATGCAGGAACTAGGTTATGAAGTAAGTGTACACTTGTTTCCTACTGTGATTCGTGTTTTTGCCAGGGAGGGTTGTCTTGATGCTGCTCTCTCCTTGTTGGATGAGATGAGAAGTAGTTGTTGCGATGGTCACATTGTTCTGTATAATGTCTGTATAGATTGCTTTTTTAAGTTGGGTAAGATGGATATGGCTTGGAAGTTCTTTCATGAGATGAAAGCACGTGGTTTATTACCTGATGATGTGACTTATAGTAGCATGATAGCTTTTCTCTGCAAAGCAAATAGGTTGGATGAGGCAGTGGAAATATTTGAAAAGATGGACGAAAACAGACAAGTTCCTTGTGTTTATGCTTACAACACCATGATTATGGGTTATGGGTCAGCTGGGAAATTTGATGAAGCATACCATTTACTTGAGAGACAAAGAGCTAAGGGGTGCATTCCGAGTGTCATTTCATGTAATTGCATTCTGAGATGCCTTGGGAAGATAGGGAGACTAGGTGAGGCATTAAGAGTAATTGAGGAGATGAAAAAAGATGCAGTGCCAAGTGATGCAACATACAATATTCTAATAGATATGCTATGCAAAGCAAGAGAAGTTGATAGTGTTTTCAAGCTCTGGGATGCAATGAAAGAAGCTGGCTTGTTCCCCAACGTCTGGACTGTAAACATCATGATTGATAGACTTTGTAAAGCTATAAAATCTTGATGAGGCTTGTTCTATATTTGAGGGAATGAATCATAAAGTTTGCACTCTGAATGAGGTTACATTTTGTTCACTGATAGATGGTATAGTCAAAGAAGATCGAGTAGATGATGCCTACATGTTTTATGAAAAGATGTTGGATTCCAATAAAATCCCAACGCTATTGTTTATACTTCCCTTATTAGAAACTTCTTCAAGTGTGGTAGAAAGGAGGACGCTCAGTAGATATACAAGGAAATGATCCTCAGGGGCTGTTCTCCTGACCTCATGCTTCATAATACATACATGGATTGTGTTTTCAAAGCTGGTGAAAATGAGAAAGGAAGGGCTTTGTTTAAGGAAATAAAAGCTCATGGATTGGTCCAGATATGAGAAATTATTCTATTCTTATTTGTGGCCTTGTGAAAGCTGGTTTTGCACGTGAAACATGAGTTGTACTATGCAATGAAGGACCAAGGCTGTGTTCTGGATAGCTTAGCTTAAAACACTGTTATTGATGGGTTCTGCAAGGCAGGTAAGGTGAATAAAGCTTATCAGCTACTGAAGGAAATGAAGGCAAAGGGTCTCCAACCAACTGTTGTCACTTATGATTCTGTCTTCCATGGCCTTGCCCAAATTGATAGGGCTTGATGAAGCATACATGCTATTCGAAGAAGCTAAGTCAAATGGCATGGTGCTAAATGTTGTCATCTATAGCAGTCTAATTGATGGGTTTGGAAAAGTGGTAGAATTGACGAGGCGTATCTAATCATGGAGGAGTTGATGCAGAAACGTTTGACGCCTAATGTATACACATGGAATTGCTTGCTTGATGCCTTGGTGAAATCAGAGGAAGTTAATGAAGCCCTTATCTGCTTTCAGTCCATGGAAAACATGAAATGCACTCCCAACGTATTAACTTATAGCATTCTCATAAATGGTCTCTGCAGGACTAGAAAATTTAACAAGGCCTTTGCATTTTTTCAGGAGATGTGGAAAGAAGGGTTAGAACCCAATACCATCACTTACTCTACTATGATTGCTGGACTTGCAAAGGCTGGGAACATTGTAGAGGCCAATTCTCTCTTTGAAAGATTTAAGGTGAATGGGGATGTATGTGATTCTGCTTGTTATAATGCTATCATTGAAGGGTTAAGTTATGCAAATAGGGCAATGGAGGCATATAAACTTTTTGAGGAAACTCTGTTGAAAGGTTGTAATATTCATAGCAAAACCTGTATTTCACTTTTAGATGCACTGCAGAAGTCTGAGTGTGTTGAGCAGGCAGCTATTGTGGGGGCTGTTTTGAAGGAGATAGCAAAGTCTCAGCATGCTGCAAGATATTGGTAGCACAATATTGTTCTATTGTACACAAAGGCTTTGGCAGTTATAGCTGTTATCTAGTTTTTGATGCTGTAATTATCTAGTCTTGGCAGTGATTAATACCTTGACCTGATACAGTTCCATCCATCACACACTTCCTCAGTTAGTCTGTAGTTGCTATCTGTGAGGTATTTTCTTGTCTTATTAATCTACAAATCTCAAAAATCATTGATTGCTTAATTTTTAACACTTTTATTTTTTGTATCAACTGTTTGCTCTTCCTCACTAGTTGATTATTTGGTTTTGCAATTATGCTACTCACTCCATCCCAAAAATGATTGCTTACTTCTAGTTTCACATAGATTAAGAAAATCATAATATATATTAAAGAACAAGCAAGGAGAAGTTTTAAAATGATGATGTGGCGCAATATATAGGGACCTTTTTAAATTTGCAGCATTTCAGTTTTCCTATTTTCCAAATTTTTAGGCTTTTTTGCTTTCTATTTTAGCCTTCAACTCGTATCTTTTCTTCTGCATTAATTTCCTTCCTCGAAATTAGTTATCTTTGTTTCTATTAGTTTCTTAGAATTTTATATCTCGTCTCGCAATCTCTCATATTTAATTGTCAACTGTGAAAATTTATCAGTTTTTCACTTCATTTCCCGATCAACAAAATAAATTAACCCATCTTCCTCTCTTGCCCATTTCAATTCCTTCACTTTACCTTTGCAAGCACCCTTTCCTCACCACTACCCATAATCATCAGATCATCAAGCTCTCCTACTCACAGCCCTTTTCGCCATTCACTTACTAGCCCAAACACCGATAGCAAGCTTCACTGTTTTAGTTTGATTATTGCTGTCTCTTAATATAGGACATTGATATGAACAACCTCCCTCTCAGCAAATTTAGGGGGAAATTTCTATTGATTGTCAATGTTGCTTTAAAATGGTATTCTTTCCCTTAAGAATGATGTCTATCTCTGCCTTTTTATTTATTTATTCAATTTTAGGTGGGGAAGAGAGGAAGTGGCTATGTGCTACTTCCTACCCCTTTGCAAAATTGTAATTATCAGTTTATGCCTGTAATAATTGAAGTTCCAATGCAGACATGATGCTAGAGCTTCAATTTTTTTTCTTGATCAATCTAAGATGCAGTGGTACATTTCATATGTTGAAATTTGATTTGAGTTTCATTTTTATTATTGAGTTTTCTATTAGGATCTCCTTCATTTTTTGACTAAATCAACAGGCGTCTGTTCAATGTTCATATATATTTGGTTGAAGCTAAAATGTGGAATTTATTTTTGTATTTTCTGTTGTTATTCTCATTCAGGATCACATGTAATTAGGAAATTTTGAAGAATTATAAGTCGTTCTTAGAAATATCTTAAAGAGGTAATTGAGTTATGTGTGTTTGGGATTTTCTTCATTGCCTTCTAATTTGAACAGGACCAAACAACGAGACTTCTAATCACATGATTGGGTTATCAGGTTTTCTTTATTCAAATTTTTATCATTTCTATTATGGTTTACTGATTTTTTGATTCAGATCCCTTGATCACATAAGTATCCTTTTCTCTCCATTTTCAATTTTTAATTTGGATTTGAGATTTCACTTGTGTGGTGATTTGAGCCACCTCTGTTTTCATTTCTGAGGTAATCGTGGATATTTGGTTATGCAATACATTTGTTGCATCTGTATTTGATAGTTTTACTGCATTTTACTAGAGAAAACTAAAAGTAGGACATGAAGAAAATTTAGATTATTTCTTCAATGAGTATATATCGTTATATTGACATTTTCTTAGTGCAATCCATAGGAAAAGTTTAATTGTTGCAGTTAGCATATACAGTACCTAAGAATGAATATCTTCAACAAAAGATTACTAAAACCACATTTCCTTATTCAGTGATCTTTTTTAGTCAATATCTCATTCTTTCTATTTCGACACCATTTTTTATGAGTTGTGTCTAAGCAAGGTTGTCGCTACATTAGAAGCAACGAGTTTCATCAAGTCCTTGCAGCACTTGGCTCTGAGCAATGCATTTCCACATGCAGCACTAACACTACCGCATTTTCACATGCAGAACTCTGCAGCATATTTTGCAGTTGTTGGTACGTATAGCAATTATTGATACAAGGTAATTGCAGCACTTATCTTGGCACCATATGCTTAAGGGTCAATTGCTAAAATTTGTGTTACATTAGTTTGGATAGACAGCTATTGTTGTAGGGTGTATAAGTTTTGCTTTATAGTTTATTCTCATATTAGTTATAGTCGTTTCCTTTTGTTTCTCATTGCAACGCCTTCATCATCTTTTTTGATTGACCTATGGGTTTTGATCCTTCAGTTGGTCCTGTGGTGACAGTGACCATTGCCAGAAATACACTCTTGCTGTAAGAGTCTTGATGGAGATTATGCTTTGATTCTCTAAATCTTAAAAAGAGTCGACATTTTATAGTTTATTGAAGTGCTTGATTTCTGAGTGTCAGAGATCATCTGGTGCAACGGTATTGAGAAATCAGGATTTGAGTGTCATCCATGCGGAAAAAACCATGAAGATTCTGGTGGGTATGTTGGTGGGAAAATGGACTCTGGAATGATTTTATTTTCTTAACTTTTGGACTGTTAATAAGCACGTATTCATTTGCATTGAGGATTCATACATTGATGGGTGTGTCAATTGCTGCTGGTTGGAACTTCTCATAGTTGCCTATTAAGGGGTCCAATGTTTTGCAATATAGCAGAATATGAGGTGCATCGTTCCACTTCATTAGCAAAGCATCCCTTAAGTATAGTTTCAGCAACCTTGCAGTCGCAGTTTCTAACTTTCCTGTTAGTTCTTTGATCTCTTTATTCTCTCGTCTTGTTTACTACCTAAATCTACCTGCAGCTAATTTTCATGTTATCTGGAATCGGTTTTTCCCTGCTATTGTCTCTTTCTGTCTCGTTTTACTTGAATGAATTACACCAACTTCTGTTGTACATGACATTTGACATACTTGGGAAAAGACAAATATGCATTTACGCCTAATAGACAAATATAATTTCTTTCTTTTTTTTAAAAAAAAAAATCTTCAAGTTTTATTATTATTATTAGCTAAGAACATTTTCTATTTTTTAATATTATTTAATATTCACTTCCTGATTTTTTAAAAATAATTTTTCTTTTTAAATTTTTTTTTTCATCCATCACTAACTAATCATAAATAATGAATGGTGGAGAATATTATGCATTCGTTTTATTATTATTATACCAAAAAATCTCGAGCCGTCCTATGGAGGACTATGAGTTGCATTATTTAATGAGAGATTTATTTCATTTGACAAAATAATTTCACAATTTTAGCACAAGATAAAACTCAAAGCCCAAATTGCAGAAAGTGCACACCAATAATTACACTGGATATATATATATATATTTGATTAGGCAACTTATAGCAAACCATATGAAAATTAAAGCAAAAGTTAACTTTTGGGGAACGTACCAAGCAATTGCCCTTTTTTTTTTAATCTGAAAAAAAATTAATAAACTTATCAAATATATGTTTTTTTCATATTTAATTGCAATAAAATTGAAATTCATAAATAAATTAAAATATCTCATTTAGTGTGGGTATGAGATTAATTGTATCACGGTGGCAGCAATTTATCACTTCCTAATAGAAATGATATCATGAGTTTAAAAGTTTTAATTTTTATTTTAATTTAAAAAAGAAAACAATATATTTTAAAAAAATATTATATGGAATTTCCAATTCACCATATTCAATTGGACTTAAATGGGTCAAATTTTTAAGATAATCAATTTCAGAGATCCATATTTTTAATCCAATTCTAAAATTTATTTTTCAAAGAATTTCAATGCAAGTTTAGAGATTTTTAAAAATTTTAAATTAGACAGCAGCACTATGCACCGTTCTAATAAGCATTGAGAATCTTCTCAGTTCAAAAAAAAATTGAAAATTAGTGGTGACCGTTACAAAAAAAAAAGGTTCAACGTCTCTTTTTGAAACTTTTTGTTCAAAATTTAAATTTTCAGAAGAGGTAAAAAAATATGGTGGCTTTCTTTATTGGTCTCACAGGCCCCCGAATAAATAACCTACCTTTATCAATTCAATACACAAATTTGTGCAATCTCAATCTCCCTCTCCTCTCATCTTGCAGAAAAATCAAGTATGGCGTTGAGACCCATCGATAATGCTCTCCCTACACCACCAC
Organism: Triadica sebifera; assembly: GCA_023653625.1. NCBI lineage: Eukaryota > Viridiplantae > Streptophyta > Magnoliopsida > Malpighiales > Euphorbiaceae > Triadica > Triadica sebifera. Next base: position 1,576,781 of record CM042908.1, read on the forward strand.
AAAGACCCAAAAAGCTAGCAAAAGTCTCGCTTCCGATTCACAAACAGGCCGAGTTTGGTGTGAATGATGAAAACAAGTTTCCATTGCCATCTTCTACAGATGCCGCTGTCGATTATGTCCCTTCTGAGAATCTCAAACCCATATCAGACCCTGAATTCATTATCCAAGTATGTCTATCTTAAGGTTTTTTTTGTGTGCATCCTAATAGAAATATTGTCTAGTGTAGGCATCTTATTAGTCGAACAAAACAAACCTAGATGAATTTTTTTTTTTTTTTGAATTTGCAGGGCCTGGTTGAGGGCTTAGATTCGAAGGATTGGACACAGGTTTGCGAGGCGTTGAATAATGTCAGGCGATTTGCCCTGCATCACTCCTCTCTCTTGCTCCCAATCTTGTATGATAAATATATTTCCTTATATATATAAAAAAAAAATTGCTTTTTTATTTTAAAGGTGGCATTCTTGACAAAAGATGTGTGTTTGATTTTGTATAGGGAAAAAGTAATGTTGGTACTGGTAAAGGCCATGAAGAACCCAAGAAGTGCTTTGTGTAAGACTTCCATCATGGCCTCATCTGATATTTTCAACGCCTTTGGTGACAAATTGCTTGACTTCACTTCTGATGTTTTTGATAACTTGGTGAGAACAATCTTCCATTTTCACTTGGATTAGTGGGTTGGGTTATTCGTTTTGGGTTTTATGAGTTAGCTTGTTTTGTGGGTACACAGCTGCTGCAGTTGCTCCTCAAAGCTTCACAAGATAAAAGATTTGTGTGTGAGGAAGCGGATCGAGCACTCAATGCTATGGTGAAATCCATGACACCTCTGACTCTGCTCCATAAGCTCATGGCATATGTTAACCATGCCAACCTTAGAATTAGAGCCAAAGTTGCCATATGCATCTCCAACTCTGTCTCCGACATGGTAAATGTTTTGTCTTGCTAACTCAGATATTTCTTATTCTTTTGGATTGTAAATGTAAGATGACATTGAGTAGAAGGAGATAATGTGGGTTTCAAATTCAGGGTCTAGAACGAATGAAAGAGTTTGGATTGGTTTTGCTGCTACAAATGGCTGCAGATTTGTTGAATGATAGGCTCCCAGAGGCAAGAGAAGCAGCAAGAAACATTGTGACTGCTATGTTTGAAGCATATACGGAAAATGAAGAGCACAAGCAGGAGTCTTGGCAAAGCTTTTGCCAATCCAGTTTACCAACTATTCACGCTCAGTTTATGGCCAAAATCACTAGTTCGCACTAGATTTTGTGTTTTATCGCAGGGTTTGTAGAAATTGTTAGGTCTTTATATAGAGAACCCGGATTAAAAAAATGGAAGGAACAGATTTTAGACTATTTAGTTGTTCTGTTTCATGTAAAATTCTACTTTTTTTACATGAATCCAGTTATCAATAAAGATTGTTATTTATATATATCTGCTCATTTTTTACATGAACTTGTTATGAGTTTTGAAACTAAAATGCTACAACTTTAATAAATAGATAGTATTTTAAATTATAAAATATATGCATAAAAACACCTTTATTGGTCATAAAATTTTAACTTTCGTTTGAAATTTTTGGAACATAATTTTTTTTTTTTGAAAAAAAAAAGAACATAATAAGCAACCGAATGTGCAGATTAAAATATGGAAAAAATTTTATCAGAATCAAAAAAAAAATTTATGACTTTCCTACGTCGGCCTTACACCACCAAAATGTAACCAAATTAAAATATGGATAAAAGGTCGGGGCCCTTATTACAAGAAGTTAGTGCCACATTGAGTTGCCAATTACAATGAGATGGAACCTAACTGTAACTGCTTGGCAATACAATTCCTATAAATATAGACTTGAAGAGAACAATTCATTTTCACCAAGTATCCACTTTCAGATTGTTGTTATTGCTGCCCTTTACTCTTTTCTTTTTCTCACAACTCAGCTGCAATGATTAAACAGTCCACGTTTGCCTGTTCCACAAAAGCACATACATGAATATAAGGCACACAAGCAGGCCGGCACGCATACAAAGAACACATTGCTCTGGTGAAACCTATGAAATGAGTGCTCGACCTATTCTACTTTATGCCTGAAGTCCAAAATCAACCGAGAGTATTACCGCCGTAATCTAAGAATAAAATGCGTGTGAAACAAGACGTATATTCACATCAATTAATCTCTTCCTAATAATTAATACTCCTATCTAATAATAATTAATCTCTCTAAACTTCATAGTTAGTGAACAAAATTCTCATATGCCAGCACCAGTTGAGTTGGTGGAGAAAATAGTTGCTTGGCCTAGGCAGGAATTCCTGTCAACTAGCTGTCCAAAGATTCAGGCTGCTATACAAGATACTACTCTGACCCATAAGAATCTGTCAAGTCTTAAAAGAATATTGAAGAAGAACCTCTTGACTCTGATCAGCAGCCTAGCCATACGAGTATTTCCACAGATCGGGGAAGAATCCATGTTCCGTTATTTATTTCTTACACAGCCCAAGTACGTTCAATCTTGTCCAAGCAAAGACCACAAGGCCATCTCAACTTCAGCAAACGGCTGACCAGCATAAAGCTTAAGTTGCCCCTTCTTTACAACAATTACCTTCTTGGAACTTGATTTCACTGCTTCATGAATTTCCTAAAAGAATTCAAAAAGTTGCACATTAATAGGATATATGCACTTGCCGCATACAAGCTAAGGCATCATTACATTCAAAGGCCATAGAATTAGCAACAAAAATATCAATGATACTCTCCCATTGCTCCCATCACATTATCTGCCCTATAGAATAATTTGTTTAGTCATAAAAATATTGACTAGTGTTTGCTTCTAGTTACAAGTATGCAGATGAGTTTATGCCTTTAAGAAATCAATTCGGGAATTCTTACTTTAATTGACAGTGGAACAATATCAGCACTGAAGTCCCCTAAATCTTCAAAATATGATTCAAGCAGAAAACAGAAGTTATTGGCATCACCACGGTCCTCAAAAGCAACAGTATAGGAGGACTCCTCTTGGTCATCTTCCCCAGAAAGTTTTCTCAAAGCATATAATCCTGCTGATTCTTCATGATCTGAGCCTCTGTGCATAAGAATAGCCTGGAATGGAACACAAAGGACTTGTTTTAAGAAATGTGCTTTCATGTATTGTAAATATAGACAAAACTAATGCAATAGCTTTGAAAGAAAAAGCACTGCTAAAATTGTACTTCAAATTTATTTTTGACATCTAGATATTATTCTAACTGCCAAAGCAAACATTTCTCTAATGCAAGTTCGAGTTGAACAAAGAATGAACTAGGAATAAGTTAGCTGTTGACACTAAACTAACTATACTGATGGAACAAGGATGAAAACCGAGCAAATTCATTTACATAGGCAAAATGCTATTTTGGTTATGTTCCATGGAACATCAGAGGTATATACATAAATCATTCTACAAAGAATATTAGTAAACAATGAGTCACAAGTTTTAATAACATACTAGAACATAAGGAAGATTCAACCACCACAGATCTGCCTGCACAGCTGATTGCTTATCCCCCACTTTTGTCATTGATCTCTTTCCAAGGTCTCTGCTTACTTTTCTGCTTGACGAAGCAAGGCCATTAGATTTTGTAGGAGCTTTCTGATATTCTTTTGTTAAGGTTTGGGAATTCTGTTTCTCCGATTCTTTTGATTGGGATGATTTCATTACTGCACTTAATAACCATATTCCCGGTTAGAAAATGTCTTGACTCTTAACCAATTAATCTCATAGCAGAAGAGACAAATTCTGCTTCAGCATCATCAAATTCTCCTTAGAAGTCATTAAACGTATCTTTTCCCCAATTTTTAGTGTGAAATTTAAATATACAATAAGTTTACATAATTTATCTAAAATATGAAGACTCGACTATACTACAGAACCTGCAACACCAAAGCAATTAAGGAATTCAGAAATCCTGATTATCAAAGCAATTACCAAAACTCCACTATACTACAGAACCTGCAACACCAAATCAATAAAGGGATTCAGAAATCCTGATTATCAAAGCATTTACCGCTGATTTGAAAACAAATTTGGAAACAGAAAATAGATTTCATTTAAATTACCAGAATCCAACTCTTTTCGCAAATCCATCTTTTCCTTCCTCAAATTGTTCCCGTCAATTTGTGAAGAATTGAACTGCCTATTCATGGCTTCCCGTCCACTATCTATTTCAATAGTCTCACAATCACTTTGACTTGGTTTTCCATTTCGATCAATTTCTCTGGCACCACTTGAACTTCTAGGGTCGCTTGAACCCGAAAATCCCTTTGGACTTGTCCTTGATCCCACTGAAGGATTTTTGAATCTAAGCTTTCTTTTGAACATCAAGTTTTCGTGATCCTCATTCAATTCCAAAGTTTTATCATCTACTTCATTCTCAAAAAGGCCCAAATAGTTCATGAACGATCCGGGCAAGTTTTCTCTCTTGGAGCTCAATCTCTTCTCCAACTTGGCCAATCTTGCACCGATCTCCCTTTCAAAGTCATTCTCATTATTATTCTCCTTCCTCTCTGTTTTCTCCCTCTCCCTCGCGTCCCTTGCCATTGCCCTAATTTCACTGATTCTCTCTTGCATTTCAGTCTCATCAAAGTAAACAACATTGCTTCCGTTGAGCAAAATACTCCCTTTACCATCAAAATTAATCAACCTCTTTTCCTTCTTAGTGGAATCGGTGTTATCCAGAAAAAAAACAGCACAGAATGCTTGAAACATGAAAACCCCAACCAAATAGCCACAAAATTTAAAGACAGATCTTACAGAAATTTTACTAACAACGCTACTGTGTGCTTCGGCTCTGCTAATTGTCTCCGACAAACGAAATTCTTCAAACTTGTCGGCTTCTCCGGGAGGGAGACTTTCGCATGGAATTTCATCGGAGGGGGGATCGAAAACGGTGTCGTTCTCCGGGGGGGCGGGGATGGGATTGGGAAGTATGATATCGAGAGGAACTGTATCAGGAAGAGGAGCAGTAGGGAAGGGTTTAGTTAGGGTTTTAAGAATTTTGGGGTGTAAATGATTTTTCCTCTTTGTGCGTTTAGAGGGAAATCGAGCGCAAACAGAAGACGCTAATGGCGGAGTTAGACGAAATCTGGGAAGGGCGGGTGATGCGATTGGAGGAGGCAGGAGGAAAGGGAAGGTGGCGCTACAGGTACGCGCCATCGGTTGAGGCGAAAGACATTTGTGAAGGGATTTTAGCCTACCCAAACAAGACATTTAATAATTTTATTCAAATTTTAATTTTAATAAATCTAAGTACTTCTACGAATTTTTTACTATATTTGGGATCCTTCCCTCCTTATTTTCTCTTAAATTAAAATGACAAATAATAGAAAAAAAAAAAGATAAGATTTTGTGTTCCTTATTTGATTAATTTATTGCGAATTTTCTATTTATATTTGGATTAAAAATAAAATTAAAAAAAAAAAGAAAAAGAAAAAGTAAGACTTAATTTATTATAAAAGTAAAATATATATATAATATTACATATTTACTATTTTGTTCATTATTTTAAAATCAAAAGTTTTCCATTATGTTTGGGATGTTTCTCTTCTTATTTTTCTTAAAGTAAAATAATAAATAATAAAAAAAATAAAACTTATGTTCTTTATTTGAATAATTTTATTGTGAATTTTTTATTCACATTTGGATTAAAAATAAAACAACAAGAAAGAGAAGAAAAGTGAGACTTATTTTTTATTATTTGAATAATTTATTGTAAAAATAAAAAAATTTATAATATTACATATTTACTATTTTACTCATCATTTTAAATGATCAAACATTTTAAAAAATAAAGATAAAAAATTAATTATTTTTCTTTTAATTTCTCATATTTTCTCTTTATTTTAAAAAAGTGATAAGTGAAAAATAAGAGTTATCTTATCTTTTTTCTTATTTTAATATTTTATAACTTTATTTCCCCTAGTCTCATATTTTCCATCTATCCATTGGGTAATTGAATTCTATATAACAAATACAATTATTTTTTCTAACCCACAACTTACTGATATTATTCAATGACAATAATTAGTTGGTGAGGGCTTTTAAAAGAAAAAATTAAATATTTAATTATTTTCTGAGTTTTTTTATTCAGTTGGTTCGGTTTTAAATTAAACTAAATTAAATAAAAATTATATAAAAATAACTGTATTATGACCAAATTTAAATAATTTTAATTATTTTTTTATGACGAGTAAATTTTTATTTGATTATGACAAATTTTAACTTTATTGAACAAAAATTCTAGCTACGTCCCTAATATATGATGGGCGTTGCTTATGATTCATAAATGAAAACTTCATCTCTTATTCTCAAATAAAATACATCTTGCATAGTAACATGGCTACGTTTAGGTCATGTAACATGTCACTTTGATTTTTATAATTTTGGTAAATCTTAAATTCTTAATCAATAAATTATATAAAAAAATTGTTATTTTAAGGTCTCTTTCTCAAGAGATTTATTTAACATGCATGCATGCATTATCTGATTAATTGACAAGTATTTATTAGAATGGGTTAAAAATAAATAATTATTATTATCTTTATTTTTTTAGTAAATAATTATCAATAAATAAAATAATAAATATTACACAATTGCTTAAAAGGGCAACTGCGCCTGGCTAAGTATCAAATAGCTGAACAAGGTTGCATAAAAATTAACCAAACCTATTAAATCAAATCAATCCATTCCAATTCAAATCGAAAATTATGATTAATATTATTTCATAAATGATTATGTTCTTGAAATTTTTATAAACCGATTTTTTGACTTGATTTTGAATTAAAAAATATAAATTTAATAAAATTGAATCGAACCGATAGTATATGGTCTCTCTTAATATATATATATATATATATATAGCATTAATACTAATAATTTTTTAGTTTTCTAAAATTATGAACTTTTAATTACTTACTCTCTTTAACATTCTTTTAGAATACGATGATTGAGTAAGAATTTACTTTACTATTCTACTAGTTATATTTTGAATTTTCTAAAAGTTAAAGGAGTGTACAAAATTTTTATATTATGAATGATATTCTTTTATTGTTTTAATCATAATTTTAAGTTAATATTAATCAAATTTTTATGATATTTTAATATTTTAATTTTATTTATTTATCAAAGTAATCAAATCGACTATTCAAACCAAATCTAAATAGTATTGATTTTGATATTTTTTATAGTAATTGTTTTAATTAAAAATTAAAATATTTAAAAACTGGTTTTATTAATTTGATAATAAATTTTTAATTTAAACTAACCATGTGGAAAAAAAGTCACTCTTATTATTATTGACTTTTTATTCTTTTATTTTCTTCTTTATTTCTTTTATTCCTCTCCTTGCCGACCCATTCTACTCTCTTTCTTTCTTAAATATTCTAGATTTCACTAGTTACCCAATTTCCACTATAGTACCCATTTGTTATTTACTTTTCACAATGTAACTTTTGCAATTAAATCCATAAATTTATTTTATTTAATTAAATTTCCACCTTATTGGCCCATATTTTATATTCGGTGTTTAGCACATGTACTCACCCCCAAGTTTGCATTTATATGGTATATAAATAGGTACGTGTTACGGTTAGAGATTGAAGGCTTTGTTCAGTTGTAGGAGATGAAGGAGAAGAAGGCGGCAGCGATGGAGGAGGAGAAGGAGATGGTGGCGCTGAAAAATTATGATGGAGAAATATTTTAGCCCTTTTAGGGTTAATGGTTACTATTGCTAATATATATATATATATATATATAAAAGGTCGGTTCGATTACTTCAGTTTCAAATTTTTTTTAATCAGCTAATTAAACTGAAATAACTAAATTATCTAGACCGAATTGAGATCGGTTAGATTCAATTTTTGGTTTGAGTTGGATTTTGTAATAAATTAAATTTAGTCCAAAAGTTAATTTTCAACAAATTAACTACCATAATAAAATTGTTTAAGGATTTGGTATAATTAATGGAAGGACTTTTGGTTAAGTTGGGAGAAAACCTCGATTCATGCATGCCATAATAATTTTTTTTGAACACCTAAATTATAATAAATTTAATCTTAAATTTCAGTTTGTCATTAATTTTCTGTTTATACTTTTTTTCTCCTCCTTCTTAAAGATAGATTTATTTTTTTATTTTTAATTATGATAAATTCTAATGCACTTGATTTTTAGAAATATAATTAATTTCTCAACTTGTAATTATGTCCGTATTTACAATATCAATTTCTTAATTTTTTTTATTACACCCTAATACCCCGAAATATTTGCAAAAGATACTTAAATTTTACATGTTCAATCATATAAATCTTATTTTCTTAGTTTGAGTAAAAAAAACAAAGTAATTATATCATTTTAGTTAATTTTGTTTGAAAGTGGAAATAGTAGGAGATGAGTATTATTTTATACAAAACAATAAACAACATATCAAGTTAAAATTATGAACTTAACTTGATTATATTTACCTAGTTGAGATATATGAATTCATTTATAAATCAAACTAATAATTTTTTTAAAAATAAACTTGACAATAAATTGCAATTCTAAAAGAAGCAGCGTTCAGAATTAACCACATGTATATAAATAAAATAATTTTATTTTTATTATAAATAAACTGGACAAGCAATTTCCTGATTATAAAGTACTTTTTTTATCTAAACTAAAAGAATTTTGTGGCTGTATTATCTATTCAATTTTTGTTTTTTGAAAATTATCATCATATTCATCTTAGAGGAAAAAAAAATGAAATTATGGTTGAAATTCAACAGGAATTTTTTTTGTGAAGACTGATAATTTTCAGCCTCTTGGCTGTGTGGGGATGAATAGTTTTGACTTCTGAGCTTTGGTGAGGCTGTTTGTCTTTGATATCCCACATCGGTAGAAAACAACTTGGAGCACCGAGAAGCACATTATAAATAATGTAAGTGAACGATTGAAGAAGCATACCTTTCTCGGCCTTTTGGCTAAGATCAAGTGTAGTATCTGTTCTTATCAGTTTAATATCTGATACGTGGGCCATTGGCTCACATGATATTAAATTTATTTTTATAGGGGGAAGATCCGTTACGGTAGCTTGCTACTGGGGTCTTCGAACGTCGCCTGTGCGTTGCACTATAGCACTGGCCTGGCGCACCCCTCCGTTGCTAGTTTCGAAAATTTTCGTTAAATTATCAGCGTCATTAAATCGTTAGTCAATGATCATAATTTTGATATTTTCCGTAGAATATTCTTTTTAAAGCCTTGTTTCTTAAATCTGCGAATGTTTGCAAAATGTTGAACTTGTTATTTGTATATATATTTGGTATAAAATTCTTTGCAGAGAAATCAAACAGAATAAATTCGGCTATACACCGTTGTAATTTGACAATTATATATTTACATTATAATCATTTAACCCTCTAAAATTTTTGCCCCTCACCCACTGGGATGGATGCGACGAGGAAACTCCTAGTGCTCCTGCTCCTGCTAATGCTAGTGCTACTTTCAAATTAAAGCAAAGATTCGATACGTGCAACTCCTTATTAATTACCTATGGCATTATCTGATCGGCCTAATCTCGTAATACATGGCTATGCCCCTGAGACTAAGGCAATCAGTTCCTTCCTCCGCCTTCTTCTCTTTCGACGTTCGCCAATCGGAGAGGACAGCCGATTGAGTAGGAACCTGAATTTAAAGATGTAAGGAAGACACCCGGATGGACTAAATTAGGAGCATGGGCAACCCATACTTCTCCACTGGGGGTTTATTGTGACTTTGTTTGGATTGATGCATACTAGTCTAGTGGTGTATTGCATTTTTGTGAGAAGTTGCAGGCAAAGCAGACTCTTTTCCTGAACAGCTGAAAGTTGTTCAAATTTTCTGATGCTTAGATTTTTCTGAACTGAATAAATTGAATAAAATTTGGACAGCTGAGAACTGAGGTGAATAAAGTTCTGGAAGCTGCTCGATGGGGAAGTTGATTGGTTCCAGTTTAGAAGATAAGTACATGCTTCTGATGCCAACATGGCTTCAAGATTACACGAAATGTGTGCAGCCAGCAATGATGCAGATGGACTGCATCGCATATTCATCACATCTCAGGTATATTTAAGTTTCTGTTAATTTATGCTGCAGACACATTAATTATTTAATTACAGCACTGTAATTGTGTTATTACTGTTTGGGGGGGGGGGGGGGCGGTTTCACATAATAACCAATAAAACAATTTTATAAATTTTGCATCAGACGGAAATTTTTTCAGTTAAGTTTGGAGTATTATGGTGCCCTGTGTTTTACATAAACAAGTGACTCCATGCAGCAAATGCTCTCTTGATCTTCCTTCCCTCTTTCTTCCTTTCTTTGTTTGCTTGTATAAAAAAAACTGGGTCTCGACAGAACTTGAACCCACCACCGACCACTTGAACTAAATGCCAGACAACTAGGCCTAACGGAACTTGAAGTTTAGCTATTAAGTTGATCTTCTGATACTGTTTTTCATGTTTTTGAATATAGGTTCATTTTGTTTCACCTTTAGTAGTTTCCAAAATTTTGGATGTTTGAAAATTGTTGGAACTGGTCCATGCCTTCGTGGGTTCTCAGACATGTCTTAATGATGCATAAAAGTGAAGTTTTACACCATTCCAACGTTTTGCATGCATTGAACTTGATGGTTGCGATATAATATGCTTTTCCATCCTCTAAAATATGAAGTATTTTTCCTAATACGTTGTAGGGGCGAGGCAGAGGTTTATTCAAATTAAGGGAAAGAATGATCTTTTACATGTACCATTAACCCACCTTCCTTCGTTCTCAGTTATATATTTCTACTTTTGTCTGTTTTCCTCTCTCTCGATTACAGGCAGAGGTGCTCATGCATTTCGACAAGTAGCTGATAGAGACTATGCCATAAACTGGAGAGTTCCCTATTCAGGGAAGCGATAAGAGTATGGATTGGCGGAGCGCATGCAGAGGGCATGAAATGTGAGAGATGCTGAAATTACACACCTCAAGCTGGTTCTTTTTTTGGAACACCCAACGCTTTGCAACCTCTGCTGTTTTAAAGTAGTTGCTGTTCATCCAGAACCTGCAGTAGCAGCAGTTAGTTGAGATCTAAGACCTGAAATTGAGGGAGGCTAAACTATAAAAAGTACAGGCAATCTACAACAATCACAACATTCAATTCGATTGGTTCAAATTACAAAATCTTCCATTTGAATCCAAAAGGTTTTGGGCATCAGGTTGAAAGTTGATTGTAGATAAAATCTGAGGACAGGAATAAGTCAAACATTGCAACTGGACAATGGGAAAAATTATTGCCTACACAGGATGTTACAATTATAAGAATTCAATTAATTTAGAAAATATATTTGGCTGCGCAATTACTACACAAATTGTCAAACACGTTCATTCTGTATAATTGGATTACTGTCTTCGAAATTTTAAATCACAGCCGACAAAAACAAATTGCATAGTCTAATAATATAGTTCCTTCTTGTTCCGAAATTGGGATTCTTTTCCTGCTCTTGCAAATCTTGGTTTGGAGTAATCCCTCTTTTTCATTAGAATGAACTCGCTTTTATTTCATTTATTAAAAAAATAAATTAATATAATTATAAATTATAAATTATATTTATTATTCTACATTAATTAAAAAGATATTAAAAAACTAAAAAAATAATGATTCCAATTCTATAAGCGCATTAAATAATAAAACTTAGTAATAAAAAAAATTAAGAGATCACAATATTCTCAAAAATACTAATGAATTATAATTTAAAGCAAATGAAAAAAAATTAAGTTATTTTTATAGGACAGAAAGGAGCAAGCAATAAGTTCCCTTGACGCTCTGTTATCACTTGCCATTATTTTCATCATTTTTTTTTTCTTTCTAATACATCATCTTCACTTATTATTCCTTCATGCAACTGAAGCTGCTTTTCCCCTTGCCTTAACAAATACGAGGCCCAGGCCCCAACCTAATGACCCGTGGACAATACCAAGTTTTAAACATGTTTTAACTCATTTAAGCCTTTGGAATAGCACAAAGGATGAATAATTGCAGCCGCTCGTACAAAAAGAATAGTTGAACCAATTTCATCTAATTTACAAGGGAACTGAACCAGTGCGTTGAATTCGAGAATGCAGACCCCTTTCCTGGGGAGCAGCAGAGTTTCATATCCAAACATACATGTTAAATAATTTTGTTCTGAAATTCCATTCAAACTCAGTGGGGCTGAGCATCAAAAGTTTGAGAAATTGGCTGTATCAACTCGGGTTCCTCTAAATCCTCTGATTGAATTTGTATGTCCTGAAATGACAACACATAACGCAAACAACTACAAGAACTGAAAATTGAAAAATTAAATACAAATTCGAGTGCACACTCAAAAAGTGGAACATACAATAACTAAATGTAGAAAAGATTCAGGGTATAGGATCCTTAATCTTTGATCAATCCAATAGTAGAAGATTGCTCATCTAATTAGATAAATCATGCAGAAGAAATCTGACAAGGATTAATGGTTACCTGTGCATGTATCATTTGGTACGGTTGCTGATCTTGTGCCATTGCGTAGGCTTGTGGTTGAGACATTCTATAATATGGTTCTTTTAGATCGAGTTTGCATGATGATGTCTGAAGTATTCCTCCTTGCTCAGCCCCAGGGCCCCACATTTTAGCTATTTCAGTTGAGCAGAACTTATTATAAACTGATGAAACAATCAGCAACAAAAAATGAGGGAACAACAAAAAAGGAACCACCTGACAGTGTCAAGTATATGGTATAACTCTGAGAATTATGGGCTACCATGTGCAGCCGGCCAGTTATTTCTTGTCCGGCCATAACATAGAGTGGCTGAGACAGAACACAGCGTAGTTGATACCAGTGGGTCGTAGGAGCTCCAGGGGCAGTTGTAAGCCACCTTTGTACAGTACTGTAGACGGATAGTTTATATGAGATGCCAAGAATTCAATATCCCAACCCAAAAAACAAATTCTTACAAATATAAGCCTGATATTCACCTTCCATTAAACAACACATCAAACCAACAAGCCAGTCCATGCACTCTGGTGCCCACAGAAGCCACAAATTTTAATGGAATATCAATTTCATATAACTCCTCTTCCTAAACAAAGGAAATGAAAAAGGCTTGTAATGAGTAAAATAAGAAAAACTGAAGCATTGCAAAAGCAACAATAAAGCCTCCAGTCTACAACTCTATTCGCAAATAAGATGAACAAAAAACTCAGCAACATAATATGGCATCTTTTGCCCCATAAGTAAGGCATTGCATTGTTTGAAAGCTGTTTCAAAGTTTTCCAGGCAGAATTTTATTCAAATGTACAGAACCAGCAATCCAGGAATGTAAATGACAGTTATAGACAATATTATACATTATATGTTGGATTTTTTAGGAGAGGAAAATTTGATAACAGAAATAGAATGCCACTCTTTTGGAACATCTCAAGACTCAAAATAAAAATGTACTATTTACCTTTGATAATAAGCATTACATAAGACATGCACAAAGGACAAGAAGCACGAACAACAGGTCTCAAGGGTGAATATTACCTTTACTGAAGTAAAGTCTATTACATGAAACATTGCAGAAGCCACCAATAATCTTGGATCAAAAGCATCAACCACAGGCTGTGCAGAAAGTACAACAGAAGCCATGAAATTATCAAGAAAAGCTCACAAGTATTCACAAAAATATATCAAAATTATTTGTCTTCGCCAGAAAATATGCAGATGACACGTGAACAATGAAATAGCCAATCTAAACTTTTAATGGAATCAAAATGGAAATTACAGACCTGTGAAAAGTATCCCTGGAATGCAGATCCATAAAGAGCTGTTAGATCAACTCCATAATAGTTTTGTTGCTGCCAAAAGAGGGCCTGCATAATAAATTGAAAAGATAAACAAATAAAAAGATTATTATTCATTCCGATTGATCTAATTCACGTAAGACATGACATTTGAGAGAGAAATTTATTGCAGCTCGAATATTATGGATGCAGTATCATGTGATTCTTAATACACTGTGTTTTTCAAAGTACAAGTTGCAACAAAAAAATCAGTCGACAAAATATTTCCACATAACTGCTTCCAATACATACCTTATTAGCAATTTCAACAAATAAATATTCATCGCTAAAAGGGGCCATATGTATTCTGCAAGAACAAGCAATTTTAACTCAATAGAATCTATAAATAAATGAATGTGCAATACTAGAAGAGAAAAAAACACATTAACATATTGCAATTATACATAGGCCAACCACTGTGTAACACTTCAGAATTTATTAAAGCCTGTTGATGAGATTCAAATGCTAGCCATGTGTACAATCACTAGGAAATAGGCAAGCATTATATGTATCTGCATATTCGTGTTAGAGTACAACAGACAGAATACACGATAACCAGGTAGCCACATGCACATATCATGACATTGCAAGGAATTTCAAAGACTGCTGACCAGTAAATCTCATTAAGACATGCATTTTAAAGAAATTTGAACAAGAATTATAGAGAGAAATGGCAATATTATGTACGGCCAACAGAATGCCCTATCAGTGAATCAACTTACCTAAATAAACATAACTACACAAAATAACTCATTAGAATCAAGTAACATAAATAAAAAGTCCAACAGTAAGCAGTTGATATAGCAATGAGACCAGTAACTATAAATGCAAACAGCACATAGGACAATCAGATCTAGATGAGGAATAACCATCATAATCACAGTTCTAGTCCCTAATCAGAAATCATCTATCAACTGCAAGAGAACAATGACTTTGATGCAACATCATGAATGATATGGTCATACAGAACTCAAATGTGATTAAGTGCAAATAGACCTGAGATGCGAGAATTCTAAGAGGACGCATTTGACAGATAATGCTCACCTTCCAACAGTAGGGAACATTCTCCCATTAGGAAGAAGAAATCGGTCTCTTGCAATTACGTAGGACTCTAACATTCTTTCGTTGATCAATAAGGTGCCTACATGTCACAACCCCAAAAAATATTAACTTGGACTTGCTTCAAGCACCATGCAATAAACTTGGGAATTTTATGCCACAAACGATTTCACAGTTAATAAATAAAAACTCATCCCCGATCCAAGTGATAGGAAGGGGGGCTGAGAGACAAAATCTATAGAGAAAGAAAAATAGATAAAGCCAGTCATGAGCAAAGGTGAAACATGTTATGTTTGATATCAATACGAAATCTTCACCATCCACTAGAATGATAAGGACAAAGACGATGCTTAAGCTTACCCATTGGTTCAGAAATCAAAATGTCTGCTTTCTCTGGCAATTCAACTTCTTCGATTTTGCCCTTCATAACCTATATACAGAATACATGGTGCCCCTAAAGAAAATGAGAGAAGAAACAAAGAAAGGATAACTAAAAATGATAGTATACAACAGAATCTTACTGCAATCCCTTTTCATCCAGCGACAGGATATTGTACAATGAGTAACTAAAAATGATATTATACAGCAGTCTTACCGTAATCCTTTCGCCTAGTGATGGATTGCCAGCAATTAATTTCCGTGCATATTCTGCCATCTCTGATGCTTCCACAGCATAAACATGCTTTGCACCAGCCTAATAAATTTATAAAAAAAAAATACAAAATCAGCACACACATAATAATTAAAAAAAAGCCACATACAACTCAAATAATAAATATACCTGAGCAGCAAATAAAGACAAAATACCACTACCAGCACCTACATCAACAACAACACGACCATAAAAATCCGCACGATTCTCCATAACAGCAGCATAATAGGTTCCTGAAACAGTGTAGCAGTATTGTCATAGGCATTTTGAGCACATTGAGTATCTCACAACAATTATGAAGGTTAATCAAGCTTCTGACAACAGAATTGGAAGTGAAATTGAAGCTCAAGATCAAATGGAGGAACAAATTATAGTCAGAGATATAACCTGTCCTCACATAATCCTGTAGCATATTTTGCTGATGTAGCAATTGTCCATAATAATGGAAATACATTTTAGCAGATGATGGTTCTATTTTATTATCAAACTTGCTTTTAGGAGATGAGACTGTTCCATTTCGTAAAGTTGTTCCTGAAAGAGAAACAATGAACAATCAGAAGAAAAGTGACAAGCAACCAGTAATACATGACACTGCAAGTAAAAGCATGTTGTGGAAGAAGCTAAATGAACTTTATCAAAAGCAAAGGTTATATGGATTAGATACAATCTATACAGATATGAAATTCATTCAACCTAAGAGACTAACATTTGTACAGAATCACCCATCTACTTTGAGCACAACCATCACGGTTGCTTCCTCTAATTGTGGTAGTTACATCAGATGCAAAAACAATTTATTCAAAGTAAACCAGTATATAATCCAGTTTGATTTAGGAGTAAGACCGTAAGGGAAAAAAAAAAACTCTTTTTAGTTAACACTAAAAGAACTGCTGCAGCATGCAGTAGCACTGTAACTAGGACTTTGGTCATGACAAGAAGTACTTTATAGTTTTGCTTCACTTAAGATGACAATAAAATTAAATAAAAAATCACACATCATTAGCTTGATCCACATAGCATTATAAATGTAAATTTTTTGTGAAGAGAACTTGCCCATCCAAATGCTATACAATTGAGAAATGCTTACATCTTCAATATTAAGATTAAATAATTGTATATAAATGTAATGTCCCTGCTAGTGGAAATGCAACTCAGAATCCAATAACCACTATTTCAAATCATTTGAATGTAAATTTCAACTTAACTGAAAGAAAAAAATTAACGAAAACGTAAAATAATTCTTAGAACAAAAAGGGAACACAAAAATGTGATGCTGCGATATCTCCAATATGCAACTTTACATTGTTTTCTTATTGGGATATCTGCAATAAACTATGACAAAATTTCCAAAGCAGCACCTTGAACAATGACTTCCTTCTTCCATTGGTCAAATGCACAATGGAAGGTCCTGCTCTCCTCCTCATTTCTAAAGCAGATAGTGACTCCTCTTGAATATTTCTGGTGAAAAGTAATACTGTTAAGAAATGAACATCTGGTAAACGCTTCAACAACATATGACCATACTGTGCAGGCAGCACAAACATATCGCCCAAATCTATGGAAAAAAAAACTAATTTGTGACAACGAGAGTTTGCTATATCCTGTTTCGCTATGTCGTTTCAAACAGTGTAGCAGCCATACATGCCATGCAATTTCCTGATGCCCCAAATTATCTATCATAAAACAGGATGAAAATGCAAAAATACTTCTCAAGCAAAGTATATTAATATAGTATCTAACACAGAATGTTAAGTCAACTTTCACCACAGATTAGGTAAAAAAATTAATATATATATATATATATATATATATATATATATATATATAAAATTAGAAAAATAGATTCAATTACCTCTTTACTGGTATCAAATCCTAGACCTTCTGATAAGCAAACCGATTGATCAGGCGCTAGCTTATATAACTGAACAAGCGAAAAAAAATGTCAGGTTGCATTCTTTAACTGCCATTTATAAAGCATTATTCACCAATCATTACAAATATCAAGACAGTAATTAACAAAATACCCAAAACAGTTTGCCTCCGTTTGATCAGTAAGAAAATTCGCTTGGCAATAAGAAAGTCAAATTTTCCAATCACACAAAGATTCAAGGGAACCCACGCTCTGGGAAATAAACATAACGACCACTACTATCCCCCTTTTTTTTCAGTGTTTTTTAAGGGAAAGTATTAAAAATCCGAGCTCAAGGAGCTTCAGAAAAAGAAAATCAAAAATCAAAGGAATGTGAACCGATGTATTGAAGAATTTCATTCCCAAAACCAACTTAAATAATATTATGGAGCGCATTTACATTCCTCGAATAAAAATTCGGCATACACAATCTCACTCGATTTTTTCTTTACTCGACATTTCACAAACTCTCTCAGCAACCAACCAAACAATAAAAATACTATCTTCCAAGACCAGAGAAAGCAAACAATTGAATAATAAACCTAACCTGAGCATCACTAAGATCGACATTAATGGAATCGGTAGCCTCAGACTCATGAAGAAATCGAAGCTCAACGACTCCATTATAGGCGCTAAATCTAGCTACAACCGGACTTAAAGAAGAAGAATAAGAAGAAGATAGCTCGGTTATAGATGCCAAATCGAACTGTTTTTCTCGTTGTTGTTGTTGTTTGGTCTGTTTTTGCCCTACTGAACCCTCCATTCTCGTCTCTTGGAAGCTCAATCCCTAAGTTGAATACTGAAATAGACAAAGATATGTATGGGAATAGGTAACAGTGTGATAAATTAAACACAGAGGGATGAAATTAGGTTTTCAGAAAAAAAACTTGAAGAGAAGGTGGATGAGGAGAGAGTGAAGGAGCCTAGGGCCGCCTAAGAGAGAAAATTGAAGACTACAACTTTGGCCCTTTATACTCGCAGGTGTTTCCATTTGAGAGGTTTGTTTCAGTATTTTTAGCTGCCTAATTTTTCTTTCCCCAATCATGTCACTTAAGGATGGCAACTGTCACTAAAATTATCTTTCAATCCAATTATATATATATATATATATATATATATATATATATATATATATATATTTCAAATTCAATTAATATCTAAAATTTGTTTAATTATTCATTTATTATTAAAAAATTAAAATAAAATTTAAATTAATTAAATAATTTAAATTTTAAAAAATATATAAATAATCTACTATAAATCACTATAAAATTAAATAAAGCATAACATCTAATTTAACACATTTAAATTAAAATAATTTTTTAAATTGTGCAAAAATAATATTAAAACAATAAAATTAAATATTATTAATTATAATAGAAAAAAATATATTTCAAAATTTAAACTTCAATTACATTTATAATTCATTAATCTATAAAAATATAATAAATGACATAATATATATATATATATAATAAATCCAGTTATATTTATTATATATATAGTTATATATAGTTATATTAAATATAACTGGATTCATTAGGTAACAGGTAACTGAAAGCTTCTATCCATACTCAACTCAAATTTATGATGGATTTAAATATTTTTGCCTAAATTTATTACAAAACTCTAATAAAATTATACATTATAATTTAAATGAGTTCGGATATACGCGGTAATCCGCAAAATCTATACCTGATGCTACTCCAATTCACCCCACTTGTTTTACTTGAATTATTTTTATAAAAAAACCTGAATTATTAGAAAAAAAATCAACTTAAACTAGAAAAATATCTATAAATCATTCACAACTAATATGTAGCCCTGTATAAGTGAGAAAATTTTTAATAGTAAAATAAATCTAAAAATTTGCTAGTGTTTTCTTACAGTGTATTTGTTGCAATAAAATTATACTATATAATTAGACAAAATTATCAAAATTCTTACTTTTACAAAAGTAAACTAAAATTTTTTATTTTTATAAAGCAATAAAAGACAAACCAAAAGCAAACATAATTATACAAAATATAATGTGGACTACTTAGTATTTTTTATAAATTTATGTCAATGAATAATCTTTTGAATCAATTACATGTTTTCTGACTTGTATCAAGTAAAATCAGTCTCAACAAATTTATTAGGTTTACTTGCAATCTAATACTTTTGAACTTTTTAAAGTAGTCGATGGAGAACTGTTTTCAACAAATTGGATTACAGTCAAATCCATTAAAATTCAATTTCTTCCAAATTGTTTTATTTGGACCAAAGTCTAAAAGCAAATAATATCACTTCATCAATAGATCATGCAAAAATGATAATTTAACACTATAAAATATATAATAAAAAATAGAAACAACATTTACTTTATAAAATAAAAGTAACAAAATAAAAATTAATTTTTAAATTAATTATTTAAGTATAAATTGATTCAGAATAAATATTAATATAAATATATATTGTGAAGAAATTTGATACAATACGAAGAATTTTACAAAACACATAAATATTAACGAAAATTTTAAAAAATATATAGTAAAATTCGGATATTTTTTTTTTGACTTAGTCACTTTTATCTCCTATATATTTTATAGACATTATTTGTATTTTTACCAAATAAATATAATATAATGTGACATTATAAGTCCTACAACTAATATTTTATATAAATAAATATTTATTTATTTTTTTAATCATGTACATATTTGTATATGTTCCATACTTCCATTTATTTTTTTGACTCATTTGTAATACATATTATGTCTTATAATTTGATATCAATTTTCACCGCTCCATTTTACAAGCATATTTTTCATAGACGTTTTCATCTCAACTTTTTTACTAATAAAAAAAATTAGTACAAAAAAAGAGTATTTCAGCTAGAAGTAATAAAATAATATTAAATAAATATAAAAATAGTATCAATCAAGTTTTTCCAAAATATCTCAAATATTTTTTTCTCATTATTTTTTTACTCACCTTTTGGGAAATTTTCCAAAAATGCTTTATTAAAGAAAAATTTCCTTTGGCTTAGATGAATTGAAGTGTAAAAAAATCATATAATCTGCCTATTTATAAACACAAAATATTGCAATAAACGGCTAAAGAATCGCCACATTAGTAACTTTTTAACCATATATTTTTTATCTTTTCACACAGGAAAAATGGGAATGCGAAGAACAAATAAACAAAAAATAAAAGCCACTTTGATACAAATTTCTTTACCACAATCAATCATGATTCATAAATCTCGATGATACCATAAAAGGCCAAAAAAAGAAAATGCTAATAATAAAATAAGAAACATAATTAAAGGTGGGAATATTAAAAGAGTTATGAGTCCACGTGGTCCACATTTTAGGAAGACTTGCTGCAGAGAAAATGAAGGGTAAAAGGGTAAATGACAAGAAGGAAATTGACGATGGGGCAGCTTATTGAACAGTGTCGTTCGGAACTTTGGGGAATGAAACGACATCAATTTTTTGTGGTTTGGGCAAAAAAATTTAGGAACATTGTCGTTTAACGATAGTTTGTTATGTAAATTAATTTTGTGAGAACTTTCTCAAATAAAATAAAAAAAATCATCGTCATATATTTCAATATGTGAAATATTAACAGGATACAATTTAACTTGCTAATTTGAAAATTTTAATTTTGAATTTTTTGTATAATTAATTTAATCGTTATTTTTTTTCTAAACAATGTTAGGCGCTTACCCTTAAATTTCTTAAATCTTAACTCATTTATTGAATTCAAAATTTTCATGATAATAAACTATTTATAATTATAAAAATAATAAAAAAATACTAAAAAATATAAATTAAATTCATTTTATTTTTCGAGAAAAAAATGCATATGTACATAACACTTTGTTTTCATAATAGTTACTGTAACTAATTTGAAATCCTTGTGAAGAAAGACAAAAAAGAAAATAAAATAATTGTATCATGTTCCATAGTGTCAATAATAGCTTATTTGTTATATTCAATCATACATTTATTTCAACAATTTTTGTATTTCTAGTTTACCATATTATTTTTACTTTACTTGCCTAAAATTTTAAGTCAAACTATCTGGATGCATGTTGTGAAATAGTGGCACTCTCACTCGAGCCACCCTATTCACTAATTTTATATGCTCATTTAAGTCTCTCAAATCAAAAACGCTATCATCCGAGATTAAATCCCTGTTGACTAAGTATAAGTAATATGATCAATGACATTTATAATTTAAGCTTAAGTCATATTGTCATTTATTTGGTTATGCTCAACTATGCTTCTTAAGTCAAGATCACTCACAATCCAAACTTAAGTTACAATGATTAAGTATATAATCATAGCCTACTATATCGCAACCCCCATAATGACATGTCATCTATTTTATATTAAGTCCTAAATTAGAGAAAATGACATTCAAAACCATATCATTTTATCTTTTGATTTCCATTATCACATGGTTATAAACATTCAACATAGCCATAAGTATTCAAAATACTACCAATTCACATGTCAATTATAACCATAATCTTTGTATAACATTACATATACGAAAATCTCACATTGTATACCATGTCATTATTGTGTTCTGAACATATATCTCATACATATGACAACGAAAATTTAATTAAACCTAAAACTCATATAACGTTTTATGTAATTTAAAATCGGATTACTCTATTATCTGGGATGAAGATAATTTTATTGTTTTTCAACTTTTGATCTTCCAAGTTATATGTTTTTTTTCCTTTTTGGATTATAGCAAACCAAAAAAATTCAAAAGGTAGATTGTTTCTAATAGAAATCTACACTAAAAACTACAATGGAGATGAAAGTGATAATTAACTTAATGCTAGCTGTGATGAATTGTTTTGTGAGAGAAATAACTTTTATTTCTCTAAGTTGACAACCATAAAAATTAATATCTAATGAGACTATTTATATGTCATCTAATATGTATTAGAGTATGATTCTTCAGACCCTATATTTAAGCTTCATATTCAAAATAGTTTTGTTGAACCAACCACATTCACAATCAATTGTGTTGATATCGTGATAGTCACGATCGTGAATAACTTATCACGCCTATGAAAATCTGCAACATCAAATGGCATCATAAAATAGTAAGGTTTGGTAACTATGAACTCCATTATCATGACCTCGACAAACCAAGGACCAGTGGTGCAACTATGAACTGTCCTGACCAAATTTTCTCTATTTTATTTTTGGATTCAATACAAGGCACATTTCAAATCTCTTTCATTCCTTTTATGCATGTAACTCATTAAGTCCCAATTATATTGTTAGTTCAAGTCATCATATGATTTCAAGTAAACCATAAACGATATCTAACAACGTACCATAACTACCAAAATAACTAGAAAGTCAGTAGTCCAACTATACTGTTTAATTCATCATTTTACTACATTATATCTCATTTGGTTCAGAGTATAAATTACATATCAACTCTCATTATATTGACTATGTCACATCTAGTCCAAATGATATTAGTTTTTATTTATGAATCTTATTATTTTATTAGATATCTACTTGAAAACATTCTTCAAGATTTGTCCATCTCGGTCGAGGGTGAGTAATAATTTATACTAAAGGCAATTAGCAATTGAACCCGCTCATGCGATGCTCTGTTCCAAACAGGGTATTTTTTTTATAATTTTTATATTATGTCTCGTCCCCACCTCAACCCTATTTTTTTTTACTAGGACGGGACAAGGATGGTATATACATTCCCTGCTCCCACCTCGAATATATATATATATATATTATTTATTTTTTAACATAATTAATTTTTTTAAAAAAATAATAAAATAAAAATATAATACTTATTTAAAGTAAATTTTTTTTTATTTAAACAATTATATAATTAACTAATAAATTAAAATAAAAAATATTTTTAACATTAAAATAAAATAAAAAATTTAATAAAAATCTGGGATCGGGGATCTCTGTCCCCGTGTAGTGCAAGGATGGACATCAAAAATTCTTTTTAGAAGGAATGAGATAGGGTGTCGGGGTCGGACTTCATGATTTCCTGAAGATCGAAAATTCTTTCATCGTGATTTCCTTCTTGTTGTGTTACATACTACAGACTTTATTAAACGGTTTAAAATCTAAATTAAATTTATGTATGAATAAGTATCAATATAATGAAAATATCTTTTGTTAATAATAAATGAGTACATCAAATGCATAAAGTGATTACCTTTAGGGCACCTATCTAAGAATTATTTCTCATTTACACATATAGTTTCTCATACACTATATTTCATACAATAATATTATTTATCACTTGTTTATTTCAACATATCATAAGCTCATAACAATATGTCATTTCATACCAAGTCTTAGGGTTTCATGTATAAGAATATCACGTGTTACAATATAGTAGAAATCATGGCATTACCTTTTATAATTCAGCTTTAGAACAAAAAAGATAAAATTCGAATTGTTCATATAAATCTTTTGTATCACAATTGTGAACACATCTATCACGACAATGAAAGTGTCATTCATAAGTGTCTCACTCATGAATCACGATGTGAACACTACTAGTTGTAATTATATATCCTCCACGAGTGTGAATATTCATTCACATGTGTGAAATAATGTCTCACAACTTCCTAACAGTGAAATTAACCGTGAACTCTGGGTGTGAACAATGAAAGTCAATGATATCTATGTTCACGGATGTGAACCTATGCATTCATGACTTCTCTAGCGGTGAAACAAGGCATAAAAGCTATTGTTCGTTCTGAGCATTTGCTGGGTAAACATTTCACAACCGTAGATCCCTTGTTATGGGTGTAAAACTTTGAGTTTTTAAGAATAAAAATTGTGCTAAAAACAGAGAATTCATGCAATACATTTAATGGCTCTAAGATTAATCAATGTGAATCACTCCTATCAATGTTTCAATGTATTTTTTATACCAAAAACATGTCATGACAATTTTTAAACACATTTGAACAATATATCATACCAAAAAGCTATTTTAAGCTCATTAAATTTCAAAGTTAACATATATGACCATTTAACAATTTATCTCACAACTTCTGTTGAACCTTGAGGGGTATTTCTATCATTTTGATGCTAACAAATAAAATAAAAATAATATATTTAACAATACTTATGTTATAAGTTTGTTGAAAAATGTATGAAAAATTATGCAAGAATGAAAGACTACCTTTGAAAGTCTAAATATGAAGAAATAACATGTTCATGCCCATGATATAGTTTAACATCAACTCTCCAACATTTAAAGTTCACGACCATTAAGGATCATACCAATCGTGAGTGATTAAATTAGTCACGCTTGTGAAAGATAATCACACCCATGAGATAACATGTCAAATTCTTTCAGAGAGCTTCATGGCCAGAGTCACCACTTGGACCATGGCTTGGAAGAATATTCACGCCCGTGAAAGTATAAAGTCACGCCCATGATCAAACACTTCAAATTCCTCCAGAATGCTTCACGGCCAGAGTCACCACTTGAGCTACGGTTTGGAAGAACATTCACGACCGTGACACACATATTCACGACCGTGAATGAAGAAAGAGAAACATTTGAAGCGTGAAATTAAAAGTTGGTTCAACGGCTATTTTCACATTAAATGCACCCAAACGGCTATAATTCACTAAGGAAGTATAAATGCAAGTCATTTATGAATCATAAAGAAGAGAACAACAATTACTTTCGAATCAAAATCTTGTTGTAGCCATTGTGCATTAAATACTTTCAACAAAACTTTTATTCTTTGTAAAAACCTATTTGCTCATAAATTTTGAGCATTATAGATTGGTAAGTGTTTTTCTTTGTAATCCATTACTCAAATGAGTTTGGGTATATTGGGCTAAGAGCGAAACACTTGTAAGAGTTATTTATGTGAGTCATAAAATACAAAGAATTGATTTATTGTGTGTGCCATTAAAACATAAGGGAATTTCTAGGTTAGGTGTTGGCCATTGATAGAAACACTATAGTTGGGAGTGAGCTTGTAAAACTCCATTGTAACACTTAGTGTGTTAGTAAAACTCCCAATTGAGATTGGGGAGAGGAGTAGAGTTTGTTAATACCTGAACCTCTATAAAATTTTTGTGTAATATCTCCCTATCCCTACTTTATTTAACTTTTTATTCCGCACTTAAAAGTTAAGAATTTTTTAATATCCAATTCAACCCCCCTTCTTGGTTCATTATCTGAGCAACAATTAGTATCAGAGCTTAGTCTAGCATCAAAGCCTAAAAATTACTAGTCAAGGTCGAGAAATGACCAATGAAGGATTCCAAAGTCTCAAGCTTTACTTTGATGGAGCAAACTACGCTCATTGGAAGTTCAGGATAGAGACATATCTCGATAGTGAGGGAATTGAAGTATGGATAGTGTTTGGAAAGAATGGACTCCACCAACCAGAAGAGGAGTTGATGGTGAAGAATAAATCATTTCAAAAGATGATTGCACAGAGTCTCAACGTATAGCAAATTTCAAAAACAAAAAGGCAATGACAATTCTCTCAAGCTCACTATCCATTAAAGAATGTGATAGAATACAACACTGCCCAATCACGTATAGAATGTGGAAAACATTGGAAATTTATCATTAAGAAAAAAACAAGTTAAATCCAAGAAGATTTAACTTCTCACTTCAGAGTACGAACTCTTCAAGATGAAATCCAATAAGTCAATCACCAATATGACGAATCGTCTTCTAGCCATCATAAACGGCATGAGAAAGCTTGGGAAACACTTGAGCCTGGAAGATGTAAACAATAAAATTCTGAGAAGCCTTTCTCTCAAAGATTATGGTTCAAGAGTTACTGGTATAGAAGAAGCCAACAAAGACATAAGCTCATGAATACCGATGTGCTTATTGGAAAACTTCTAACACATGAAATGACAGTAAAGAGAGATAGAGAACTTGAAGTCGAGCCAGAAAAAAGAAAGTCTCTAGCACTAAGAGCCTCTACTTCAAAATATTAAGAAGAAGTTGAAGATGATGAATGAAAGAGTGATGATGCAAATGAGGACATTGCGATGCTCTCGAGAAGAATGAAAAGAATAATTGAAAAGAGAATGAGCAACTCTTAAAACTTTAAGCAAAGAAATCTCAAACACTCCTCAAATTACTCTTAAAGGAATAAAGAGGAGGTAAAATACTATAAATGTAGGAATAAGTGACATATCAAACCAGAATGTCCAAGGCTCAAGAAACACAAGAACAAATACCAAAAATACAATGGGGAGAAAGGTCACAAAGCCACATGGGATGACGAAAGCTCTTCAAGTGAAAAAGATGACAATGAAAGTGAAGAGATCAATTTATGCTTCATAGCTATAGAGGATCACATCTTGGATAAGGTAGGATCACTTTACTCATACTCATTCAATAATGATAGTAGTGATAATAATAGTGATAGTGAAAATGATGAGGAGCAAAGTTAAATAGAAGTATTAAACCTAGAAATAGAAAAATATAAATGTAAATTCAATACTTATAAAAATAATATTTCACATTTGAAAAATAAAATGGAAGTTTTAGAAAAGGAAAATCTTGAGCTTAAATCTTCTAATGCATCTCTTCAAAAATCATTAGATGAGTACTTCTCAAGACCCTCAACTAAATCCTAACTTAAAGAGAACAATGTCTTGAAAAATGAAGTTGAGGAACTTAGAAACTCCATTTAAAAATTTCATAAAGGCAAAGAGAGTTTAGATACTCTCATTATGTCTCAAAGACTACCTTTAATAAGACATGGTCTATGATTTAAGAGAACATCATCTTCATCTCACAATACCACTTTTGTTAAGTCAAGTGAACCCCATATCTCCACATTAGAAGTAATAGCCCCAAGGGCTAAGTGCACAACATACATTAAATCTTATATACATAAAAGGAATGATCAAGGGTCGGTAAGCCTAAGAAGGAAACCTCAAAAGGTCAATCATGCTTTTATGTATAAGAAGCATGCACCTAGAAAAGCACCAAGTCATCATGCATGTGTATTTCACTGCTCATAAACTCTACCTAATAGGAAACGGTAGTTAAAAGCATGGTAAGACTAAAAAGTATATTTAGAGCTAAACAATGTAATTATTGTATGAAATTTGGTCATATCAATAAACATTGTTGGATAAGGAAGGCTTATTGGGAACCTTCATGTGCTAACCCCTAAGGACCCAAACTCATTTGGGTACCTAAAAATAATACTTGAATTGTGATTCTATAGGTATGCCTCAAGTTCACAATAAAAGAAAATACTTGGCTAGTAGATAGTGGATGCTCAAGACATATGAACGAAGACAAAAAAACTATTCAATGACATTAAAAGCATTGATGGAAGTAAAGTAACATTTGAAAACAATGCTAAGGGTAAGGTAATTGACATTGACTCTATTGGTATTAATAATACTACTTTAATTGAAGATGTCTTACTTGATGGTTTGAAACATAACTTGTTGAGTGTAAGTCAATTATGTGATGATGGAAACCAATTAATCTTTACTTCTAACGAATGTCTTGTAACCTCTTTTAATGGCCAAGAAATATTTAAAGGAAATAAAGATGTCAATACCTACATAATAGACTTACACAAAATATCTAACATTTCCTCTAAGTGTCATGTGACTACTGGTGATGAATCTTGGTTGTGGCATAAAAGGCTTGGTCACGCAAGTATGTATTTAATTCAAAGCCTCAACAAAGAAGAGCTGGTAAAGGGACTACCAAAAGTCAAATTTGAAAAAGAAAAGACTTGTGAATCTTGCCAAAGAGGAAAACAACACAAGTCCTCATTTAAATCCAAAAACATTGTAAGTACCTCGAAACCTCTACAACTTTTGCATCTAGATCTTTTTGGATCTACTAGAGTTGCAAGCCTATGAGGTAAATACTATGTTTTTGTCATCATTGATAATTACTCTATATTCACTTGGGTAATTTTCTTAGCTCAAAAAAGTGATGCTTTTGAATCTTTTAAAAACTTTGCTAAGAAAGTTCAAAATGAAAAAGGATATTGTATTTTAAAGATAAGAAGCGATAATGGCAAAGAATTTGAAAATGAAAACTTTGAAAACTTCTGTCTAGAACATGACATTTCACAAAAATTTTCATCTCTCAGGACACTTCAATAAAATGGGGTGGTCGAAAGGAAAAACCGAACTTTAATTGAAATGGCTCGAATAATGCTCAATGAGTATGGATTACCAACTTACTTTTGGGCCGAAGCTACCAATACTGCATGTTATATTTCAAATCGAGTTTTCAAAAAACCACTCTTAAACAAAACTTCTTTTCAGTCATAGATGGAAGAAAGCCCATGATATCATACTTTAGAGTATTTGGATGCAAGTGTTTCATATTAAATACCAAGGACAACCTGGAAAAATTTACCTCTAAATCTGATGAGGGTATATTTTTAAGATACTCTATCGCTAGTAAAGCTTATAGAGTCTTCAATAAAAGGTCACTAGTTGTTAAAGAAACTATGCATGTTGTTTTTGATGAATCTAGTAAGCTTGATCATGTGAAAAGTAGTGTTCTTGATGATGTTGTAGGTACAATGGAAAACTTGGTCTCGAAAATGAAAAAGGTGAAAATGATCAAGAAAATTCACATCAAGATGACTCTCTACCTCAAGCTCAAGAGGAAAACAAGCAAGAGCTCCCAAAGAAATGGAAAATGACAAAAGATCACCCCAATGAGTAAATCATTGGTGATCCTACAAAGGGAGTAAGTACTAGATCTCATCTCAAACCTTTAGATTCTAATTTTGCCTTTGTCTCTCAAATTGAGCCTAAAAATATTGATGAAACTCTTAATGGTGAAAGTTGGGTGATTGCCATGCAAGAGGAACTCAACCAATTTGAGAGAAGTAAGGTATGAACCTTAGTTCCTAGACCCAATGAGCATCAAATCATTGGAAGTAAACGGGTATTTAGAAATAAACTAGATGAACAAGGTTCAATAACTAGGAATAAGGCTAGGTTAGTTGCAAAGGGATATAATCAAAAAGAAAGAATAGATTATGATGAGACTTATACTCCGGTAGCTAGATTAGAAGTCATAAGAATACTTTTAGCATATGCATGCCATATGAATTTCAAACTCTTTCAAATGGATGTCAAAAGCGTTTTCTTAAATAGTTTTATAGAAGAAGAAGTTTATGTAGAACAACCACCGGGAAAGCCATAATTTGCCTGACCATGTACTTAAACTTTCAAAAGTTTTGTATGGTTTGAAACAAGCCCCAAGAGCTTAGTATGAAAGACTAAGTTCTTTTCTTTTAGAAAATAATTTTTCAAAAGGAAATGTTGACACTACTTTGTTTATTAAAAAACATAAACATGATATTCTAATTGTTCAAATTTATATTGATGACATCATATTTGAGTCTACTAATGAATTACTTTGCCAGAAATTTGCTAAATGTATGACTATGGAATTTAAAATGAGCATGATAGGCGAGCTTAAGTTCTTCATCGGTCTACAAATAAAACAAAGCAATGGGGGCATATTCATCAACCAATCCAAATATGCCAAAGACTTAATCAAGAAATTTGGAATGGAAGGATGCCAAAATGTCAAGACTCTAATGAGCACATCAACAAAATTGGACAAAAACGAAAAGGGTAAGAGCATTAATGAAAAGCTCTATAGAGGTATGATCGGATCACTCTTATATCTTACTGCCTCCAGGCCCGATATAATGTATAGTGTATACTTATGTGCTCGCTTTCAATCGTGTCCTAAAGAATCATATTTGAATGTTGTGAAAAGAATCTTAAAATATTCACATGGCTAATTGCATATAGGATTATGGTATCCTAGAAATTCATCATTTCATATCATAGGATATTTAGAAGTTGATTACACCAGAAGTCTTTTGGATAGAAAGAGTACTTCAGACACTTGTCACTTTATTGGTGAATGCTTAGTTTCTTGATTTAGCAAGAAATAAGTTTCAATTACTATTTCTACCGCTGAAGTGGAGTATGTGGTAGCAAGATGTTGTTGTACTCAAATTCTATGGATGAAACAACAACTTAAGCATTATGGTCATAGTTTGGACTATATACCTATCAGATGTGATAATACAAGTGTCATAAACTTATCTAAGAATCCCATTC
The DNA here is from genome assembly GCA_023653625.1 of Triadica sebifera. Taxonomy (NCBI): domain Eukaryota; kingdom Viridiplantae; phylum Streptophyta; class Magnoliopsida; order Malpighiales; family Euphorbiaceae; genus Triadica; species Triadica sebifera. The sequence goes on from CM042908.1 coordinate 1,607,409, forward strand.
AACACTCTAGAAGTAAGCATATTGACATAAGACATCATTTTCTTAGAGATCATGTTCAATATGGAGATGTTGAATTGAAATTTATCAATGCAAACAATCAATTGGCAGATATATTCACTAAGTCTCTTAATGAAGAAAAATATAACTTCATAAGAAAAGAGTTTGGCATGATTGATGGATTAACCTTATCTTAAGTATGATTGTCAAATTTGTCGAACCTTGAATGTTAATTTCCTTCATATGTTGTCTTTTATTGTCTAATCTTTAAGGTATGAAGAGGATAACTTGATGGAAATATATGTTATAAAGGATAGAAGAACCTTAGAAATCTTATAGTTTTGTTTTTAGACTTAGTTTTATTTATTGAAGATTTAAGAAAATTCATGCCCGTGACATATATTCACGGCCGTGATCATAATCGCCAAAAGCTCCAGTAGCTTTCACGCCTTGCTTCACGACATGCTTCACGGCTGAAGGTAGTGAAGACTATGTTTCATGCCCATAACTTTTTTCTTTTACTCCCGTGAAACTCTTTGTTCACGACTGTGACACTTTCACGATCGTGAACATTAACACCAAATAATTACAGAATCGTTCATACTTTATTTCACGTGTTGTCTCACAGTCACAAGTAGTGAAGATTGTACTTCACAACCGTGACTCATTTTGTTACCACCGTAAAAATTCACTATTCACCCATGTGACTATTAAATGTCACGACCGAGAATTGTTTCATATCCTTTATCACGGCTATAAAGCCTCTTCAACAAACCGTGACCATGACATTTCATGCCCGTGACTTACTATTCATGACCGTGACTATGTCTGCTATAAAACAATTTTCTGTCATTTTCTCTCATTTCAAACTCTACAAATTCTCTCATTCATCACCCTCATTCATTACTTCTCACAGATTTCAGCCCCCTAATAGCCTTTTCCATCTATAAAAACCTTCAAAAATCCTTTCTTTCTTCAAAAATCAAAACATCACAAAGTTAATCCTCAAAATCCCTGTCAAAAATCTCTCTCCAAAAACCCATTCTCAATTCAAAAATGGAACCCGACTCCTCAAAAGGCACAAGAAAGAAATCTCATACTCCGAGACGGTACACGGACTACCTTCTCAATATCATTTGGAAGCATTGTCATTTAAGGTATGTTGTTCTTAAGAAAAGGCCATTACTTTCTTCACGATCCTTCGAGTGGAATGTTATCAGGACCCTCAGTCTTGAGACAAGCATGACGAAACAACTACAAGCTTGTCATCTCAAGGAGTTTGTAGATATCCATCAGCCAACGCTACAGGAACCAACTCTCGAGTTTCTTAGCACCTTGCTAGTCTCTCCCACCGGGACAATTAAATTCCAACTTTGCAAGCATCCGAACACTCTCACAGCAGCGGAGTTCGGTGAAATCTTCAAACTTCCCTCAGATGGTATCCTAAATAAGAGTAAGGTGGAATTTTATGCCAATCCGGCATGGACTCATTTTGGACAGGATTGTAGCTGGGACATGAAGAAGACGAAAAGCACCCATCTTCGGTCTCCTGTGCATAAATATTTACATAGGTTTCTGACCTATAATATTTTTGCAAGAGACGATAGCAATGGTGCAATCCGTAAATATGAGCTTTTCCTTCTAGAGATGGCCCGAAGAGGTCTAATGGTGGCCCTATCTCGATGGTTTGCAAACCATCTTCTCTCAATTGCAACAAAGCCATTAGGAGATATTTTGATTCGTGGGCACGTGACTCACCTTGCAATTAAGCTTGGATATCTAAAGCTCAAATAGCACAACTTCAACCTCATTCCAACACATCCTCAAGACCGGCTATATGTCGAGTCTTTTATAAAAATGGAAGCAGCAGTTCGAATAATTCATAATGTCTATTACCTTTTCACCATTCCAGTTGGTGAAATTATTTGGGAAGACGAGGATTCGGACAAATTCAAAGTTGGCCTCCAAGGAATCTAGCAAAGAAAATGAGTCCGAGTCGAGACGGCAACCCCAGAGGTTGAGCAGGAGGTTGGTCAATCCTCGGCCTCAACACCTAACTTGGCTCAACAGGTGGCTGATCTTTTAGCACCTCGTTTTGAGCTATTACAAGCTTCAATCAATAAGAGGTTGGAAAACTTCAAAGATTTCATAGAGTCTCGCATGGATTGCTTCGAGGCGGAAGTAACACGCCTTAGAGATGGATTGTCCGACTCCAAGCCTAGTTAGAGTCTAGCTTTTTCATTTGACTAGTTTCTAGTATTATGAATGTAGAAGACTTCTCAAAAGCACATATTGCTAGATTATTTGTTACCATAAAAAAGGGGAGATTGTTGAATCTTGAGGGGTATTTTCGTCATTTTGATGCTAACAAATAAAATAACAATAATATATTTAACAATACTTGTGTTTTAAGTTTGTTGATCAGGGTATGAAAAATGATGCAATAATGGAAGACTACCTTTGAAAGTCTAAATATGAAGAAATAGTATGTTCACGCCCGTGACTAATTATGTCACGCCCGTGATATAGTTTAGCGTCAACTCTCCAATATTTAAAGTTCACGGCCATTAAGTATCATACCAATCTTGAGTGATTAAATCAGTCACGCATGTGAAAGATAGTCATGCCCATGAGATAACATGTTAAATTCTTTCAGAGAGCTTCACGGCCAGAGTCACCACTTGGACCACGGCTTGGAAGAATATTCACTCCCATGAAAGTATAAAGTCACGCCCATGATCAAATACTTCAAATTCTTTCAGAATGCTTCACGGACAGATTCACCACTTGAGCCACATCTTGGAAGAACATTCACGACCGTGACACACATATTCACGACCGTGAATGAAGAAAGAGAAACATGTGAGGCGCGAAATTAAGAGTTGGTTCAACGGCTATTTTTGCATTAAATGCACCCAAACAACTATAATTCGCTAAGAAAGTATAAATGCAAGTCATTTATGAATCCTAAAGAAGAGAACAACAATTACTTTCGAATCAAAATCTTGTTGTAGCCATTGTGCATTAATTACTTTCAACAAAACTCTTATTCTTTGTAAAAACCTATTTGCTCATAAATTTTGAGCATTATAGGTTGGTAAGTGTTTTTCTTTGTAATTTATTACTCAAGTGAGTTTGGGTATATTGGGTTAAGAGTGAAACACATGTAAGGGTTATTTGTGTGAGCCATAAAATACAAGGAATTGATTTATTGTGTGAGCCATTAAAATATAAGGGAATTTCTGGGTTAGGTGTTGGTCATTGATAGAAACATCATAGTTGGGAGAGAGCTTGTAAAACTCCATTGTAACACTTAGTGTGTTAGTGAAACTTTCAATTGAGATTGGAAAAAGGAATAGGGTTTGTTAATACTCGAACCTCTATAAATTTTTTGTGTGATATCTCTCTATCCCTACTTTATTTAACTTTTTATTCCGCACTTAAAAGTTAAAATTTTTTTAATATACAATTCAACCCCCTTCTTTTTTTATTATCTGGGCAACAACATCAATGGTATATAACCTTTATTTAACTCAAATACTAACCACTTAACATACTCACAAAGTACATTTTGGAATTAATATACATATGTATAAATCTTTAACCAAGAATCCTCCTTTAACCGCTTCAAGCTCGAACTAAGATTATTATTTATTTTGTGCTTGTTTCTCTTTATCTTTAGCTTTTCCATATCCATGAAAATCGGAAGAACGATCTCCTTTCAAGCTTAGTTCATCTCTTCTCTTTAAGATCACTTAACTCAAAAAAATTCTACCATTTTCTTTACTACCAAGATATAGACTCTCAACCAATGTGGAACCTATTGGATATAATAATAAATCAGAACCATCCAAGTGACTAAAGTCAGCTTTGAGGGGAAAGAGGTTAGGGATTTGATAAGACGAGGGCTTGGAGGGTAAAGACGGAAATGCCCATGTGTGTTGGAGGAGTGGAATGAATTGAGTGGACAACAAGCGTGGAGTAAGATTGATACAGTGTCATTTTCACCTAGGACTGGGCAAAAAAAAAGCTATGAAACAATGTTGTTTTGCAGAAGAGCTTATCAGTTCGTTCATTGTAGTAGCTACAGTGAAAAACGAACCCAATTTTAATGTATTTAATAGATTCGATTTGAATTTATTTAAAACTTTGATTCCATATGAATTAATCTAAAATATAAGATATCAAATATGATGTGATTATAGGGAAGGGAATTGGCTGACAAATGAGTGTTTAAATTTTTTTTCCTCCCCTGTAATAAAAAAATTGATGCGATTATAATTGAAAATAACTTGTTTTGAAAATCACATTATTCCAACTTATAACCGAACTATTTAAAATTTTAATTTCGTTCTAAATACAACTGATATCTAAAATATCTTACTTCAATTAATTATAACTATGATTTGAATCGAAAATGACAATAATTTTAAGTTGTAAAATTCAATTGGGTTGTTTGATATTTTAGTTTGATCCGAATCCATTGAATATTATATTTGAAGAATTTCTAAATTAAAATGACTTAATTCAAAAATAATACTATACGAACTTATACTATTTAATTAGATTGTCTAAAATTTTGATTCCTTTTGAATTTATCAAAAATTATATAATAATTTTAGTTTGAAATGACTCAACTCGAAAATAACACAATTCCAACCGATTTATTGGTAGGATTGCGAGTCCAAAGGATGGAGGTAGAGGCGGGTAAGATAGGCAGTTTGCTTGAAGAAGGGAGAGTGGATATATTCACTATACTTTTGACCATATGAATGGTGAGAATGGTGGAGAGGTTAATGGAGGGTTTCAGTCAGTGATTCATGGAATCTCATACACAAGTTTAAAGGTCCATGTTATTCCAAACTTACACCAAAAATCTTAAACATTTTTCTGAGAATTACGAGGAAAGAAAATTAAAGATTTTAAATAATAATAATAATAATAATCTTTGTCTCCAATATATTTCATTAAAACAACGTTTGTTGCGGTCTTACTGATAATTTTATAGGAATTGAGTTTGAAAAAGCAGGAAAGAGATGTTCTTTTAACAATCATCAAGGTATAAAAGAGATTCGAAAAGCATGGACCTGAGTAGCTTTTTATTTGTCAAATGGGTTTTCGTTTTATACCCCCGACTATTGGAATTTTTGTGTCCCACAATTCTGTTACTTTTATTGAAAAAAATAAAGAAAGAAATGCAAATGCCCTAAACAATCACTGTTTCTTTCTTTCTTATCTACCTTGAATTTCTATAAATTTAAAATTATAGCTAATTTAACCCGAAATATAATTTTGAACAGATTGATTAGGATCACACATTGGTTTTGATTTACCGACCGATTTAACCGATGAGTTTTCGGTACAGTAAATGGTTAAGAAAGTTGAGGGTATTCAATTTTCGACCGATTTATTTAGAATGGTTAAATTTCTTTGAATTTAATTGTATTTTTGTTTATGTTTAATTATTATTGTAATTTTTAAATTATTTATGCTGAATTGTGTTAATTTTAGGTTTTTAAACTTTAATGTGGATTTAATATGAAATTAAATTTTAAAATAGATTGTTAAAATTAAAAATAAATATTATTTAATTAAAATTTGATTAATCAGTAAAATTGACCTAACTAACAGAAACTTTTCAGTTTCGGTAATGTAAACAGTTAAAAACTTCATATATTTTCAGTTCTATTAACTAACCGATTTAATGGATGCTCATCCTTAAAATTGACAATGTCTGACAATAAAATAAAATAAAAGATTTATATATATTGACCATGGCAAAACAATATAAGGGTTCAAATTTCACCTTTAGGCTTTACCAATTGGTGACAAACTCAGGAAACATCTATGGTTCGATCAAAAACTCTAAAAATTTTCCAAACAATCCTGGATTTCCTACTCTCTCCTCCACTTCCCCTAACATGTACACGTTAAAAAAAAATTCCTGACAAACGCCACACAGTCTTAGATTATTGGCAAGAGATGGTAGTCTTGTCAAGAGAACATAACTCGGTGGAATACTGCAAAGCCATTAGATGACAGCTTAAGTTACGCACAAACAGCCAAGCACCGCCATGTTAACAAACATCATGTCGTTTTCATTGCTAAAAAGCAAATAAACTCTCTTTGGTTGGGGGTGGGGGCACATAAACACTTTAACCTCACAGTGACAAAAAAAAAATTTCAATTTTGCTTTCCCAGAAGAAAAAACTTATATTTGATTAAGACAAAAAAAAAAATTGAATTTTATAGAAATATACAAATTTATAATAGCATCCTATTTTAGCCAAACGAAGTAGACTACTAGATATTGAAGGAACCACAGTGCAATGCCCGCTGCAATATGGAAAATAAGTCCAACCCTGAAGTCACCTAGGATCTCAAAACCAGTTTTTGAAATTAATTCCCAATTTATGCCAAATCTCCTTATAAGACCCTCCAATCATTTACCACAAATTATGGATATATAAGCACAAAAATGAATGATTGATTAATTTGCCTGTATGTGGAAATTGAGATCAATGCTAAAAATTCCAGATATTGCAGTCAAACTAAGCCCTTTATAAAGTATAGTCCAACAACCACCTATGCCATTCTCAAATTTCAGAAATGCAATTCAAAATATGTCCTTGACAAATTTCGAGAAAAGCGGCTGACCCAATTCTTCAATATACCTCATAATTAGAGCGCAAGCCTAATGCAGGTTTTGAGGCAGAGCAGTAAGCCTTAGCCAGACAACAAAAAGAATTCAAGATGACTTGTCTTCATAATTATAGGCCCTAACCCCATGCAGATGCATGAAAACTTTAGGGGTAAAAGGAAATGACAAATTCAAGAGATTTAACCTAATTACTAAACACAAATACAATCAATGAGAACCTGCCCCTATAACCACCCAGCTGATACCCCCAAGCTTCCCAGCCCATTCTAAAAAAATGGAAAGGAGCTTAAGATAGTAGGAATTTAGGTTCAAAGAAATTATAGCGACCATACTGTTTCTTTAGCAATAATATATCAGATAAAAACGAGAACAATATCCCACTAATTTCCAGCAGTTGAGAACTAACACATCGCGATAAATTGCAGTTATAGCAATCTGTCATTAACTGAATGCAGCAGTTTCAACAAGGCTTCTCCAAGTTTCTAATTCCCTTACTAGTACACATATCCAATTCCATTAAAGCTCACTCTGAAAATTCAAGATTACTCAAATAAACAACAGAAAATCAGATGCTTATTTCCTAACTTTATCTAACTATTCTAAAAAGTTCAAATTCTAATAAAAAAATCATATATAGAGTTCAGTTTGGTATTCATAGCCATTAAAAATATATATATACAGTATACGCCTAGATTATAATACCATAAGAGCAGGCAATAAATTTCTGTTCTTGTGGAGTTAATGGATCTCCAATATTCTCCCAAAACACTTGCAGCTAATAATACATTGCCCTCATAAAATCATTAAAATGACAACCAATATTTTGCAGGCAACACGTCAAGGAGGACCAAAAACCATACAGCATATAGCTTCATCTCTAAAAATCCATTGTTAAACATCTATCCAAATTGAGTTAATAAATCCTCTAATTCTCCGCTGAATTACCTTCCATATATATCATGAACTTGAACATCAAAGTAATGGTCACCAGCCCCGCGGTCCAGACCTAAAATCACTATCTTTCGTCTCTGAAGGGAACCCCAGAACATGCAGTGTAACTGGTAGAGGCAATTGATAACAGGAAAATCTCGTCTAGCAACAAAACATAATGCAATAATATTAAACCGCAAACCATAAAGATTGCAGCTAGAACAAAACCAAAGATACAAATAGTACCAATCAGAGACTTTTCTTATCTTTCATGAATCAATATAATTTAAACACTAATGATACAAAATTAGGAAAAGTGAAAAGAGAATACAATATCCAATGCTACAAGCAGCAATAAATAGCAATTACCAGCAATATGACATGTACCGTAACTTTAAATAACAAGCAACAACAGCGAGTAGTGCATTACAGTATCAAAAGCTGTCGATATGATGTTGGTACCTTAGCTCTCAGGATGATGTTGATAACTTGACAGCTTTAAACGCAGGATGAAGCAATCCAAGCTCATCTTTCACTTCTAGTGGATTGCTAGTCTCATTCCTTACTCTTTTGACTCTTCGACTACCAAGTGATTTATGAGTAAAGCCATACATCTGCAAAATTTGATTGTCCCCAAAATTGAAAGCACGATCCATCTGCTTCAAGCATCTCTCGACTGAATAATCACCAAATTTTCCACATGGCTTGCAACCCACAAAGTGAGTTACAAGTGGCCAGCGGTGATCACCGAGACCAGGATGATAATTCTCAATCATTTCCTCATATCGATCAACCAAAATCCCCCAATAACCATGCAAATAATAAGCACTTTCAAGATAAACCTTATCACCCCACTTATCCCTCTGCGTAGCCAATAGGTAAACCATTGCAGATTGATCATCAGCTTCAAAGACGGGCCTATCCTTGAGCTCCCTAGTCAGTAATTTCCCAGCTTCTTCCCTAATCTTCCCTTTGGGACCCATTGGCGCCCAGGAATCCAAAATATCCAACGCCCACTGACAATTCCTCAATAGGAAACTTCCAGTATTCAATCCAATCCAGTTTTTCTGATCGTAGACCATTTCATTCCATCCGTGCATCACAAAGTTGGAGTCTTTATACCTCTCCCAAGGTACCTCGAATGCCATATCTGTAAACATGGCATCACTATCCATCCACCACAAGAACTCGATCTCCGGATGCGACAGCAACAGCTTCCTTATCAACGGAAGCTTAGCCCAGAAACCAGCCATTTCCGCATCAAGCAAAGCCATGTTATAAAAAATCTCAAGCCCATGAAGCCTACAGTAATCGATCTTGTTCTTAATCGACTTTAACAAGTAATGATCCCCAACCGGATTCTCACACGGTTTCGGCGAAGATCCCGTCACCAAGAGCACTCTCGGCTTGTTGGGTCCAATAAAATTGGGGAAATTAGGGTTTTTTATCAACCATTCAGCTCTCTGCTCGTCCCAATCAGAAATCTTCGGGCCGAGAGTATACGGTTTGTTAGGATCCGGCTTCTCATCCTCCCCTTCATCCACCAAGATCTTGTTGAAATCAAATGTAGCATAATTCTTGGGATCGTTATTGTTATTGTTATTGTTATTGTTGTTGTTATTTTGAGCTGACTCGGCGGCGACTTGGGCTTCGACGAGGACACGGTGAGGCTCAGCGTGCTTACGGGAGGCGTAAAACCGACCACGGAGGTCATTGAAGTCCTGTTCTGGAGTACCAAACTTGCCGGCGCCGATTGTGCCACGTAGGACAATGACGGTCATGAAAAGACAAAAGAGAGTAACTTTGCCGTGACGAATCGCTCTCTGAATCCGAAGGACTCGTTGAGTCCCGAGACACCGCTCCAGCATCTTGAATCGGCCCAATTATGAGCTTCTCCTAATTTTGTAAAATAAGAAGAAAACCCGCCGATTATGCTTTTAGCTGGTGAGAAACTATAATCAAAATGAAAACGCGGCGGCTGCCTGAAAAGGGTACGGTGGCAAATAAGAGTAAATATAAGGCGGAATTGTCGGTGGATGCAGTGGGGGAGGAAGTGAGAGCTGGCGAACGGAAGGAAGATCCAGGATGAAGATAAGTAGAAAAGAAAGAGAGGAAATTTTTTATTTTTTATTTATTTTTTTCTTATTTAATATATATATATATATATATATATAACCGATAATCTAACTCTAAAAAATCTAATTAATTAAATTAAAATTGTTTGGTAAATTTTAATTAAAAATATATTTATATTAACAAAAAATATTTAAAATAATTATATAATTGTATGAGATATTTATATTTATATTAACAAAAAATAATTATATATAATTGTATGAGATATTTCAATCCAAAATAATAATATTTAGTATTAAAAATTAAAAATCTAAATTTAAAATTAAAAAATATAATATATTATATAATGAAAAAATATAAATACAAAGAGTTATAATCCATCAGTTTTTTTGAACGAAATGTCTATTAACTTTTTTTTGAAATTATAATCTAATTTATTTTACAAATAATCTATGTTACTAAATTAAGTTTATTTATGGTGAAATTAGATTATTAATTATAAACAGTGCCTTAATAAATAAAAATAAAATTGTGCAATTTGCACGTTAGCACGTTTTGGTGAATTGGAAACTAATCACCTAAACTGCGCAGCAGATCCAGCCAAACTTGAGGCCATATTTTCGCTGATTTCCCAAATTTGACACCTAATTCATTTTATATAAATAAATAATAATTTCAAAACTAAAGAATTGATTTGTTTATTTTGAAATTATTGTTGGGTATTTAAAAAATAGGTTTAAAATTTTTTTAATTTAATTGATAATTTTTTTATAAATTGCTTTTTTTTAATTTGTTTCTGAAAAAATATTTATTTATTCATTTTTTATCAAAAATAATTTTTAAAATTTAAAAAAATTAAAAATAAATTTTTTTTTCTAAAAATACTTTTTCCAAACAAACTCTATTTGTTTTTAATTTTATAACGATAAGCAGATGGATCAGGGTTAAGGATGAGAACCACACACCACATTGCCTTGGCTTGGGCCTCATATTCTTTACTTGGACCAAACGTGTGTATTAGGCCATTGGGTTTCACTTTCTCGTCCCTGGTAGTGGCTCCGGCAGCTCCGCCAGCGGAGACAGTGGAGGGTGGGTTTAAAGGGGTTTTTCTGGCAGCCATTGGAAATTGATATGTTATTGAGGAGATGGAGAAGAAGAAGAAGAATTAGAGGTATAGCTAGTGGGATTTTAGAGGGCAGTTAATTAATTATTTAATTAGACGTTGTTGATAAGAATAGAGGGTATTTAGGAGAGAATTAAAGTAGATCATATAAACCAATAAATTTTAGTTCAATAATACTAATTTAGTGATCCGAATTGTAAGATCACGAATTCAAATATATATATATATATAAAAGATTTGATAAAAGAAACCTACAAATCTAGGGTTGCTCAAAGTAATTGTACGAATGACCATTAACTTTTAATAGTTCAATTATCTTATTATTCTGTTCTATCAAGAGAAAATCTTATCATTCTTATATTATTATTAAAAAACAATTTTTCATTTTTTCCCAATAGTCATATTTTGTTTGAAAAGTTTTATAGCATTTTACCACTACACTTTACTGTTCGACCCAAAAAAAAGAAAAAATTGGCTTTAAAAATTCAATTTTGACCTATTAAAATTTGAGTAGACTGATAAAATTAGGAAAAAAGAATATAATACTCCATCTAAAAAATTTGTATAATTTATCTATTAGTATTATAATATACTCCTATTTAAAAATCAAATATTTATTTATTAATTTTCTGTTATACTCCTAATCAATGTAGGAGCAAATAATAAAAAATATAAATAAAATTTATAATTTCTATTACATTAATAATTTTTTTTAGAATATGCGAATATAAAAAAAAAATTGTAAGACATACATATATAATTTTATGCATGGTATTCAAATATAGATTTGACAAGTGGCAATCAAGCTGGGCTAGGCCATTTCGAGTTTGAATTATTGGATCAATTATCCATTTAAAAGTAATTTATTTATTTATTCATATATATAAAGTGTGGTTAGGAGTTACTGTCCTTTTAACAATGCACTTCCAAAATTGCCCCTGCAAAAAAATGACGTCATGCTAATATTTTTATGCAACACTCCAAAACAGAATGACATCATTTACAACTTCTTCAGCAAACAACTCCACCCGAAATAGTTTGTTTTCCTTCCCCACTTTTTTGCCTCGCCGGATCATTATCCAGCTGAGTTCCCCACCGGGCAAAAAGGAAAAGAAAACCTCCAAAAATCAAGTCGATTTAATCATCTGATCCGAAGAAATTAAAAAAAAAAACAAGAAAAAATGTATAACATCATATTCTAATACAATAGGGCAAAAAACCTAGAGAAATTTACGGTAGTTTACCTCAAAAGGTGTTTGGGGATTTAAATTGGGGGAATTATCAAGTCTCTCGGAGATTCACTTCCTTCAATCGGGTAGTTATGTTAGGCGGGTGAAGATCATGAAACCCTAAAAGATATCCATTATGAGAGGGAGAGGCTCAACAATATAGGATGTCTTCTGCTCGATCGAAATAGCATCTTCCTCTCATGGCGAACCCTAAAATCTCTCTCTTTGCTTATTCTTTCACTTATAACAATCTATTTTTCTGGGTATATGAGTATACAAGCAGCGTATTTGCACGCACTTTGCATGCTATTGATATTTAATTGTTGTTAGGTCACCAAATGTAGATGATCATTGGATTGCTGGAATTTTTATTTGTGGTTTATAGTCAAATTTGATTTGATATGTGAAGGATGGGACTTATTAGTGCGTGGGTCTGTAGATCTAACAGCTCATTTAGTTCACATTTGCTTAAACTATAAGATCAATATTAATGTTAGGTTTAGTTAAATCATATAATTAATTAAGTTAATTCTTATTTGGTAAAAATATTTTAATTACAACATTAACTAATCCAAATTTGTAATATCATATTTGGCATGATATTTTAAATAATGTAATAAATTAATTAAACAAATAAATTACTTAAATATCATTTGTCATATATTTAAAAACTGTTGAGTTCTTTTTTTTTAATCATTCTCAATATATATTTTCAATCTTTTTTTACACTGATTTTGTTTTAGGTTGAATCACCATTTTTTGTAAGTTTTTTATGTTATTTTTTATGTTACATATTATTACATATTTTTTTCTATTTAGATTTATAGATTTCAATCTTTTGGTTTGTAGCTTTGTGCAGATAACTTAGCTTACATAGATATGGAAGACAAAAAAATATAAATTTATACATTTCATAATTATTCACTATATGAAAAGAAAAAAAATCAATATTTTATTGAGTCTTTTTAATTAAATAAAGTCAAAATAAGAATGACGAAGACGTAATCGTGATTAAAGAGTGAACGTTAAATCCAAAATATAAAATTTTTATTTTTTCTCATAAAAAAAATATATTAAGAAGTTAAAAAATTGAATTATATACAAAGAAGTGAGTTTACAAAGGCTATTTTTAAGAAAAAAAGATAAAATACTAAGACTAATTTAGGGTTTATAATTTTATAAATACAGATATTAGCAATTTCATTAGAAAAAGATTAGTAAATGCACGAGGGAGGCAGGTATTAGTTAAAACCAATTCTATGTGTTTAGTAATAAGTCAAACTGAATTTTTTCAATTAAATATGAGATTAGTAACTAATAAATTTAACTTATGGTTTAACCAAGTAGAAACGTGTATTAAACGGGCTGTAATAGTTTTGTATTATTATTTCTATGTTTAATAAATGGCTTATGTAGACCCTACATTTTTTCAGTTTGCTTGACACATATCTGCCACTTTAAGCACAAAAGAAAATTAGATAAAATTAATTATTATAAAATAATTAGATCAAATGATTTGTCACAATATTAACTTTTGAATCTAATTATTAAAAAATTTACAATATACGAATTTTTTTCCATCTCATCATTTTCAAAACATTTTTTTCACAGTTTTTTTTCTAATATAATAAAAGTTAAAATTAAAAAAGAAAAATATATGAAATTTAAATAGAAAACGAGCAAAGTGAACATATCTTTTCCACCAATATTTATAGCAGAAACTAGAATGGAGAAGATTATACTATGAGGAAAAAAAAAGGGAAGTCTCCACATCATAAAATCGGCATATAAACTCAAATAATTAGAAAATTGTAGAAAATGGTGATTGGATGATTATATTTTAGGAACATATATTCTTATTTTTCGTATTCGGATTTATAGAAGGAGTTTATATATCTTTCTTTTTAATTTAATTTAATTTTGTGCCATAAACTCTAAATTTTAGCATTTGATAACTCTTTTTGAACTATTAACTTAAAATTTTATCATCAATTTTTTTTTATAAAGTAAAATGATAACTCCATTTTTCACAAATTTAGTTGGAGAGGTGGTTATTGCATAAAATTCAAATTTATTTTTTTTATTTCATTCAAATTTAGCTGCAAATTAAAAAAATTGAATAAAGTATTAATATGGGCCTCATACTATTTTAGTATGATTAATTAATTTACTCAAATTAATTGTTTTATTTTATTCAAATTTAGCTGCAAATTAAAAAAAATTGAATAAAGTATTAATATGGGCCTCATACTATTTTAGTATGATTAATTAATTTACTCAAATTAATTGTCCAAAACGTAGTTTGTTATATGCCAAATATACCCTTTATTGAATATGCTAATTTCACCTGTCACACACTTGGTCTTTTGCTACCAACGATCGCGCGGCACTAGCAAATTCCCTCGTAAAAATGCTAGTCAGCCTCCTCGATGAACGTTAAATATAGCTAGCAAGTAAGTAAATATGCTAAGAACACAAAGTAGAGAGAGAATTTAGATAATGTTTAAGAATTGCTTGTATTGCTTGAATGAATTACAAATGAACTACATAAATATATATAGGCATTCACCTCCTCAATGGATGACCAATATCAATTCTTACCTACCAGATGGATGGTTAGGATCAACTCACACCTACCAATATGGAGGGATAAGATTGATTCCTACCTAACAAAATGAACGACCGTGATTCATTTAATCTAACGGTGTACAATGACCTTCTATAATATAATACATGTGTAGAAAAATTGTACATGTGTGGGGAATCTTAGATGAACCTTCGCGGTGCGTGACATTCTCCCCCATTCAATCTGGCGACGTCATCGTCGCATCCCCTTCTTCAAATTTCGAATGCCCCTTTTTAGCTTCGGCCCATTTCTTCCTCTGCTTCTCGGCCTTAGCTTGGTGTGTTTGTGCCATGGTTGGCTTCTCATGCCCACATTTGGCAAACTTGAAGATGCTTAGAAACGTACGATGTCCTTTGGTGAGCTCTCCACCTCTAAGCCAATTTTGGTGAATCTTCACATGACTTGCCAACTCTCTCGATCTCTTGGCTTGTGGGTCTTGCTCCCCCAATTGAAAGTTAGATATTTAAAAAGTAAATTTATAATTTTTTTTATTTAATTATCTAATTTTTTTAATTTTTTATAAATTATTTTATTTAATTTTATTTAAAAAAATATATATATTTATCTGATTTTCTTAAAAATAATTTTTAAAATTCAAAAAATTTAATTTAAAATAATTTTTTTTCTAAAAATGATTTTAACCAAATGAGCCAGTACTTTTTCATCCACAAATGCGAAAACCACAGAGAGAGACATTTTAACTAGGTCTCTCTCTTTAAATTAGGGTTGACAATTCGTGTCGTGTTGTGTCTAATCGTGTCGTGTATTAATCGGATATGACATAATTATATTAAACATGAACACGATATGATTAACTAATCGTGTCAAAAATTTAAAACACGAACACGACACGGTTAAAATCCGTATTAACACGACACGACATGATTAGATACGATTAGCTTAACGTGTATAAATTATACGACATGATACGATTATACATTATCTACTTAATGTGTCTAAACGTATACATTTTATACGACACGATTATACACTAATAGACACGAATATTAAATTAAAATTTTAATTTAATCAATTGAATCTCAATTGAATCAATTTATATTTAATTAATAATTTTAATTTAATTAATTAAATTTTAATTTAATTAATTATACTCCAATATTAATTAAATTTTAATTTAATTAATTATATTCCAATTAAATATATTCATATATAAATATGTATTATATATATTTATAATATTATAATATATATTTGAATTTTGAGTAAGATTAAAATAATTAGTCATATCTTTATAATTGATAAAATAACATATTTTTAATCGTATATTAACAGGTTAGACATGTAAAATCCTTTTATGACACGATTTTTCTCGTATCATAATCTTGTTGACGCGGTTATGACTCATATCCATTTAGCTCATATCCATATACGGTTAAGTCCGTGTCGTTTCGTGTCCAAAATTATTAGCTCTACTTTAAACTGCACAAACATATCCCATTTCTCGGGTTAATAACCTAACTAAATCTTTCTATGGTACCAATATTTTTAAAAAACTGTAATTTGATACTCAAATTTCACGTGGAGGTTGAAAAATATTTCACATCACCAAAATTTGCATTTTTCTATCCTCACCTTATCCTTTTTTTGGTTGAAAATTGGAATTGGATAGGATAGCAAAGTATTCATAAGACGAGAATGTAACCTTTGTATTGTGTCGATTAAAGATTAATAATAGAATTATTAGATTTCATTTGTACAATACAGACAGTAGTACACAGTATTATTAAAAAGTTTTATATATTATACAAATGTTAATAAAAATACTATATGAAAATAAAGAAATAAAAGGAGTTTTAGATAGCAAGATTTGTAAGCAATGATTATCAGCAATCCTAAAATGTCATAATTAAATAATTAGTTACAATATTAAAATTGTTTAAAACAATTTTAAAAAATGTAAGAACAATTGAGTGTAATTGCAAGTTAAGTGGTGCATGCTAGTTAAGTGTGAGTGAAATTTTGGTGCATTAGATTAAAAGGTTTAAAAGATTAATTTTAAGTTGTATTGTAAATCTCTTATTTTTTTTAGTGAAATTTCTTTAATTATTTTGTTCGTGTACAAAAACCGAACCACGTTAATTTTTTTATCCTTTTGAACTAATTATATTTATCATTTTATTTTTTTATATACTAATTAATTATTTTCTGAGAGTGTGTCATATAAAAGATTTAAATGTGTTACTATTTTTATAGTAATAAAAACAATATAACATATATAAAACTTAGAGTGGAAGAAGGTGGTCGAGTTCTATACTCTCTTCCTCTCTCTCATAACTCAGAAATATATTTATTTTTATACATATCATAAGATTAATTAATTAATATATATTAAATTTAATAATTTTAAATGTATTTTTAAAATTTTTCTACCTTATTCAAGAGCATATGAAAAAAATGGAAAAAATAATAATTTGCATTTATTAACAATATATAAATAAAATAAAAATATAATTAAAAATTATTTCTATTTTTAAAAAGTAAAATAAATTATAATTTGAGATAGATAAAAAGAAAATAAATTTATTTATATATTATAAAAAACAATCCTGATCAATTTTTTTCCAAAATTTGTTTATTTCTGGAAGAAAATAATGTTTATAGTTGGTGAAGTAAATTGGCATGCATAATCTCAAAATTCATGTTCATTTAGTTGCCAAATATTTATATTATTTTGTTACCAAATACTCTGTTTATAAAGCATATGGCCTGATGGAGCAGTGTAAACATTTTTTACTAATTTTATTGAATTCATTTATAATAATATATGTGCCTCAATGTTATTCAGGCCATCCCCGTAATATGGTGATATTAGTTTGTGGGTTTAGGATCTTTTGGGCACAACTGAGTGTGTAGATAGCTTTTTTTTTTTTTTTTTTTTTTTTTTTTTTTAATTAAAGTAAACATTTCAACTGCTCTTACAATAACCCAATTATACTTTTACACAAAATGTGCTCTTGATTTAGCATGAGGTAACCCCAAATAGTCTTGATTTCACAATTTTTTTTCGACCAAAAGAAAAAAAAAACAAATAAAAAGGCATGAGTAGAGAAATGTAGAAAACAATGATAAAATCAATATTCTAAAACTTTTAATGTTAGAAAGCTATAAACAAAGCCCAAATCTACATTACAAATAATAAATTGGACTTAAACACCCATATTTAGAGCAACCTACAAAAAATCAAATCCAACATAATCATACTGTAACCAATGAAATTTTTTCGTAAAAAAAAAAAAAAAAAATTGGACCCATGGTGGGTTTCTACAAAGTCTCTCAACATTAACCCATCTATATTTTTCTACTCAAATCCTATGAACAGAAAAATAACAAAATTTTGAACCATTTTATTTAAAAATAAAGAAAACAAAACCAAGCCATACAAATGAAAAAAAAATCCCAAAATCATAAATCTCAAAAAATAATCACCTGCATAAAAAAAACACACAAACATCATCTATCTAAAAAAAAAAAAAGCAAACACATAGCATGAAAAAAGAAGCAAAAATAGAAAACAGACCAAAAACACAAAACCACGCACCAATGGCATCAACACATGTAATTGAAGAAGGAAATTGCACTTACCATATGAAATAGATAATTTTGAAAAAATGGCTCTAGGATATGCATGTCAGTTTTTCATTGTATTTTGAAAAAATGTTTTTAATTTTTTTGAATTTTGAAAACTGGCATTTGAAAATAAATAGATAAATATATATTTTTTTCAAAAATATGTTTGAAAAAAAAATAATTTATAAAAAATTAAATAAAAAAAATTCTAATGAATAACTAAAAACAATTCCAGGCAAAAATGACCTCCATTTTAGGGAAATGAGCTGCGAAAGGGGGAGGATACTAAGGTAAATTCACGAAGAAGCATGCGCAAAGAAGAGTGTTTGGCAGCGGGAGAAACGACATTTCGATGATGTGGATGCTCGGAGAAGTGTACGACGTCGTTTTAATAGGAAACAACGCCGTTTTGTTTAAAGGGTATTTTAGAAACTACACTGTAGTAAATACAGTGTCCGGTAGATTCACTTTTAATGTATTAGATACTAGATAAATAGATTTGATAGTAGGATTATAACCATTTTGTTATAACCCCCCCATTTCTCTCCAGAACCGTTCAATCAAACTACCCGTAGCAACTCGGCAAACGAAAACTTCAAAATGGTAATTGTACTCAATCTTTTTTTATTTTTTTCTCTTTTTCTTTTTTCGATTATTTATTGTTTTCCCCCCCCGTTAAGAACATGATTCGTTCAGGTTTTTGAATTGTAGAACAAATTAAATAATTCTCAAATCTGATATCTTCTACCTATTTAGCTTATAATTCGAGAATGGTTAGCATGTTAATTTTTGTTGAAGCGCTTTTTGGGAGATATTCAAGGAAAAACGGAATTCAACTTGAGTTGCTTGAGATCTGTTGATTGTTTGATGGATTGGAAATTTTAAATCCTAATATTGAATGCGTTAGTGGGCAATGTTTGGTTTGTGTAAATTGATTTTAATTTCTAACCTTTTCGGGAATGATGTGATTATTTGTTAGCTGTGATTGTGTTAGCAATGTCTTAGTTCGTTGAAATTGCTTGAGATTTAAAGCTAATAGTTCATGGTTTTCCCTCTAGATTGCCATGTTATTCAAAGGAATCAGGTATTTAGATAGGAAGGATCTGGTTGTTGAACTAATAATCCTACATGCAATGCAATTACCTACAGGTTTACCTATCCAGTCAAGCCTAATTGATAATTATTAGTGTCATTATGTAGCAACCATGAAAATGAAGCATGCACAAATTATTTACCTTGACTGAAAAAACTTAAGAATGAATGACAAGACCAAACTGAGCTAATTACATTAAAGTGTTTTTTAAAATTAATTGTGCTACCTTGTGAGTTTTCTCAGTCCACTTTATACTGCATTGCAAATGCTTCTTTATTTTTTCATCCAATGAATATTTAGAGTGTGGGCATCCAATGGTTTAGATTTCTTGTAATTTGTTGTAACTTTCAAAACTGTATCAATATCTTGAATGAATATGTTTGACATGTGAATGTGTTTGAGTTGTTTCCTTCTATCTGTAAGAGAGATCAGCCAAATTAAACCGCCAGCACAAATATGAACAACAACATTGTTACTTTCTGAGGTTTTTCATGATTAGACATTTTTTATTTCTTGGAATTTTATAAAGAATTTACATTATTCTAAAGGGACGAAATGGTACATTGATAAATGAAATGGGAACTTATGTTAGATTCTTCTATGTAATATGAACTTCTAAGTTGCTGGTGCTAGATTAATTTTTCTACTGAAGTCTGAAGCACCATGTTGAAAATGATATCTATTTTGGTTCCAGGGACTGGGGTCCTGTTTTATTAATTATCAATATTTTGGAAAGTGTGATAGCCCACTGTTTGTTTTTTGGAATTCAATTAGAAAATAGATTCCTGATGCCTCAACTGTCATTAACTGTGAACGTTTTCCTTTCTGCTGCCTCCATTTGTGCATTTTGACTTCTTATTCCGTAACTTCTGTTTCAATTATGTGCTAATATCTCAGTATCAATTTACATCAAATCTTATTAGCTACTACTGCTGTTCGGCAGGATGGGCATGATTCTGAAGATCCAAAGCAGAGTACTGCTGATATGACAACTTTTGTAAGTTCCTGAGCACCACACTAAGGATATTTTATTATTCCATGTAATTGCTTTAAAATCATTTCAAAGATGTTTCCATTCTGTTCTAAGGAAGATTTTGGTAGCAGATGAGCTCTGCAATTCTTATTCTCGTACCTATCTGGACCATATTTTGGCTTTAAGCATTTAGGTTGTTACTTGTTGACATCTTTTCAAATTGGGGTGTTCATTATGGCTAGAAAAGTTCAATAAAACTTTGTTGTTTATCTCTATAACATGGACTGCCCTTCTATTATATCTAGAGATGTAGATTTTAGTGTTTACAGTTGAAGCTTCCTTCATTTCCATCGTTTGAGTACATTTATTTTTGACTGAATAGAGCTAGACAGTGGTCATACTATAAATGCTTTCTATTTCTCAGTATTCCCTATAAATCTTAAATGATACCTATTTACTGCAACAGTTCACTTTTATGATTCAAATGATTGGGCATCTGCCTTTTCTGAGTTGTTTTTACTTTTTTGCAGGTACAGAATCTACTTCAGCAGATGGTGAGTTTGTGGTCAAAAATATCTATGACAGTTTGTATCTGAAGTTACCAGAACTATGAGGACATTTATATTTTGACTATTATTATCTTGCATTTTGCAGCAATCCAGGTTCCAGACAATGTCGGATTCCATCATTACAAAGAATATCCTTCTCTTTTTTTATATGCTAATTGCAAATAATTTTAATGAGAGTTCTGTCGTTATGAAAGTAGCTTAAATTGCTAACTTGGTGTGAACTGGGGGTGGTTATATTCTGACATTGGGGGACATGAAATCATTTCATTCTCTCCTTTAGGCATTTGTGGGGAGTGCATTTGTTATTTACTGATATATTCAACTTTGGGTAACCTTTGTTAAACATCACTCGAATGATATCATCAACCATTGTCAAATTTTGGGTTCTTATGTGATAATGGCTTATGGGGTGGTCGTCCAAAAACTTCTGTAAGGTTATAAATAAGTTTGCTGCTCAGATCTAAATTAAATTCCTTTTGTGGTGCTAGAGGTTTGTGTCTTGGTTCATTGCTAGTATACCTGATGTTTTATATTTATGTAATTGTATCATGTTTTCTTTGACTGCAATGCACTTGATGAAATGGGAAGCAGAATAGATGAATTGGAGCAGAGCATCAATGATCTCAGAGCAGAAATGGGGGTAGAAGGCTCTCCTTCTCCTTCAGCGCCTTCCAAGGCAAAAGACGAACCCAAGTCAGCAGATGATTCAACTTAAGTTCGGTAACAACATGTGTGGTGGTAATTACAACGTGATTTGGTTGTGTGCAGCTGTCAATTTCAACTGAAAATCAGTCATAACCTTTTAGAGCTATGGATTTATGTTTTGAGGGGATAACATAACGAATACCGTTTTTATTTCTCTACTTTTTCTCTTATCAATCCGATTTATTACAAAGTTATTTTAGAAATGTTTGCAGAGTATGAAAATGAACACAAACGCAAGCTACTGAGTCTGCCTTGCATGAATGAACCTTTTTTAAGGACTCTATTTGTATGATATTATGTGATTATTGTGATCCTGCATCTATGATCTATGATCACCATCCGATAACAAGTTTTTCTAACTACTTTTTTTTTTTTCCCTAATAAGAAATTGAAAGATGTTATTCTGTCCTTTAATTATGGTGTCCCAGAAGTGGATTTTAAATATTGATGCCCATTTGAGAAGGATACTTTTTGTACATACTGGGTTGAGATATTTATTTAGGGACAAGTTAATAATATGTCAACATATATCAAAATTTATTTTAAGAAATTTATAAAAAAATTTATTTTTTTTAACATGACATTGGATAATTAATTCACTTCTCCGTGTGAGAAGAAAGACTTGCGCTATGTGTGTGTTGTGCATGTTCCTGATAAAAGGTGAAAGATGCTTTTAATAGAGTTGGCCCACCTATTAAAAAGGTTAAGAGAGATTTTTTATTTTTTTTTTGCATCCAAAGGTATTTTATATTTTTATTGAATAAATTATTTTTTTTTCTAAACAAAATTAGATCAATTATTTTAGTATATATTAAGTTCGGTTTTGATAGATAAAATAAAGTAATCATATTATTCTAGGACTTTATGACGCATTGAATTCTTTAATTATCATTTTTTTCATTAATATTATATGTTTATCAATTTTTGACACAACATCTATAAAAATTTAATATCCAAAAAATTATAGAAAAATTGAAAATTGAAATAAAAAAATAACAATTGAGTGAAGCAAATATATTATTATTATTGAATAAAGGATGCAGAACAAATTCGCTAAAAATTGTGTAATTCCAAAGTGTGGGTAACATGGAAATGGAAGAGTTCGGATGTGATTCCTGAAAACAAAAGGCTGGGCCACCTATCAATTCTTTGCTCCAGCTAATAAAGTGTATTCTTTTTATGATTATGACTAATATTTTTGATTTCTTCTCTTTTGCTTTCACATTACTTTATTATTTTTTAAAAATTTTATTCCTCCAAACGGTCAAATTTTGGTATTTTTATAATCCCAATAACGATATCGATAGATTTAGATAAATGACAACACCCACATAAAAATAAAATTTTTGATGCTTAACGGCCACACTTTCTTTCCTTCTTTTTTTTCCAAAAAAAAAAAAAAAACAATTGTTTCTTTTTGTTGTCAAATTTTTTTACAGACACGCGTTCACTAAACACTCCTTTGGCAAGCTGAGAAAAAAAGAAAAAAAACGGTAGAAGAAATTATACAACTAATTATATTTATGTCATATATTAATTTTCTTGTTGATCAGTAAATTCCTTAGATTCTTTCCCCAGTCATAATATTTTTTTAAAAAAAATTATTAAAGATTTGAATTTAATCACTATACAGGTCTAAAATTTATTTTATTTAACAAGACCTACTGCCTACGAATATGAATACAGAGCGACACAAGTCTTATAAATAAATTGAAATTTTTTATTATTAATTTATAAATGAAAATAAACTAAAAAAATTAGCAATTGGCAAACGTCCATCTCGTCATAGATTGCGGACATGACAGTATCAATAATATCATACAACCCAAACCCCACGTATCAACATATCTCAACCTCCTTCAAATTCAATAATAAATCTCAACCTCAAAATTTCGACAATAAAATCTACCAGACAAAATAGTCTTATTTATTTTTTCTAAAAAAAAAGATATATTTTACTTATTTTTTTAACATAAATATAGATAGTCTTCAAAATAAAAAAATAAATCCATCATACAGGAGCTTAGAAGATCTCTGAGAAGAAAATAAAAATTCAACAATGCCAATACGTATACATAAATCTCTTATCAATTCACGTTCGAATTTCATTCGTATTTTTTAAATAAATAAATAAATATATATAGATGAAATTAGAATAATAATGGTGCTACATTTTCCAGATATTATTTAATTGCACATATCCATATTAAAAATATGTGTAAACACAGACAGAATTAAATCAACAATCACGTTACATAATATGATGTAAAATATAATATAAATACCCCAAAATATAGTGAGAAATGAAAAAAAAAAACAAAAAACAAATCTAATAATGACAAATATTTTGAAGGAGGAAAAAAAAGAAAATCGAAAATTATTTAATTTCTGCAGCGAGTAATGCGATTGCAGCCGCGCGAGTACGGATTGGCCTGAGCTCCAGGTCGGCAATTGTAATACGACGCGCCTCGTCTTGAGCATGGCACAGTGTTCCTCCTCAGTGCTCCGTAGCTTATGTATCTTTTCATAGCTAAGATGCGCCGGTTGATCTCACTGTCCATGGCGAACTCCATCCCGAAATCATCCTCGTCTCCGCCCATCAAGCACTCGGCGATTGATCCACGGCAGCCCGATTCCATCGGGATGAAATCGACGGCTGAGGTTGATGATGACGATAGAGAAATGTGGACGGCTAAGATTGCACAGATCAGTAGAAGACTATGCCGCTTTGAGCTTCCCATTTCTATATTTTTCTTTATGCAGTTCTCTCTCAGAAAAATAGAATTGCGAAGGTTGTGGGGTTATAAAGGGAAGATGGATTTGAAAATGCCATTGGTTAAGGGAATAATTACGGGAATGCCACTAGGAGGACATAAATGTGACTTAACCTTTACTTAAAATCTAAGAATGTCAACAACATTAATGGAAACCCACTAATAATTCTTCTGACTTTGGAATTAGAATTTTCTTGGCAGTGGTGATCTATACCTCAAATCCAAGAATGAAATTCTCATTCTAGTTCTAAATTTTGATTTGTATATAAAAATTCATAATGTTTTAAATTTATTGATATTTATAATTTTTTTGTATTTTTAAACAAAATATTATCAAAAATATTTTTGATAAAATTAAACTAAGCATAAAAAAAAATTTAATTTCTATTACATTAACATATAAATGAAAAATATTAGAATTTCAAAACATCAATTAAATATACTAAACATGCCATTAGTGGATGATGTTTTTGGATTTGGAAGTAAAAGATTTAGGATTGCAATAGTAATTGATGGTTATAGTAAGTGGATGTTTGAAATTATTGTTGGATATTTAAAACGTAAATTTATAACTTTTTTATTTAATTGACTGATTTTTTTAATTTTTTATAAATTATTTTTTTCAAATTTGCTTCTGAAAAAAATATATTTATTTATTTGTTTCTCTCAAAAACTAGTTTCAAAACTCAAAAAAATTAAAAATAAAATTTTTTCTTCTTCCAAACTCAACATCAAACTCGACTAAATACTCAAACCAATTCTATAGCTACTAATGTTACAAATCTTGTGACAAGCAATCAAATCATACTTTGGAGCCAAAAATTCTAATAAGCACATAATGAATCACTAAAAGAAGACTCAACTAAATTATATTCAACAAGGTTTATCAATACAGATAAACTTATCTATTGATTCCAGATATTTCTCTTGAGCTTCCTATTAGAACTTGAGCCCAGTCCAATTCCCACTAGCCCATTTTGTATTGGTGTAAAATATATATATATATATATATATATATATATATATATATATATATATTGAAAATTATACATAAATAGAGAAAACGTTAATAATAAAAAAAATTCCAGTATACATAATTTTTGCTTGAAAAATTACTCCTATTGCATTATTGTCTAATATAATCTCTCTTTTTTATTTGCATTATTAACATTTATTCTCATTTTTACCCAGAGTTTAATGTAAAAAATAATATCTTTTCAGATACTCAATGTGAGAAAATCAAAATTTAGCTATTTAATATTTAAAATACAGAGAGTTGAGAATTCTCAATATATTATTTGCCAAAATAAAATCATGGCCTTGATAATTTATACCTCATCCAGTCTAGTACTCAAATTTTCATTCACTAGATCAATCTTTATGGTTAATTCAGTCATATTTCATTTATATAAAATAATAATAATTCATTTTAATTCTATATTATTCATCGTTAGACGATAAAATCTAATAAAAATAAATAAAAGATAGATATTATATTGGTCTAAATGAGGTTCATTTCAAATGAGTGATTAGTCCGAATTGACTTTAACGTCCGGACATTGAGACAGTAAAATAGTCGATAGATAGTAAAACATTTGATAGTGAAAGTAGTCACAATCCCAATAGACAACAATCATACAACTAAAAAAGAAATGCTAAAAATGACAAATACAATAAAATGCATAATGTAAATATCATAAAATAGATGATGAAAAATAATAAGACACTAAACTTATAAATAAAGTAGTTATAGTTAATTAAAAAAAAATAAAATGAAAATGTTCTAAAAAATTGTAAGAAGATTTCTTATCAATAAATGTTATCTTATTTTTAATGTCATATCAACAACATATATAATCAATTAAAATTATGAGCGATTCTTTTACCAATTAAAATAATTATTTAATATATTATCTACCTAAGTTTGTTTATTTCCAAAATATCATTTCATTTCTAGTATATTTTTCTTTTATTGCAATAGGTCAATTAAAAGCTTTTTTTTACTACAGTATGACCTCATAACCTTATTGGGTTGGCGTTAACATATATAAATTAAAAAATCAAATTAATATAGTTGAAATTATTTATTTTTCTATATTTGCTTATATTAATTAGTGATATATTAAAAAATTAAAAATTAAAAATTTATATTTGTTGATAATAAAATATAATAAAATATATGTTATAAAATTTACAAATTAACTTTATTGTTAAAAAAGAAAGTGGATTATAATTTTAGACAAATAAAAAAAAGTGAGCATATCTTTTATGTATACTAGAATATTATTGTGTAAATTTATACTCCATCTGTTTTACTTTAAATATCCATTTAGTTTATTTATTTTTTTTACACAAATTAAGAAAATGATTAATTTTCTTCAATTTTATAAACTTTTATTTGCAGTTTACTTCCATACCCTTTTATCAATTCTCTACCACTAGAAAAATGAAAGAGCGTTTAATTTTAATAAATAAAATAAAGTAAAAAATTATTAAATACTCTCTTAACCTCTAAAATAAATATTTAAAAAGATTTAAAAAAAGAAAAAAATCTTAAAATCAACATTAAAAGTAAAACTAAAAGATGATAATAGACAAAGATAACTAATCCTAACATCCAAATACAATGTGTTGTGTAACATAGGATGTGACAATCAATTTTGTTAAAGAAGTTTTGGATGCATCAAAAGTAAGAAAAGAAGTTATATGATTTGAAAGATTAATTTAGGTATTCTAGTTGGTGAATATGTTAACGTTGTATATCTCTTATGTTGTTTATACAACTCAATTAATTAAGGAAAACTACATTTTTTAATATATTCATTATCAATTTTCCATTATCGGAATTCATTTCTTTGATGTATTCATTAATTATTTCCATTTAATACATTTCACCTTCATTAATATCAAAAGAAATTCTCCATTATCCATTAACAGTTTTACCCTTCTTTAATTTATCTCATTTCACTTTTTAAATTTCTTTTGACAACTGAATATGAATGGGTAAATAATAAAATATACAAACTTCCAATAATAATTTATATTTTTCACCTTCGTTAAATAATGGAGCAATCTCTCAATCCCATATCAGAAGTAGAAGAAAGACAGAAAAATATTCGTTTATAAAAAAAAATTTATTATCTCTTAACAAATCATCCCAAACATCAATCCTTTATTTTTAAAATTGATTGTATTTTCTTTTTCTCTTGTAATATTTAATTGTATAAAGTTGAATTTTGACTATCTCCCAATCCCAAATCGGAAATGGAAGAGGGAGGCAAAAAAATATTAACTTATAAAAAAGATTTCATCATCTTTTAACAAATCATCACAAACATCAATCCATTACTTCTAAGATTTGTTGTATTTTATTTCCCTCTTGTAATATTTCACTTTGTAATATTTATTTGAAATAGTGGAATATTATTTTAGTAGTATCGGAGGACGTAGGCATAATTGGTTGAATCTCGTTATATTTTAGTATTTTCTTTATTGTCTATTTAATAGCTATTGTCGGGTAATTTATTTTAGTGATATATCGTACTTTAAATTATTTGAGAAAGATTTTGTTACTAAGACTCTAAGAGTCTAAGGAAGTTGGTTTTTAAAGGAGACCATTTGTGACTCCACCAATTACCTAATAATTTTTTTAGTCTTAATTTTTGCCACAATTATTGATTTTGGTGGAAATTCACTCGATTTCCACAACAATTGGTATCAGAGCTAAGATTACTGAGTTATATATTATGTGGTTGCGACATAAGCCGATCTTCCATATTAAAAAGGTTTTCTTGAATTTTTGAGTATTCCGCATTTGAAAACTATTAAATATTTTTGAAGAAGAAATGACAAAAGACGAATAAAAATCCATAATGGACACAACAATTTTTATTTCATCAATTTTGACGAGAATTGTTGTGGCAAATACCATAATTGTAGTGGAAATTTTTGATGGTACAGACCATTTCGGCATGTGGCAAGGTGAAGTTCTAAACGCATTATTTCAGTAAGGTTTAGACATTGTCATTGAGGGAGAAAAACCAGAAGGTACAGATGAGAAGGAATGAAGAACAATCAATCGTTTGACATATGGTACAATTCAATCGTGTCTGTCCAGAGAGTAGAAGTATGTCTTTTGTCAAGAAACTTCTGCAGGTAAATTGTGGAAGACAATAGAGGAAATTTTTTTGAAAAAAAAAACAGTCAAAATAAGTTTCATATGAAGAAAATGTTGTTTAGATTTATATATATTTCTGGTACCCGCGATGAATTGTCATATCCGCTAATTTAGACCAAAGTCACGCGAGTTGTTAAATCGGCTTGTCGGTTTGACCGAAATCTAAAATTAGATTTCTATCGAAAAAATAATTAAAATAATAGTAATTAAGTAAGGAAAATACTCAATAAAGTGTTTAAAATATTTTAAGATGTTAAATTTCGGTAAAAGACTAAATTGTAAATTTTGAAAAGTTTAGAGTCAATTTGCAATTTATCAAAAATTTGAGGATTTATTGGGATAATCATAAAATAAATGCATGAATTGGGATAAAAAATGAATATGGAGGCCGGCCACACCAAGTGGCACATTTTAAGTAGCCAATTAACATTCATGAACACATTAATTAGTCATTAAATTCATAAGGCTTATGTGTCCCCATTATTAATTAACTTTGACACTTTGCTCTTAATTGCTTATCCTTCTTCATTATCACTCTTGATATAGAATTTTTCCATCATTAAGTGTCTTCCACATTTCTTGAAGCACCACACACCAAATGACATACAACAACTAGCCAAGTGATGTGCATGAATGAGACATTAATGAAGGTTTCTAGAATGTGGCTTAGGTGTCCCTCATCTTAATGACTTTTGTCATCTTCTTTTTGATTGTTTCTTCCTCTTCCTTATCCATTTTCATTGAGGAAAATTTTGTTCTCTACACCAGCCCACGTTTTCCCCTTGTTCTTTCATAACCAAAGCTTAATTATAGTGAAAGAAAGTGAGAAAAGAGAGAAAAAGTAAGGAAAAATTCCATTTTCATGCTTAAGGAAGCTTAAGAGAGTAAGGAAAAAGAGAGAGATTAGGGTTTATGAAGTTTTAATAATCTGATTATAAATTTTAGTAACTCAAATTGACAAGGAGCTAGATTAAAGGAGCAAAGGAAAAGAGAAAGAGAAGTAAAGAGAAAGAAAATAGAGGTTTGCGCATAACCTAAGGCAATAGCCTATTTTATTTTTTTTATTTGCATGATTTAATTATTTGACATGTTGATGATTTTGAATTAATATTATTTTGTGATGAAAATCTTAGGGATGCACGTTTGCTAGACTTAGGATTTAATTTGGTAAAAATTGAATGTGATTGGTTTATATGTTTCTTGCTGGAAGTTGATGAGCAATATGCACTTATACTGTTATAACTTAATTTATGGAATTCGGTTTTGCATGTTGTTTATTGAGTTTGAAAGCTAAGACATAGAGCTATAATTTTCATTTAGATCATAAAACCTAAATATATTTTTAATTATCCAGAAAAATTTATAAAGCTTGGACTTAGAATCTGTTCAGAAAATTCTGGGTAGAATTGTTAGTGACCAGTCAGTATTCATTTTATCATATCTTTTGATACCAAACTCAAAATTAAGTGATTCAATTTGCATATTAAATATGAGATATGGATCTAAAATTGTTAAGAAGATTATGTAACTAAATTCAGAATGTAATAGGACCAAAATTAAGGTAAAAAATAGAGAATAGAATCTGTTAGTGACATGGCAGCATATGAGTTGAGGAATGAAATGAGTAAAATGATGAAAACTTTGGTATATTATGTAAATATTATTTTAATTGAGTGATTATGTGATTATTTTGAGATATTACATGCATGAAAAGTGTGAAATTAATTGTTATGAATTTTAATGAATTTGTATAAGCCTTAGAACACCTAACTAGAACCAACTTAGGATAGTTTGGCATGCCAAATAGGGGGGATTATGATGAAAATGAAAACCATTAATGGTATGATTATTGATTCCGGTAATGACATTGTTATCTACTTCGAGATGACATTATTATCTAGCCGGTAATAACATTGTTATTTATGCCGGGATGACATTATTATCTATGCTGGTAATGGCACGATTATCTACTCCGTATTTGACACGGTTGTCTACGCCGGTGATGACACTTATATGCACACATCGTATTACCCGAGTGACACTCCTAAGTGTCTGGATGACAACTCCGTTATCCTAGTCAGTGGTTCATAGGTGTTATGGGCAATAACAAGCTATGGATAATAATGATTTGATGAAGTAAAATAAACATAAGATATAAAAGAATAAAATTTATGAAATATAAGTTGCATAGAAAAAAAATGATTGAGTATGATTTTTGATATACATTAATAGATGGTTGAGTGTTTTGGGCATAAATAAAAATGTTATAGTAAACAAAGAAGTTATGGAAAATAAAAATGGAATTAGGAATTGTAACATGGTTAATTATGATGGGTTATGTAATGATATGTTAATAAAATAAATAAGTATGAGATAATATAATATAATTTGATGTTTATACATGCTAGAATACTATGATTTGCATGAAAATATGATTAATCATGAGTTGATATATGATAATGCATGATTGCATAAAATAGTTTATTGCCTTATTTATATGTACCACTAAGCCAAGAGCTTAGCATGGGAGTTTTCTCACGCAGATTTAGTAAAGAATAAATAGAATATAGTAGATAAAGACAGCGGTGACCTAATCCAGTAAAGCAGTTTGTTGCACACATTGTGGGTTATATAACTTTTGTATATTATCTTTTGAATTTTATTTTGTAGTATTCGTAAAATAAACAGTATGCTTTGTAAAGAACATGTTACTATATAAAAATGTTGTTTAACTTTTATGTTATATTTCTTTTATAATGCAAAGTAAATAAATAGTAAATGAAAAAAATATAGGAATGAATTTCATGTATCCAAATTTTAAAAATGATATTTTAACCGATGAAGTCAGCATAGCACACCCTCATCCTAACACAAGCTGCGGGGTGAGGGGGTGTTATATGAATGATCACATTACCAATTTCAATCAACTTGTAGCAGATTTGATGAATTTGGATGTGACTTTTAAAGATGAAGATCTGACCCTAATGCTGCTTTAATCCATTCCTGAGGAGTTTGAGTTTTTAGAAACTACTCCACTCCATGGGAAAACTGAGGTGTCTTTTAGTGAAGTATGTGTTGCATTATATAGTTATGAATTGAGGAGAAAAGACAAGATGGATAGCACCAGTGGAGCAGCATAAACTTTGATAGTAAGAGGTCATTCGAAAAATAAGAACAAAGGAAAGAAAGACACATCAAAGTCCAGAGTGAGCAAAGATGAATGTACTTTTTGACGAAAAAAAACACTGGAAGAAAGATTGTCCTAAGTTGAGAAATAAATCTGGCAAAGGCAAGACTGTTGCAGATTCAAATGTAGCTGAATGTGATGATTCTGACTTTTCATTAGCATTGATATCATCAATAAGCAATTCAAATGTTTGGATCCTGGATTTAGGCTGTAGACACCATATATGTCATAATCGGGAATGATTTTCTGATTTTAAAGAAATTGAAGGTGGAGTTGTCTATACAGCAAATGACAGCCCTTGTAAAACAACTGGAATTGGTTTAGTCCAGTTGAGAAATTGTGATGGATCAATCAGAACTCTAACAGATGTAAGGTATGTACCTAGTTTGATGAAAAATCTCAGTTATATGAGAGTCATTGGGAGAAAAAGTTTTACTATAGTCATTTGTGGTGATGAAGGAGTTCAAAAAAGTAACAACTTATATTACTATGAAGGTAATACAGTTATTGGAACAATATCAACAGTTTCTAGTGATGACCATGAGTTAGAAACAACTATATTATGACATATGTGCTTAGGGCATTCAGGAGAAAAATTCTTGAAACTTCTGGCAAATCAAGGATTATTGCAAGAAGTACAAACCTGTAAATTAGACTTCTGTGAGCATTGCAGCAAAGGAAATCAGACAAAAGTAAAGTTTAACATTGCAATCCATGATACTAAGAGTATTTTGAATTATGTTCACTCAGATGTATAAGGTCCTTTTAAAACTGCTTCAATGGGAGGTAAACATTATTATGTTATCTTTGTTGATGATTGTTCAAGAAGAGTATGAGTGTATACAATGAAGACAAATGATGAAGTGTTAAGATTTTTTCTCATATGGAAGAAGATGATGAAAACTCAGATAGGCATAAAGATTAAGTGTCTTCGAACAAACAATGACAGAGAGTACACAATGATCCCTTTATGAAATTTTGCAGAAATAAAGGAATTGTTCGATATTTCACAGTCAGAAATACACCACAATAGAATGGGATGACTGAATGCATGAACCGAACTCTACTGAAAAAAGTTCGATGTATGTTGTCTAATGCTGGGTTGGGCAGACAGTTTTGGACTAAGACTGTAACATACGTGTGTCATCTCATTAATCATTTGTCATTAACTACTATCAATGGAAAAACACCCTTGGAGGTATGGTATGAAAAACCTGCTACAGATTATAATTCCTCACATGTGTTTGGTTCCACTGCATACTATCATATTAAGTAGTCGAAGTTAGATCTTTATGGGGATATCCTCTGGTTTCAAAGGATATCATTTATGGTCCACAAAGATAAAGAAAATAATCTTTAGTAGAGATGTTATCTTTGATGAGTCTATCATGTTAAAAAAAAAAGGTAACAAAAGAGCAGACAAATGGTTCTCCACAGCAGGTGGAGAGAACTCCCAAATAGGTGGAGTTTGATAGAAGAAGAATTGTTGACCCATAAATAGTGAAGTCTGATAAAATTACTCCTACGATAGAAAATGAGTTAATTTTTAGAAAATGGATCAGATGAGGAAGCAGAGGTTCCAGTACAAGAACCTCCTCAGCAACTTGAGCAAATTGCACTACGAAAGCTAAAAAGAAATATTAAAAAACTGATTGACTTGAAGATATGACTAATTATACATTTTCAATAAATGATAAGATTTCTTCCACTTATTATGAAGTTATTCTAAGCTCAAAAGAAAAAAAGTGGAGAAAAGCTTTGGAAGAAGAAATGCGATCCCTTGAAAAAGAATCAGACATGGAAGCTAGTAAGTCTGCTAGAGGAAAAGAAATCAATTGACTATAAATGGGTTTATGCAAAGAAATAAGGATTTCCTGACAATGATGATATCCGCTAGAAGACAAGATTGAGAGCTAAAGGCTATGCTCAGAATGAGGAAATTGATTATAATGAAGTATTTTTTTCAGTTGTAAAATATTCATCCATTAAAATATTGTTGGCTTTTGGTAGCACAATTGGATCTGAAACTAGTTCAACTAGATGTAAAAACTGCATTTTTACATAGAGATTTAGAAGAAGAAATCTACATGACTCAGCTAGAAGGATTTAAAGTTGTTAAAAAATAAAATTTGGTATGCAAGTTGAGCAAATTATTGTATGGATTAAAGAAATCTCTAAGACAGTTGTACAAACGATTTGATAAATTTATTATAAGGAAAAAATACAAAAAAAGTAAATATGATTATTGTGTATATTTATGCAAGCTACGGGATGAATCATTTATCTATCTTTTCCTTTATGTTGATGATATGCTGATAACCTCGAAGGATGAATGAGAGATTCAGATGTTAAAAGCTTAACTAAATTTAGAATTTGAAATGAAGGATTTAGGAGAAGCTAAAAAAATTCTTGGTATGGAGATATGAAAAGATAGAAAATTAAGGAGACTTTGTTTGACTTAGAAATAATATATGAGAAAAGGTACTAAAGCGTTTTAGGATTAATAAAAAGACAAAATCAGTTAGTACTCCACTTGCTCCTCATTTTAAGATCAATGCATTTTTATCTCTGAAAAGTGATGAAGAACAAGAATACACGTCAAAAGTTCCATATGCAAATATTATTGATAGCTTGATGTATGCAATGGTGTGTACGAAGTCTAACATTTCACAAACAGTTAGAGTTGTGAGCAGATACATGCATGATCCTGGTAAAGGACATTAGCAAGCTATGAAATGGATATTGCAGTATATTCAGAATACTGCAGATGTTAATATAATGTTTGAGCGGGATGAGAAAATAGGTTAGTATATAGTTGGATATTGTGATTCCGCCTATGCAGGTGATTTTGTAACATCACATCTTATGCATTTAAGTATAACCTATCTCTGTATCAAATAATCACATATAGCATGCTGGAAAAACAAAATATCCTGTTAATAGTAATAGTAATTTTTTTTATATCCTGTAATTTCATTCAATGACTTTGCAAGTCTCATATCCTGTAATTTCATTCAATGACTTGCAAGTCTCATATCCTGTAATATTATTCAACGACTTTGCTAAGTTAACACTGAGGTTTTCACCACAACATAATATATATCACATATATCAAAACATAAACTTTACACATAAGTATTTTCGAGTTGCTTTCATTTATACATTTTTAAACTCATTCCAAAATGACTATACATATTCAAGCATGTAAATACAAAACATATATTACATATTTTCATGTTTGTGTGAAATGCAAGGAGAGAGAGTGATGAGGCTTGGCTAGTGACATGTGCTCCATGTCTTTTATACGCTACTCAAAATGAGCTATCACTTTTCTTTACTTGAAAAATGATGCAAATTGATGAGTTGCGACTCAGTGAGAATAACCATCAAATGAGATCTAAAGTACTGAACAACTCATAATAATAATTCACAAATCCAATACATACCATGTATTCCATTCCATTCATCAGTATCATATAAATATCAATAAAGTTGAAACATATAATCATTACTCCTTACGTATGCAAATGCTTTGCTTATTTCATTTGTTGTGACTAAGTTAAACAGACATTATCTCGGGTTTCCATGTGAACATTTGTCATGTGAACATTTGCATTTGCTAGCTAGCTTGATCATTTGTTTCATTTGCACATTTGTTGGGCCATAGGCCTCTTCTTTTACTTTACAATATCGATTAACTAGTCACAACGCCTTTTTAGTCCATATGCATATGCACTTGTATTTAAGCATTCATCAACCATTGCATCTTTATCATATACAACATACATATATTCCATATATACCTCATATGTCACGCATATACCTTGCATATACTATACATATACCATGTATATATATCACATATGACAAACATATACCTCAAATATACCATAAGTATACCATTTATATGTACCACAATGTCACAAATTATCCATCGTTATATTATCAAGGACCAATCATGACAATCATATGAATCACATAACAAGTAACATTCATTTGCACTAAAGAATTCAATTGATAATTAGACTCACCGTTCTCCTTTGATTCCGACCCTTAACTTATTGTCTATCCACTCCTTGTGGGCCTCCAATATGTTGTGAGCCTAATATGAAAACATAATCGATTAACTCATGATTAGGTAGACTTAATGTGGCTTAAACAAATTAATATGCATTGTTCATGTCAATAGTTAAGATTTTTCCTATGAGGCAATGTGACCTTATGGGACTGTTTAGCCTATAACTTTTTCTATACTTGACTAATTAATCTGATTATTATTCCTAATTAAAAATAACATATAATTATAGAACATATTAAAATTTCAGACCAATTGGATCTTTGTAAAAATTTTGGTGGAATTTCTAAGTGTGTTATATTTTCTGTCTTGTTTTCTGCCTTTAGGCAGTTTCAGGGTACTCATTTGGGTTTATTATAACTTATAATATATAAGTATTATTTTAATGAAAATTTAAAAAAACTTATATGGGTTCATATAAAACATTTTTCATGTTTACAATGTTTATCGATTATGTCTCTAAGGTCTTCAAATTATAACAAATATTTTACTGGTCTAGAATAGAATTGGCTTTCAAACCAGTATGACTTCTAAAGACCATAACTTAGTCTATACATAACATATTAAACTGAAATTAGTACCAAAATTTAGCTAATACATATAAATATAACTTTTCTGTTTTGATAATTTACAGAATCTAGCTCTAACGAGCCCAAATTAGCCAAACAAGTTTCTAGATCTGCCCAGGGCACCCCATAGGCAGTTCAAATCATGGAACAGTCAAATTTACAAGAGCTATGAACCTGAAATTTGGTATACAGATACATAATACATATATATACAACTTTTATATTTTTAGGTACTTCAAATATTGGCTTTAACATATCCAAAACTAACAAATACAATAGCTAACTTACTTAGGATTAATATCCGGACCAGTTTCAATACGAAGAGGATATCTCATTCTATACATAACATCTTGCAAATATATTTATATATTCATAAATTTAAGACACAAAGGAACAAATTTTGTGTTTTAAGATTTTCCAGAATCAATTTCTATTGATATCAAAATCGGGTTGCAAATCAGTGCCTATTAATGAACCTTAACAACTCAAATCAACCTTATAGCAATAAGAATTGATTACTTACCAAGAACAAACTTGCAAGGGATAAATTTGCCTCAAAAATCAAGTGAAACAAGGAAGAATTGGTGGCTGGAACTTGAGAGAAAATAGGTTGAATAAATGAAACAAAGAAGAAGAAGAAGAAGAAGAAGGTGAGGATGGAAATGAATATGGTGGCTGCCTAATAAGTTAAAAGGCATCACCATTTGTTTCACCCGTCCACTCCTTTCTTTTTTTTTTCTTTTTCTGACTTTTTATTTTTATTTTTTTATTATTTTATTTTATTTTATTTTATTCTAATTATTCTTATTATTATTACACAATTCAACACAATATGCAATTTAACCTTAATCTAGTCATTTTGCATACTTTAATTTGGTCACCTTATTTCATTTATTTTTTAATACTTTTTATCCTCATTTAGATTATAAATACACATGTATGACTCGATACAATTACAATGTATTAGGAACGTAGCTAGTGCGTGTCATTGACTTGTTCCTATGAAAATACGTATGAAATGCATGTGTTCAATTTAATTATATGCAAGATGCATATGTTCAAATGAAATGCATGTGGGGAAGGTTGAGGATGTTACAGATTTAGACAAACGTCGATCTACTACCGGTTATATGTTTACACCTGCAAAAGTATCGATTAGTTGGAAGTCCACCTTACAGTCAATAGTTGTCTTGTCTACAACAGATGCAGAGTACATGACAGTTTCAGAAACAGTTAAAGAGGAAATTTGGTTTTAGAAATTGCTGAACGAGTTTGAAATTGGTCAGAAACATGTCAAAGTGCATTTGTGACAGTAAAAGTGCTATTATCGATTATGTGTTTACACTTGCAAAAACACCGGTCAGTTATAAGTCCACCTTATAGTCAACAGTTGCTTTGTCTACAACAGATGCATAGTACATGACAGTTTCATAAGCTATTAAGGAGGCAATTTGGCTTTAGGAGTTGTTGAATGAGTTGGAAATTGGTCAGAAGTATGTCAAAATGCATTATGACAGTCAAAGTGTTATTACTGGTTATGTGTTTACACTTGCAAAAATACCGGTTAGTTGGAAGTCCACCTTACAGTCAATAGTTGTTTTGTCTACAACATATGTAAACTACATGATAGTTTTAGAAGTTGCTAAGAAAGCAATTTGGCTTTAGGAGTTGCTGAATAACTTGGAGATTGGTCAGAATCATATCAAAGTACATTGTGACAGTCAAAGTGCTATTTGTTTAGCAAAAAATCAAGTTTATCATACAAGAACAAAGCACATCGATATTCGATATTATTTTGTACGGCAAATTTTTGATCATGGTGAGATATTCAAAAGATTTTGACTGCTAAAAATCTCACAGATATGACAACAAAAAGTTGTGACATGTGTCAAGTTCCAATATTGTTTGAATTTGATAAATGTTCTTAGAATTTGAAATTGGGCGTTTTCAAAGCGCATTTGAAGATATCACTGAAATTTGTAAAATAAGAGTTTAGAGAATATTTGTTTGGGATTGTGAGATTATCAATGTGGAGATTTGTTGAATTTTGGTAATCTCCCAATTCCACATCGGAAGTGGGAGAGGGAGGTAGAAAAATATTAATTTATAAAAAAAGTTTCATCCTCTTTTAACAAATCATTCCAAACATCAATCTCTTACTTCTAAGATTAGTTGTATTTTCTTTTTTTCTTATAATATTTCACTTTGTAATATTTCTTTGAAATAGCGGAATATTAGTTTAGTAGTGTTCGATGATATACCCATAATTGACCGAATCTCGTAAAATTTTGGTGTTTCCTTTATTGTTTATTTAATAACTATTGTTGGGTAATTTATTTTAGTGATATACTGTGCTTTAAATTATCTAAGAAAAATTTTATCACTAAAAATCTAAAAATATAAGTAAGTTAGTTTTTAAGAGAGACCATTTGTGACTCCACCAACTACCTGAGAATTTTTTTAATTTTAATTTTTGATACAATTATTTATTTTGGTGGAAAATAATTTGATTTTCACGACATATAATTCATTACTATAGCAAGAAATAGTTGGTTTATTAATGGTGATTTTTTTTCAAATTCCACGAGTAATAACAAAGAACAAATTTGACTTACATAATTAAAAAAAAATTAAAAACAAGTAAAATTTTGTTAAATTATAGGAGGGACTCAATTAGAGATTTATATTATAACCAAAAATCTTTAATTTTAATATAAATTTTCTGATGTATATGAGGAGAATAAAAGTAATTAATATTAAATGAATAAATTAAAATTAATATTATTTGGTAGCAAAATAACGATCTATGAGTCTATGAGTTGTCAAAAGAAAACGTGTAATGATAAATAATTTTTGGGTATGAAAATAATTAGTCATTTAGCTGCCAAATTACTCATTAGTTTGGTACAACAACTGAATGAGACCTCACAATCACTAATTACCAAAATGAGTAATGATAAATAAATAAAGGTTAGTTATTATTTATTTCATGAAGTTTGATATAATACACTAATACACTAATACTCTTCGAGATTTGAAAATTATGTTATTTGTTATCTTTAATTTATCATATTATACTAATAAATTCTTTCGTTAGATTTTCTGTTAGAAAAAAATTTAAATTATTATGAAAAGACAAAAAAAACTATTTTATAGTAATTTTTTCTAATAAAGAAAAATTATTATTTACTCCATGAGATTTAACATATTACACTAGTGTGCTCTTGATGTGTTAAATTTATATTATTTGCTATATGAGATTAAGAGTAGTTTTGATTTTTTTTTAATTATCTAATTCTCTCATTAATGGTAAAAGTATTAAAATTGACAGAAAAACTATATAATCTGACGGAAATAAATTAAGAAAGTAAATAATATAATTTTAAAACTTCAAAGGGTACCAGTGTATTATATCAAAACTCATGGGTAAATAGTAATTAACTCAATAAATAATTGTGATTACTTAGTACTTTGGAAGTTAAGTCTCATATAACTTCAACAAAAATAGATTTGATGCATTATCAATGCAAAACGGTTAACGCAACACAATCAGCTGTAACATCAAACAACAAAAAACACAAAACATCACAAAGTGAATGGACAAATTGACAATCGCATCTGCAGATTGTATAAAATGCTCAATATTGTAGCTTGGTTGGAGCAGTAAGATCTATCGACTGTGGATCGAACTAATGAATTAGGAGGAAAATTTGAGAAGTACAGATCTTAGAGGCCTAAATGATGAAGGCAAAACTAGCTTTTACACGAGGAAAATGCTATACTTCTTGAATGGTTTGGCCTTTCACTTAAGCCACTTCATGCCGCTGCAGAGAGGGCTCGACCATGAGCAGAAGGAGATTATAACCTTATTTCACATTGCGTTTGGAAAATTGTTAACATGTTTTTCACATTGAATAAATTACAGTTTATTCTTCTAAAATTTAACAAATTACAACTATAAATAAATTTTAAAAAAATTAACAATTTACCCTATTTTCTTTCATAAAAATGTAGTTTAAGATAATAATTAGGAAGATTGAGACTTAAATATTGTTGAGTTGAAGAAGGGAATGGAAATTGATGGCTTAACATTTTTTCTTTCTATTGATGCTGAATATATACAAAGAGATTTTGATATGTGCAGTAACACAAATAAGCTAATTTCCTAGAATCAAAGGATTGCAAATAATTATAATAAATTACAAAATATTGATAATGATAGAGCCACTAATTAAGGAGTTTCCTATAATATGCCCCCTTAAGATGGAGCTCCGGAGGAGACACCAATCTTGACCCGAAGTGTATTAAAATGGTTGCATGCAAGAGGCTTGGTAAGAGCATATGCAAGTTGATCTGCTGATGAGACATGAGTAACCCGGAAAGCGCCAGATTGCACTTGATCACGAACAAAGTGGTAGTCAATGGCCATATGCTTCATGCAAGAGTGAAAGACTGGATTGGAGCACAAATAGGTAGCACCCACATTGTCACAGTATATGACTGGAGAAGTGGGAAGAGCAACACCAAGTTATGTGAGAAGAGAGCAAATCCAATTGATTTCAGAGGCAGTAGCAGCAACTGATCGATACTCAGCTTCAGTAGATGACCGAGCAATAGTTCGCTGCTTCTTAGATGACTAAGAAATAGGATGGCGACCAAGATAAATGATGTAGGCACTAGTGGAAGTATAATCATCCTTGTTGCAAGCCCAATCGACGTCAGAAAAAGGCATGGAGAGATAGTGAATTGTCCTTAGGAAGAAATAATCCATAAGACAATGTGCCACATAAATACCGAAGCAAATGTTTTGCAACATTCCAATACTCTGATGTTGGACAATGCATGAATTGGGAAAGCTTGTTCACTGCATAAGCTATGTCTGGACGGGTGAGAGAGAGATACTAAAGACTGCCAACAATAGTTCTGTACATCGTGGGATCAGTCAAGGCAGTACCAGAATGGAGAGAGAGAGAGCACCATCTGTAGCTAGTGGCGTGGCAAAAGGTTTGGCTTTTATCATGTTTGTCCGAGCAAGGATGTCAGAGATATAACGACGTTGAGTGAGAAACATGCCTGAAGAAGTATGAAGGACCTCTACTCCAAGGAAATATGATAAGGAACCAAGATCCTTAATTGAAAAATGTTGTGCTAACCAATCAATGAACTGTTGAAGAGTATGAGAATGTGATCCTGTGACAATGATGTCATCCACATAAACAAGGAGAAAAATAGTAATAGCACCAGAGTTGAAGAGAAACAAAGATGCATCAACATGGGAGTTAGTGAAGCCAGAATGAAGGAGGAATTGTCGAAACTCATTATACTAAGACCGTAGAGCTTATTTAAGTCCATAGATAGCCTTCTTTAACTTTCACACATGTGTGGGATTATCTTTGTCAATAAATTCTGAAGGTTGAGTCATGTAGACATCTTCCAGAAAATGACCTTGTAGAAAGACATTATTAACATCCAATTGACGTAATGTCTAACCACGAGTGAGGGCCAAGCTAAGAACAACACGGATGGTGGTAAGTTTAACAACAGGGCTGAAGGTATCATGATAATCTATGCTAGGGCGTTGATGAAAGCCTTTTGCAACAAGTCGTGCTTTATACCTGTCAAGAGAACCATCAGAAAGTTGTTTAGTACAAAAAACCCACTTACATCCCACAAGATTTTGCATTAATGCAGGAGGAACAAAGTCTCAAGTTCCATTCCGAACTAAAGCATCAAACTCATCTGACATAGCCTGACGCCATTTTGGGTCTTTAAGTGCTTGGGTAACTGTGTGAGGTTCAAGGTCGGATGATTGAGAAATAGTGGCTATTAGATTCATTTTAGTCAAAGTTTTATGTATGTTATTTTTGGCTCTAGTGGTCATGGGATGAATGTTTTGCGGTAGAGAGGAGAGAAGATGATTGGGAGGGGAAAATGAGTTATGGTCTGATGTGGGTGTGTGAAGGGAACCGAACTCAAGAGGATTGATGGGTGTAATAGTGGATAAGGGTACATTGGATGATGGCGTAGTGAGTGGACGTGTCGTCATTGGAAAAATAGAAATTGAGGGAAGCCATTCAGACAGAGTTTCAGAAGATGAACGAGAAAGAGTAAGATGTTTAGTGGCAAATGGAAATGAAGTTTCAAGAAATTTAACATGATGAGAAATGTAAATTTTAGAGGTAGATGTATCAAGACAAATGTATGCACTTTGGGTGGGAGCATAACCAAGAAATACACATGGAGTGGAGCGTGATTCTAATTTATTTGAAGAATAAGGACGAAGCCAAGGATAGCATAAACAACCAAACACACGAAGTTTTGTGTAGTTGGGTGAAAAGTGAAATAGTTTCTCAAATGGAGTGGAAAAATGAAGAGTGGGAGTGGGCAAACGGTTTATAAGATAAACAGCTGTGGCAAAAACATATGTCCAATAGGCGAGAGTCATGGATGCATAAGTGAGAAGGGAGAGACTAGTTTCAACAATGTGTCAATGGCATCATTCAGAAAGGCCATTGTGCTCCGGTGTATGAGGAAGGGTTGTAAAATGAGATATACCATTAATGGAGAGAAAATTTTTGAGAGCTTGGTATTCACCACCATTATCTGAATATAAAGTAACAATGCGATGATTGAATTGGTTTTCAACTAAAGATTTGAAACGAATAAAAACATCATACACATGAGATTTTCGTTTTAAAGGATAATAACAAGTGTAACGTGTGAAATGATCAACAAAAATAACATAGTATTGAAAATCATCGACAGAAGAAACTAGATATTTCCAAACATCAGAAAACAGAATTTGAAGGGGGTGAGAAGAGGTAAGAGTAGAATTGGAAAATGGAAGCTTGTGACTTTTATTGCAACAACAAGCATTACAATTTATTTGAGTTGACAAAGTGCTAGACAATGGTAATGAAAATTTGGAAATAATGGATTTCAGAATAGCAGAAGAGGGATGGCCTAGTCTAGAGTGTCATTCAAACGAAGTGGTTTTGATACTGGAGAAGGCAAGTAATGGAGAGGAAAGAGAAGACGATGTTGGCCACTCATATACGCCATCTTTAGATTGTCCTATCAGAAGGATTTCCCCATGTTTATATCCTTCACATAAAAGGTAGATGGTGAGAATTCAACATAAACATTATTAGTGGTGCAAAATTGATAAATAGAAATTAAGTTCTTTTGCATAGAAGGAACACAAAGAACATCATTTAATCTAAAGGTGTCAGAGGAGGTAGGTAAAGTGGTGGAACTAGTGTGTGTTATCTAAAGACTCGAGCCATCACCACTCATGACATCATCAGAACCGTGATATGGACTATGTAATGAG
Source organism: Triadica sebifera (assembly GCA_023653625.1). Classification (NCBI taxonomy): domain Eukaryota; kingdom Viridiplantae; phylum Streptophyta; class Magnoliopsida; order Malpighiales; family Euphorbiaceae; genus Triadica; species Triadica sebifera. The sequence goes on from CM042908.1 coordinate 1,651,094, forward strand.
AGGTTGCTCAAGTCAGATGTAACATGGTGTGATACCCCGCTGTTAAGTAGCCAAGAGGGAGTAGTAGTTGAGCCAATAGTCACATGACTAGCACATGGTTGCCATGATGGTGGTGAGTGAGATCTTATATGCCCTTGTGAACGTGGAGGTTGTGTTTGTTGATAAGAGACAAGTCAAAATAGGGAACAACATTTGATAGTATGTCCTTGAATACCACAAGCTTGACAACGGCCTAAATAAGGTTTGGGTTCTCTTTGATCAGTAGGAAGTGTATATGGAAAACTCATTGTGTGTGGATTGGTGGAGGGTGAGCGCCAATGTGGATGATTCCGAATCATAGTGGTGTTTTCCGTTGCTAGAAGTGACAGAAGAGGAGATTGGTTTGACTGAATGGAGGCTTCCTTGTTGAGAAGTTTCTCATGAAGTTCAATAAAGGAAATTGGCATGTCACGGGCATTGACAGCATCAATAATAGATTTGTACTCATCACCCAGCCCTTCAAGCACTCGATCAATAAGATCCTCATCATCAAGTGGTTTATCGAGAAGAGCAAGTTCATCTGCACAAGTCTTTATTGTCTGCATGTATTCATTGATGGATTTAAAGCCCTTGGTACACCGTTGTAATTGTTCTTTTAATTGTTTAATATGACCACAAGATGGTTTGGCATAGGTGTTGGCCAAAATTTGCCATGCATCATGAGAGGTGTTGGAGCGGGCAATAAGAGGTTGCAAAGGGACAAAGATAGCACCAATGAGAACACTAAAAATGAGACGATCTTGTCGTTTCCAGATGGTGTAGGTTGGGTTTGGGGATGTGACACCATTGGTGATTATGGTTGGTGATGGTGAAGGGTTACCATGAATGAAATGATGCAGATCATAACCTTCAAGAAGAGATTGGATTTGCAGGCTCCAGGTAAGGTAATTATGGGATGATAGTTTGGTGATGTTAGAGAGATTTATAGTGAGTAAGTGATTTTGTGGATCATGGGTATTGTGAATGGCGATGAGACTGTCGGTAACAGTGAAGGAAGTGTCTGAAGCCATATTGATGATAGAATCTGTAAATATTATAGCTTAAGAAAATTGAGGCTCTGATAACATGTTGAGTTGAAGAAGAGAATGTAATTGATGACTTAACATTTTTCCTTTCTATTGATGCTGAATATATACAAAGAGATTTTGATATGTGCAGTAACACAAATAAGCTAATTTCCTAGAATCAAGGGATTGCAAATAATTATAATAAATTACAAAATATTGATAATAATAGAGCCACTAATTAAGAAGTTTCCTCTAATAAATATATTGGTTGATCTATAGTTACAGTAATTAGTAACGAGTAAAAATCATAAACTCTTATAAAATATCATTAAACTACATATGAAACTCTAAAAAATTCACACAAAAATATCTCAAATATAGAAAAATAATGCGATATATTATATTGCAGTATTTAAAATTCATATAGTATCAAATAAACGAGATTTTATTAAATAACATAAGAGTAAATTATTAATTTTTTTAAAAATTTATTTATAGTTGTAATTTATTAAAATTTCAAGAGAGTAAACTGTAATTTATTAGTAAGATTCGGAAAAAAAAAACAAAATTCTCAATTTAAAAATAAATATTAAAAAATGAATATCCAATAAATATATTTTGTTTTATTATCATTAATTTCATATTCTCTATCTATCTATCTATCTATCTATCTATCTATCTATCTATATATATATATATATATATATATATATATATATATATATATATTGTAGAGGCTGAATCTCAATTGGTTTATATACCCTCTTTCTTAAATAATTCATTAGCTTTCTAATTTTAATACTTAAGTGTTAAGGTTAACTTTAAATTTTATAGTTAATAAATAAAAAAATAAAAAAAATTCAAATCAAACTTGACTTTGAACACTTGCATGGTACGTGCTTGAGCTAGCTACCAAACTTGTACTGTCAATTGAAATCAACACGCACATAAATTTCAATGGTTTCAAAGACGAATTGCATATGTTAATAGCATTAGCACCTAGAATTGATATCAAACAACATTTATTCATTAATTAATGGACTAATAAGTCAATTTTCTAAAATATATAATATAGTTATTCTTAAAATTAATTAATTACCTTGACAACATCAAATGAATCAAAAATATGCCCCACTTGGTAGTAGGTAAAGCAATGATGTCCAGCTAATCACATGTTTCCAACTTCATATTTTTCAATTAATATCAAGAAGGAATCCTGTGGGTTTACACACGCCTTTCAATTATTTATTTGCATGAATATGTCTTTATCCTATTATTTTAATTGAAAGGTATGTGGCTGCCACACGCCTCACTTTTTAATTTCCACTTACATTTCTTAGTTTAAATTATTGGTCTTCACTACATATTAAAAAAAAAGAGAGAATAGTCTTTACTCCTTTTATTGTTATTTTTTTTACAAAAAATAAAGAAAATTGGCTGTAGAATTGAAGATTTTACAAATACAGTCAATAATTATTTATAAATTTACTATAATATAAAAAAATTAATTGTACTCCATGAATATATATATATTTTGAAATGAAAATATATTATTAGTGAAAATTTCCTTAGGAAACTTGAATGCAATTACTAGCTAATTGATTGAATGGTCTCAACTTGCATATTTTTTAGTATTTCTTGAAAGGTATGTGGATGTCATTATGAATTTGAAGATATTTCTTTAGTTTAAAGTGGTCATTGGCTATTAAAAAAAGAATAATAATAATGGTATGAAACTACATGGCAATTGCCTGTTTCAGCACTCCCATGGAATTCATAAATGATTATTTTTGACTTGCTGGCTATAAATAGCAGGATGGTGAAGGCTTCTTTGCTTCACATATATTTATAGCATTACACCTTTCCTTTCACTGATTAGTTATAAAGGTTGAAAGCTTTGTTTCAATTCGGTTGGCATGGCAAAGTTTTTCACATATTTGGGTTTGTTTGTAGCAATCTTGTTGATATCTCCAGCTATGTGTGCTTCTCTAAAGAAAGGGTTTTACAGAAAAACATGTCCATTGGCAGAGAGCACAGTGAGAAGCACCGTTAAAAATGCCCTTGCTAATGATACTGCCATTACTGCTGCCCTTATTAGGCTTCATTTCCACGACTGTTTTGTAAGGGTAATCATCTTTAACATCATTTCTTCTTGCTCATCAAATTCATATAGTGATCTTTTTTTTTTTTTCTAGAAAAAAGAAAGTTGATCAAAGAGGTATTTCAATCTTATGAGACAAGATTTGTCTAGACTCAGATTCAAAACTTTTTTCATGAATAGGATTAATGATAAAATGCCACATATAATTAAGTGGTTATTAATTTATTATATGGCAATTTATATATCATTAGTTTGATCCACAAAAAAATTCATGAATCAGCTCCAAACAAGTATTTTTCTATTGGGATTTTAATTGTTTTTTTGCTAAATCATCATGTATATATTTATAGACCGATTAAATAATATAATGTCATGCACAATAATGATACTTTACAAATACTATAAATTGATTATAAAAATTATTTTTTTCTTTTAACATGACACTAAATTACTAGTAAAAAATACAAATAAAATATAAATAATAATTTTTCTTGCAGTATATATATGTATTTTTACTCTCTCTATATATAGGCAATTTGATTATAAGCTTCTCATTTAAAATTTGGTTATATATATTTCATTCATCAAGACACAAGTATTCAATTATCAAATTATTTTATTTTATTATATAAATATTATTGAAAATGAAAACGTGACAGTCTATCATTAAAATAGTCTATGAAAAAAGTCATGTACCAAGTCTAGACAAAACTTTTCCATTGAAATCAGGTCAAATATATCAAATCGAATTAATGACTAGATTATGATTAACATAGTTTAATTTTTCTGTTTGATCGGTCTGGTCTGAACTGATTTCACGATTTGATCTTGATTTGAAAGGGTTGTGATGCCTCTATTCTTCTTGATTCCACCCCAAGCAACAAAGCAGAAAAAGATAGCATGGGGAACAAAGGAGTAGGAGGCTTTGAGGTGATAGATGAAGCCAAAGCCAAGCTAGAAGCTCTATGTCCTAACACAGTCTCATGTGCAGACATAGTAGCCTTTGCAGCTCGTGACAGTGTTACAATCGTCGGCGGCAAGTACTATGTTGTTCCTGGTGGCCGCCGCGATGGAACCACCTCACTGATAAAAGAGGTTACTGAAAACCTGCCTGATGCGTTCTTTAATGCACACCAACTCAAGAAAAACTTTGCCAGCAAAGGTTTATCATTAGAAGAAATGGTGACACTTTCTGGAGCTCACTCCATTGGTGATTCTCATTGCTCCTCCTTCTCCAAGCGTTTATATTATTTTAATTCAACTTATGCACAAGATCCTTCCATGGATGCTTCCTATGCCAATTTCTTGAAAACTAAATGCCCAAAAACTCGTGGGGTTGATGACCCTATTGTGTCCTTTGATCCCTCGACACCAAGCAGGCTTGATAATAATTATTACAAGAATTTGAAGAGCAAGAAGGGGCTGCTGTTTTCAGATCAGATTCTTTGGGATAGTTCTTTAACTGAGAAGATTGTGAAGGAAAATATTAACCATCCTGCTGCTTGGGCTGCAAAGTTTGCTTCTGCTATGGTGCATATGGGTTCCATTGATGTTCTCACTGGATCACAAGGGCAAATCAGGAAGAATTGTAGGGCTGTGAATTATTAAGTTTTACTAGTTCTTAGATAGAAGAATAAAATGGGGTCCAAATAAGAAATTTCCTATACTTTTGGTATTGCAGCAGATGATTTTGTGGTGGTTTTTAATTTTATTTAATTGGATTCAATAGCTTTGCCTTTCTGTCCTTAATGTCATTTAGAATGATGCAAGTCATTTTCTTTTGCTTCACGTACTTGTAATTTATTTAAAATATTTTCTTTTTTGTGTTATATCATGTGTTCTGGATCTGTGTTCAAGCTAGAAATCTTATATTGTCACCATTTTCCTTGCTTATAATAAATATTATTCTATTATTTTTCATGTTAAAAATAATACTTAAACAATTACGTCAGTGTAATAACATTATCATTGATCAAAATCTTCAGTGTTGATTTTTAATTTTATCAAATTTCTCTTTTAACTTTTATTTTGGTATCATTTTTAAGTTATGAAAGCAAATTAAGTTGTTAAAAAAAATCCAAAATTTTGAGCATATTTTTAAACTTAATCAATTCTATTACATCAATATCAATTTTTGCCATTTCATTCAAATTCAAACGGCACTATTATACTGGAAAATTTACAAAAATGGAAAAAAAAAATGATAATAGACTTTCAAATTGACCTACATTAAATTTTTTTTTTCAAAATTACCAAAATCGACTTTTTAAAATTTCAAATATATTAAAACTCAAATTCACCAAAATGGTAAATTTGAAATTGAAATATGATAAAAATGACAAAACTGAAAAGACATGTTGATAAAAATGATTAAAAAAAATTATAGGTATTTTTGAAGTAAAAACTTAAAAATGGGTAAATCATAAGATTTCCTAGTTGATATATTTTGATTGTTAAATCATAGAGGAAATTACATTGTTTACTGTTTTTTAAGAATTTTTTTTTTCAATATTACTTATGTTTTTTTTTTCAATTTTACCGAAATCCAATTTCAATTTTTCCTTTTTTTGTTAATTTCTTAAAAATAATATTTTATCTTATATCATTTATTGTGCGCAATATTATTGGTTGTAACTTTCCACTTCTTTTTTGGATTTTAACTTTCCATTTCGTTTGTTTGTTTTTCTTCCTATTTTCATCATTTCTAGCGTTCGGTTTCAATTTGCTTTCCTCTTATATTTTTTCGTTTGTTTTCAATATTTATTTGTGTTTGCATAATTTTAATGGCTAAGACTCCATCTAAAAGAGTTAGAAAGTCATTTCATCGTATTATTGAAAAAATGTGAAAGTCGATTAGTAGTGTGAAAAGGGGTGATTTTGTTCGTATAGTGGAGAAGGATATTGGTTCGAAAAAGCGTAGATTTAATGTGGAGAAATATGGTTCGAAGAAGGTGAGGGATGATGTTATTGGTTTAATTCAGAGTGAGGCTGGTTTAGTATGTAATATTTGTTGGATTAAAGAAAATGATACATAAATTTAACTATTTTTTGAAAATATTTAATTCATATGAATTTTAGTTTGATATTTACATATACTTAATATATATATATATATATATATATATATATAATTTATTCAATATTTATTGAAATTTTACTATTTATTTACCTAATATTTACTATTTTTTACATTATAAAATATCTACCAAACATGTACCTAATGCTTACTGTCTGTTACATTTATCCATTATTTACTCTATATATACTAAATATATACCCAACATTTAACCAAAGTTTACCTGACGTATACATCTATCATTCATCATATATTCACTTTTTTGTCAACATTTATGCAATAAAGTAAATCATATAAAACATTAACTAAACATTTTTATCCATTGCTTGTATATGTTTTGTTGTTAAGATTTTTTTTTCACGAACATGATATTGGTTTTACAATTTGCTTCATATCTATGTTACTATTCAAAGTTAGATTTGTTATGTAATAATATAAAATTTGTATAATGGTTTATTTTTTTTTAATTTTACATTGATTTGTAATTGTAATTTTATATAATAATTGATAATTGTGTTACATACCTAGTTATGTTTCTTTTTTTTTTTGGTGCTTTGGTGTTGAGTTTGTTGTGGATGATGTGGATTGATGCAAAAGAAGATGTGAATTATTGAATATTAAATAACTTTATTGCTCAAAGTTGATGATGATGAATGCTGAAGATTTGTTGAAAAAAATGATGACTGCAAAAGACGTTTATTTATTGGAGTTTAGAAAATGCAGAAGAATACAATATTTTAATTATTATGAATTATTTCAGAAGGATAGTAGAAGAAAAACTCTGAAATTTTGAATATGTATAAACAAAGATTATGTGAGAATTAATTAGGAGAAACTATCGCAGGAGATTTTTGTTTCGGAAAATTTGAAATTTTGAAAAATTGTTTTTGGTAATGTTAGAAAGAAGTTTCTAAGTCAGTATATATTTTTATAATTATTTTAGCGTATTTTTCCATTTTTGTCAAAAAAAAAAGAAGCCTAAATCATATTTAAATGTTTGAATTTTTTGTTGAGCCCAATATGAGGCCCATTAGCCCAATATAAGGTCGGAACTAAGAGAGGCCCATTATCAATCACGAGCAATTGGAGTTTTATACTCGCCTCTTATGGTCTATTTTCTACTTATTGCTATGCGAAAGAGAAACAATTTCGGTTTTTGTTGCATGCAAGATTAAGCATAATTTTCTTGTTTCTTCGTTTACAGGTTTTAAATATCTTCTCTGATTTTCCCGCCAACTGTTAGGGCTGTTTGCTTTTGCATTTTAATGGATAATTTTGCGAGGCTAATTGGATTTTGATTGAATTAGGATTATAAAGGTTTTTTTGTTGAGGCTGTTCAAATACTCAATTACGACGCAGAGCGAGGAGGGAGAGAACATGTATCTCTATATCCCTAGGAAATGGTAAGCAATTTTCTTTTACCTTGTAAAATTAGTTGCTATGTATAATCTTAGATTAGGGATTTTTCTTTTATGTAGTTAAGACTATAAATTAGGATAGTCTGTGGTTAATCATTGGAGTTATTCAATGTAAACATACTTAACAACATATTTGCATGTAGTTGGTTTTGCTACAGTGGTATTAACAGCTTGAGTCAGTTTGGAAGCACAATGCTCTAATTTCTTTTGCCTTGCTTTGTATAATTTCGAATTCGAGTTTGGTGGTGGCTGACTTGGAGTTAATGTCCAGCACTGCCGCGAATAGGCTGATTACTTTGAAGGATCATGCTTATGGGCCAAGTCTCTTTAACTGGGTTTATTGAGTTGGGAAACATTGAGCTGTGTACTCTTAGGACTGTGCCATTAGAGTTTTTTTTTTCTTTTCCAACCCTGAATGAGATTAAGGGTATAAATATCCTTTTAATAGAATTCGGCTAACCTAAGAAAGAACACAAAAGATTTTCTCTTCCCTCTCTCGCACTTGGCTGAAACCCTAGCTAGCACAAAAGGACTGTTGGCCCCCCATCTCCACCGAGGATTGGTTGTTCTTGTCTACATTCTTTGTGTGGATACGCAATCCAAGCTTTATATTGTTGAAGATTGTGACAATCCAACAAGAAGTAAAACTCACATATTTATGAAATCAAGAGCTACAATTAAAGCTATTTAATTTCTATCCGTAGAAATTAGGATTTGAAACCAAAATTAAAATTGCATAGGCAGACTCCTTTCTTGAGTTTTATTTGCTTCCACTATTAATTACTTGTATGTGATACATGTTTAAAAGCCAACAGTTCCTGCACAGGTTATTGTTCTTTCCCTCTTTCAATTCATTAAGCATCTTTAGTCTTAGTCTATAGCTCTTTAGCTTTGTGCTGATTATGGTAACTGTTTCTAATAAATTGATGGGGATGTGTGACAACAATGATGTTTCTCAAACAACATATTGTTTGAAGAAATTGAACACTCTGCTTTTAAAAAAAACTGATCTGGGTACACAAATTATAATAGTTACCAGTTGTAAATAGTTCTGGGATTTGGACTCTTTAATTAAACGTTTAAAACAGTATTCTTGACTTATCCTATGTGTGTTGGTTTTGCAACTTGGTTTGCTTATACAATAGGGGTATTTAGATTAATTAGGAAACTATATTTGGGAGATTCTAACCAATCAGAACTTTTTAAGTCGGTGAGAGTGGGAAGGCAATGGAGGAAAGTGAGTAGTTTTGGGCATTCTAAATGCTAGTGAGAGGTAACTGAAAGTCGAACATTTTGTGAAGTTCCTAGAGGTGGAGCATATAAATGCGTAAGTGAGAATTAGAGCACCACAATGGTACCAAGGCTTGTGGATGAATTTGGTTGCTGTTGAGATAGGCTTTAGCTTTTAGGTGTGGCGACAATGGATTATTTTTTGGAAAGAGTATCAGTTGGGGCCCCGAATTTTTTTTATAATGGTCATTTTGTTCCAAAATCACTTTTGCGCTATATTAACTCGCAACTTTCAATTTGTGGCCATTTTGTTCAATTTATTCTCAATAATACTTTTTTTTTCCTCACAAAATCCCTATCTATCTTGAATTTGTGTAGCAATCTTACAGTCACTGATGCAAAAACGAAGAAAAAAAGATGAAAAAGAGTTGATCCTTTTTTCTTTTTTTTTTTTCTAAAAAAAAGAAAAAAAAGGGATGAAATGGAGCAAAATGAACTTAAATTGAATGATGTGTGCTAATTTTGGCTAAGAGTTGATTTTTGGAGCAAATTGCACCTTCAACCATGGTTTTTATCAGCTTTCAACGTTTTGATGTTCATGCTAAAAATATTAACTGGTGTTTGTGAAATGTCATTGTTGGTTTGGACTTCAGATTATCAAGCATTGTGTAAGTATGCTTCAGTATTCTTGATAATTTACAGGTACTGCCCTTTTTATTCATATTCCAATGATCCATCACTGCTTCTTTTTTTTTTTTCTGTTCTTGAGTTGAGGTTACTATTCACCTTACAGAAAAACAAAACATTCTTGTATCTTGTCTTGTGTCAAATTCACAAAACTGTTTCATTTGTTTACTCATGTTTCTGATTTCTTTTACAGGGTGATGGTGACTGTGCGTTGGATCGGCTTTGGCAGAAGAAGAAAGCTGAAACTCGCTATGTCCGAGATTGCCCCTTTTAATGGGGCGATTTTTTTGTTGTTTGTGAATTTGAGATGCTTCTTTATGAGTTGTAACTGAAAATTAATATGATTTTTGTTGCATTGAACATCTCCTTCAAAATGATGCCAGGGAAATGAAAAGAATTTTGATTTCTGCTGCGATTCACTAAATTAGTGAAAAAAAAATCCCTCTTTGAGGGGAAATTATTTCCCTCTTTTTTCATTGATTTCCCCAAAAAAGAGTTTTATAACCCAATTCCTAGAAGAAAATTAGGAGCAGGAAACAATGGTTCTTCAGTATTCGACGTCAAAGTTGAAAAATGGGTGACGACTGAGGACAATAGAAGACTAGTCAGAGACGTAAATCAATAATTCATCCCATAAATCTTGGCATCTTAAATAAAAGTCCGACAAAGCCAGATTCCAAGCTTCAATTGAGCTCTGCGATTTCAGTTTGAACTCAAAATTCCACACTCACAAGAACAAAAATTGAATACTATGACCGTATGTGGAAACTCCAGTCAAAAGCCACCATTATCTCCTTCTTCAAGGTTTACTTCTCCAATCCCTTTACTGATTTTAATTTTTCAGGCTATGCATTATAATCTCACTTTTTTTCCTTTTTAATCTGATAGGGAGATGATGGTAAACTTGCTTTGATATTGGACTACACGATCTTTAACCCTCAAGGAGGAGGCTACCCGGCGGACACAGGATTCATCACTGCTGCTACTGCTGATTCCAGCTTCAAGTTCATCGTTCAAGATGTTCGATCCAAGGACGGAATTGTACGATCTTCGAGTTTTATATGCTTTTCTTCTTCGTTTTATTTCTTAATTTGTTTGGGAATCATTATGGCGTTGAGGAGGAGAATTCAACGTTAACGGCACCGTTTTATATTTGCTAGGATATTAACTGAATCACAACAGGGAATCTTATTTTTTCTTAGTCTTTTTTTTGTTTTTTCTTCTTATTATTCAGGTTGCATTCAGCTGGGTATTTGCTGGATGGGTGTATGCAGAAAGTGGGATTAGGATATCTGAAGCCAGGAAAAGGCTACCATTTTTCTGATGGGTATATTTTCAGCCTCCTTTCAAACTCAGTTACATGTTATGCATGGATCTGTTTCTTGCTTTTGCGATGCCTCTCGTCTGCTTTAATTTAGGTTCTTAATCTCTGCAAAAGCTTTTCAGAATTATCATCAGGTTGGCATGATTCACATGGAGCTGTCATTCAGTAGGTTAACTTCACAAAAGAGGCGTATTTATATGGCTTGTTTTAGGTTATTAAATTTTAGCATTATTGGTTGTATAGAAGGAATAAAAGCTGAATTTCTTTTTTTAAAAATTTTGTTTTTCTTATTTAGTTTCTTTCCCTGGGGTTTGGGGTAAAATTTAGGCACTCCTTTTATGCGTTTGATTGTAAACTTAAGAATATTGAAGCTTTATACCTCTTGAGTCCTAGCTAAGTTACAAGATTCAAGCTTCAAAGTGTTTTTATGTGAAATTTTGATTGTTTCCTTATTAGGTTGCATAATTCTTTTTGGCAAGCCATTTGTTGAATACAAAGGGACAGTTCCTCAAAATGAATTGCAAAGCAAGCAGAAATAAATAGAGGTAGAAGCTAGTGCATTAATAGCTAGAGGAGGCAAAGTATGTTCCTCCCGTTTTTTAGTATGCTAGGTGAATTCGTACCAGAATTTTGTTATTTTATTGCTAAAAGTCTTTTCTTTATTTAATACAGATTTCTGCTGCTGTATTGCCATATGAAGAGGCGTGTGACTTGTGTGGTGGTTCACTCCCGGATTATATTCCCAAGGTCCTGATTCGAAAACATTTTGTCTTTTGTATTCAACTATTTTGGCATATTATAAGGTTCATGTTGGTGGTCTTCGCCTACTTAAAAAATGAGTGAAGCACAAATGTAACATAAAAATGTAACCTCAGTTTTTTAAGTTGGTATTATTTGTTTCCATCTCGGTGCAACATACTATATGCTTTCTTTAACCTCTTTTTGCATCTCTTTCAGGGAAGCACTCCCCGTATTGTAAAGTTAGGAAATCTTCCTGGCTGTCGTTGTGGTGATACCCATGTTTTTAACATTTCAGAGATTAGAAGTATGAAGGTAATGCCAGTTACTTCAACTTTTCAACATCTAAGAAGTGTATTTATAATGGCTGGTATTTCTACTTCACGATCGTTGTAGACAAAGATTGTGCACTGGGGAGAAAGTTTATGGTCGCCCACTCAATTTAGTCCCATTTCTGTGTCATCTGGGATTGAAATGTATATAAGATAAATAGCTATTTTACCATGTGAAGCTTTTGCTTAATTTTTTTCTATTGTTTCTTTCTTATCTACAGAATGCTATGGTTTCATTTCTTCAGACCATCTATTCGATAATTTTTGGTTCCATTATTCTTCCTATTTAGTATTTAAATTTTTTCTGGTATCTGGACTCTTGCATATGCACTACTGCCCAACAACATACATTTTGCTGCCAAATAAAATACAAAGGACGAGAATATAAAATTGTTGTGTTGTTAGGTTATGACCTTCTAATTTGATCATCTCCATTCTTAATTACTGCAATTACATTGAAGTTCTACTACATGAAGGGTGGAATGCATTTTTCTGCCTAAATTTTTTATTTTTAAAAATTTGGATGACTAGTATTTAGCTTTTTGTATCATGAATTTGATATTGTTCAGGTTTCTCAAATTCAGACAAAAAAAGGAGTGATGAAAGTCTTTTACACTGTTGGATCCTAATGCATTGTGAGCAAGATCGAGTGCACTATGATGCAAGATATGGCACTTCTAGTGAGTTAACATTATAAGACACAACTTTCTATATTTTTTGTATTATTTAGCTGCTTAAGCTGTTAATATGGAAATAAGTTTCTTTGGTGTCTACCAGTGAATTAGTGATCTAGTATGGATGCTATGAGTTTATATCAGCAGTATCTTGCTATAGTTAATGGAATGCTACTCTAATCCACTCTTCTCTAATATGCTGTAACAATTATTGAAGCAACCGCTGTTATTTTGTTATCTAGTCATTTTAGAACATATGATGCCTTTTCCCCAGGTACCTTACCGTTTTTCTCTCTGCCTCTCTGCAACCTCGCTGTTCAACTTCAATTCCTCTGCCATGTTTATCCGTATGTATTCCTGATTTTTGTATTCCTCATTTACACATTTTATTGTATGCATTTAAAAAAGCCTACATAAATCTCATCTGGGATGTCACGTTATGTTTGTCCTTCCACCTGGCCTTTTTGTGCGCATTGAGTTTTTTGGCTGTCTCATCTGGGTATATACCACTTTCTAGAACTTTTAATTCAAGTAGATACACTGAATTTCCTTTTTGCTATTTGATTTGGCTATGCAACAGCCAACTGGCATCTTGCAAGTCAAACTGTATTTTAGCAGTGAGAGTTAAACCAGCATATATATTATTTCATCATTGGCTTTATAGTTGATAGTTCAGTCTTAATGTCAGGTTGATTATTGGATTTAGCTTAACTTCACCCACTTAGTTGGGCTTAGTTTGTATCTTAAGGAGGAACATGTTGGCCCTTTGCAGTAGCTTTCCAATTCATCCAGCCTCCGGTTAAGTTCGTTCTTTGGTCCTTGAACTCAAATTTATGCAGCATACTGTATATGCTGTATAAGATGTAATTATTAGTCTGCTGTATAAGATGTTTGTTACTTGCATTGAGAGCCTTTTGATTCTAATTATTAGGTCAGTTTTTGATGGAGCTCTTTTATATTGACTAAGCATGGAATCTTCACTCATAAATATAAGACCTAAATTTGTAGCTGAAATTCATCCTAGAATTCCATGAATTGCCACTTTGTTATTGGAATGCATGTTTGGCAAGTTGTTTTGAATGGTAGGAAAAAGAAAAAAAAAAAATCTTTCTGTGCATTTTGCCTATGAGTCAGTCATTCAGTCTAATCCTTGTGGACCATATATCAAATTTATATGGTTGGATAATAATTGGAAATATAGTGGTGATATTTTGTTGTTTAAATCAGTGTTATTTGAAACAGTACCAGGTGGTCGGGCTGAAAAGAAAAAGGAAATCGGCTGCTAATTTTGTATTTGATTTGATGAAAAAATAGATTTTCATTTATACTTTGTCAAGTTGGATATTGAAAAAGAAGAAACTTCAAGTTTAGAGACTAGATTTTGACAATTTTTTACCAGAACCGAATTTGATGAAATTTAAATGGATCAATTTGAAAATCTAAAATTATTTTGATTTAGTCTTTAAAACATGAGTTGATATGAAGATCTGCCGTTTAATGTGACTTGAGATCCAAAAGTGTTAACTCAAAAATGATTCAAATTTAATGATGACTGGAAAATGATTCGAACTTAAAATGAATTAATCTATCAAATTTTAGTCAAATCTGTTAGAGATTATATGTTGTTTTAGATTTAAAAAAAATGAAAAATAAATCAGAAATCAAGCTGTTTTCTTTGGATGTGCTTTTTGGATGGATTTTTTCTCTTTTATTTGTTACACTATTCCTCATAGTTTGGAAATTGGAATTGCAATAGGGTATGAAAACACTTTTTATTTTTTATTTTTTGTAATATCACTTTTTAGTTTTCATTGATATAGAAAAACCCAATTCAGACCCTTTTTGATACTTAGTTTTATAATAATTACATATATACCTATACAAGATTTTTATTTTTTTTATAAATATTTAATTATTTATAAAAAAAATTAATTGGATGTTAATTTTGACAACATGGAATTGAATTAGAGCAGTATATTTGGTATTTTGTTTTATATGGAAATCCTTGTGGTTTAAATTATACAGCCAGCAGTCAGTATAGACACCAAGTGTTATTATGGTCCTCTTGGGAACATCTAATTTCTGGCTCTGCTCATTTTAAACATCTTATTCCAATATATATATTTCTGGTTCAACTGGCACTATTCACTGCCCCAGTTTTCTTCTATGGTCCCCATAATTTGCAACCCTTCATATGAAGTGCCAAAATTCCCAAAAATATTTGAGTTTAATTGTACAAATTTTTATTTGTTGAGTTAAATTATATTTGATAAAACCTATGCTATATATAAATGTACCAACTAGGAGAATTTTTTTTTAAACAACAATGTCTTTATTGTTTATTTTAATTTTCAAGAATAACCTTAGGATAGTTTTGATTAGACCCAATTTGCTAAATAGGATATTTTATTAAAAGAATAATGAAATTTAAAACTAATTAAATTAAATTAAAATTTATCAATCCTAAATAAGAATCATTATGTTAAAATAATAACTAAATTTGTTAAATAGGATACTTTTTTTTTATTAAAATAGGCTGATTTAATTATATTATGTTTGTTATTTCTAATTGAATTTGTTAATTATAAATATAAAGAGAAATAGGACAATTGGAATACACCATGGTCCAATCTTTTTTTTGCGAAGGTCCAACCTAATTTCTTCAGCAAAAATTGTGTAGTTCCTCTTACCCCTCTCACCCCTTATAATTGATATGTTATGTTATATTATAGTTATAGCATTCAAGTTGTTTTTTTTTTAATTTTTGCTATTTGATTTATATTTTTGTTGAATTTAAAAGTAATATTATATTGAATTTTAATTTTGTTAATATAGATATCTGAAAGGACATCCGAATTTACTAGTATTGAAGAGTTTCAACCATCTCAAAAGCAATAAAAAATTAATGCAAGAGTCATTTGATAAGGAACTCTAGAAAATTATAGCAATGGCAATGACAGTGACAATAAATTAAAAATAATTTTAGTAAGTAATGAGGTAAGAATTTTTATTTAATTATGTACTTTTAAAATATTAATCATATATGTTTTTCTACAACATATTTCATAGAATAATATAGATTACTTTGTTAATTATCATAAATTATAATTAGTATCATTTATCAATTATAAAAATTAAACATATTTCATAGAATAATAATATTATTATAAATATATTACTAGTTTAGTAAAATAATAATATTATTATAAATATATTGGATCAATGAATTATCATTTTTTTTAAATTTAACTCAGTTTTGGACTCGATAAAACAAAAATTAAAATTTAGTTATAGTTAGTATAAACATATTTCATAGAATTTGTGAAATTTATTTATTTATTTCTAAATTTAGGTATAAGAAGTAATGCATTTATCATTTTCTTTGCATTCAGATTTTTAAATTAAATAAACAAAAATATAGGTGTATAGCAAATGATGAATATATTAATTTTTTTACATTATATTTATAAGAATTTACAGTTAAATTCTATTAATTTTTTGGAATTCATTAACATCATAAATCTAATTCAATGTAATATAAATTAGGAACTTAGTAGATGAATTACTATTCTTCATGACCGTACATATGTATATAATTTGAAAAAATTTCATTATATATAGGAGAGGAAGAGAGTAGGATTCGGTTAAAACCGAAGTAATGAAGCCGCATAGTTCGGTTGATCAACTGATTTAACCGATAATATTTTAGTTCAGTAAAAGGTTGAGAGAATTATGAATTTTTGGTTATTGGTTAATTCTTGCAGTTAATAAAAAATTAACCGAATTAATCAATTCGCTTAAAATAATTAAATTTTTTTATATTCAATTATATTTTATATTGTAAATTTTTATTTATGCTTAGTTATTATTGTAATTTTTAATTATTTATATTAATTTATATTAAATTTTTAAATTTTGATGTGAAATTAAATTTTAAATAGGTTGTTAAAATTAGAAATAAAAATTATTTAATTGGATTTCGGTTAATTTGAACCAAACCAATAAAATATTTTCGATTAATTCAATCTATTAACCGAAAATTTTAGTTGCAATAAAGGGTTAAAGAATTCTTTTTTTTTTACTCACCGAATTATTATATAAAAGGAAATGGTGTAAAAATTTGAAATGAATTGTTCATCCAATAATTCGAGGATTGACTTATCTAAATTTTTTTTATTAAAAGAAAAAAAAAGGCTTATCTAAATTTTGAGAAATCCAATAAATGGGTCAATCTACGACCTGGTCGCTGCTAAAATTGAATTTACCCACACGCCATAAAAGTTGGATCTCTTACTAAAATTGAATCAATAATTATCATTATTTAAAATAAATATAAATATATTTTTTGAAACTAAATAAATATAGATATATGTTTATTTTATTTTAAATTATATTTTTATAGATATAATTTTTTTTAAATATATTTTCTTCAATGTGAGTTATTATTAATAAACATGAATTTCTAATTATTTTAATTATTTTAATATGTTCTTAATTTATGTAAAAATATATTAAAATTATGAGTAAAAATTATGAAAATAACTATTCACTAATTTTTTAAGATAATACGAAAATAAAAATTACTTTAGTTGCACGCAACTTATAATTCACTTGGTATGATTTCATGAATCGATTTAACAATAAAAATAATAAAAAATCTTAATAATTAAGAAAATAAGTCTATGCCACTTGCCTTAATAATCTTTGTTGTCATTGGGATAGCAACTGGCAACTAGCAAAGCAGACGTTGAATTATGGGTAATTTTAAATTTTGCATTATAATAAAACTATAATTTTTATTTATATAGAATTTTTTTTTCACCAAGTAGTTTTCAATTAATTGAACTATAAATAATTCCCATTTTTTTTTATAGAATTAAACAATTTTTTTTGGAGAACGAAGAAATCGATTATGATATTAGAAAAAATACTTTTGTTCAACATCATCAAAATTTTGATTTATAAAAGTAGTTATTTTATTTAAAAAATTAAATTTAATGGCTTAAAATAATTATAGAGTAAATATTTTAAAAAATATATTAAAAAGAAAATGTTTGATATTAAATAAAATCAAGAAATTAGGGATTGGGATTAACAATCCCATACAACAGTATCTTTAGGATAGTCTTAGAAAATAAAAAATCTCAAGTTATCAACCCATCAAAATAGAGAAATTAATTAAAAAAAAAAAATCAAATCCCACAAAAAGGGTATCAATTTAGGCAAAAGAATTGCAGGGATTTCGCTAGGTAAAAATTTTGAGTTTGAAAGATTCTTTTGTTGAAAAAAATATATGATGAAACCCATATATATTTTTGACAATTCTTATTTAACCTCACAAAATTTGTAACAAATTGATTCAATTATATATATTCTATTATATGCATAATAGAATACAAAAGATTGGTTCATAAAAATTTAATGGAGATAAATTATATTTGGACAAAATTTGCTTAAATTAGGTGTAGGAAAAAAAATTATAAATAAAAATTATTATTATTTTTTATATTTAATTCATATTTTTTTTAATATAGATTAGGTTTATGAAAAAATTTTCCATTATTTTTATATGCAACTATAATAGATTTATTTTAAAAAAATAGTTACATAAAAATAAAAGGTTGAAAAATAAAAATATAATTCAAATAATTGAAAATTGTATTAAAATATAGAAATGTAAAAGATAGAAAACTCAAAGAAAAGCCAAAATTAATTAAAGAATATATAAAAGATAATTTAAGATAGCACAAGTTTCAACTATATATATTATATATAATTAAAAATAAAATTGTATAAATAAATAAAAGAAAATTCCATCGGTGGGTGGAGTTCAAATGGTACTCGAAAGATGGGATTAGCGGTAATGGTTGATTGAATTTAGTATAAAAATTGATTTTAATTATTATGTAGGAAAGAGTTCTGCTTCTTCTCCACCATCCAATTCTACCTCCTCCTCAAAACCAACGCTTTTCAATTACTTCTCCTCTATAGATTCTCCACTGCTTCTCAAATCTCTTACCTTTCCCTCTTTTTTCTATTCGCCTATCATATCTTTATACCTCTTCAGTCTACGCCCTTTTTGTTCATCTGGGTAACTTGCAGGATCCAAAGGCTGAGGTGGGTTTTTTTTTCATTTCTTGATTGCTTCTTCAGTTTTTTCTGTATAGATTAACCTCTGAATTTCACAAATTTTCACACAATGGTGCTCTTTTATCATGTCGATTATGTGTTTTTTTTTCTGTATGTTATTTTTATATCTTGTGTTTTTTTTTAGAATACTGAATTTGAAGCTCATGAATTTTTATTTTGGATTTTTATGGAGATGAAAATTGCAGGCTCATAAATTTGTATTGAATATAAACATATTCTCTGGATTTTGGTGCCTATGTTTCAGTTGTTTGCCTTGATTGAATGTTTACGTTCTTTCTTCATACATATGCGTATATCTATATGTATATACAAAACCACACTTGGCCTTCGGTGACATTTTTCTGTGTTTTTATGTCAGCATAATCAATTACTCGACTCCAAGTTCTTCAATCTGCTTCTCTCTGCGGTCACTGAACTGTTAGGACTTAATATTCCCATATAGTTTCATTCTTTGATATTTTTTGTAAAGAGGTCTTTGGCTTTTATATGCTTGGCCTGTCTCAGCTAAATAATTTCCTTTAGCTATATGCCTTTAAGTTTCTTTGCTCAAATCATTGGAAGTACTGGTCAAAGTTTATTTACTTTAGTTTACCATTCTAAGACAAAGCCTAGTAATTAGGATTACTCAATTTTCTTTAATATTCACTGCAACCCGCAAATAACTTTCCTTATATTAATTTTTTTCATTTAAGTCTGCGTTGTTACATTCAATTGAATCCGAAAAATGGAGACCGTTACAGGGTCGGGCAAACTATTGAACTAAGAAGGGGTGTGCGCACAGACATTGGAAAAAATGAAGACCATGAGGGAGGGGTACATACAACTGAAATAAGTTTCAGTTGTTGGGGATGTGCTTGTACACTTCCCTGAAAATTAAGGGTTTCACTAACTTCCAGGTCTAGAAAGTTTTAGGCTGCTCTCTCCATTCTTTATTAAATAAAGCTAACAATGTATAACACATGATTTACATCCGCAAAAGGCTGCTAAAGAACTGTTTTCTAGAATTGCTACTCTCTTTTCTAAGTTTTGTTATGCTTCTCGCTAATTTATGAAGGACTGCAGTATATAGTCACTGATTTATGCATATTATAGATTATTTATAAAATTTATCAGCTTTATTTCCTTTCTGAAGAATAATAATAATAATAATAGCATATGCTTCTGTTATTTTAGTAATAAACCATGAGAGGAGCAAGTTCAGTTAATCCTGAAGGAGAGATCAAAGTAAGTTTTGGTTATCATTGCAATGGCCACACTGGCCACTCTGGCATGCTTTCCGATGGGTATGAATCCCTATGCAGCACTAAAATCCCCCGGAACAGCAGCTTTTCATGCTTGTCTGGTGCTGCAATAAGTGCTAATGCCACATTGGCTAATACCAATATCTGCAATGGTGTGATAGGAGCCGAAATTCTTCCCAATTTGGACTCTCCTAATTCATTCAGGAAAGTTCCCTCATCACCAAATCTTTCAAGGCTAGATATATTATCATCTTCTTTCCAAAGCAGTATGTCATACCTAAGTTGCAGCCCATCCACTCCAAGTCCGCCTGAAAATGATTCTTATTCATTAAAATCTATGAGTGATTCTTCAAGAACTGAAGGCTTTCTTAATTCCATTGAAGTTCAAGTGGCAGGTGGAGCTGCTGGCGAAGACAGGGTTCAAGCTGTCTGTTCTGAAGAAAATGGGTGGCTTTTCTGTGGAATCTATGATGGTTTTAATGGAAGAGATGCAGCTGATTTTCTGGCAGGGACATTATATGAAACCATTGTATTTCATACCAACTGTTTAGATTGGGAATCAAAACAAGTTGGTGTTAAAGCTTTCGATGGACAATGTTTGGACAGTTCCATTCAGTATGGTCTTCAGGCTGGTACTAATCAAATTTCATCTGATTCATTTAGAAATGAAGTACTTGATAGCCTCCAAAGGGCTCTTGATCAGGCTGAGAATGATTTCTTGAACATGGTAGAGCAGGAAATGGAGGACCGCCCTGATCTAGTTTCTGTGGGTTCTTGTGTCTTGGTTGTTTTCCTTCACAGAACAGATTTATATGTAATGAACTTAGGTGATAGTAGGGCTGTGTTGGCAACATACAGTGGAGACAATGAGATAAATGGTCTCGAGCAACTAAAAGCTGTTCAGCTCACTGATTGTCACACTGTTGACAATGAACTTGAAAGAACTAGAGTACTGAATGACCATCCTGATGACCCTGCAACAATAATAGGTGGAAGAGTGAAAGGAAAATTAAAGGTCACTCGAGCCTTTGGAGTTGGTTACCTAAAAAAGGTTGGTATTATTATTGTATTTCTCTCCGGAAATTTTTATTGTATTTATCTCAAGTCTCACAATGACAATGAAGAATTTGTTATGCTTTTTACTGGGATTCTTGCAAATATAATGTTCTAGCTTGACTTGTATATATTTGATTTATCCAGAAAAAATTAAATGATGCACTGATGGGTATCCTTCGAGTTCAGAATCTTCTAAGCCCTCCTTATATATCCACCCAACCATCAATGAATGTGCACAAAATATCAAAATCTGATCAATTCATGATAGTCGCAAGCGATGGATTGTTTGATTTCTTCAACATTGATGAGGTAGTAAAGCTTGTAGCTTCATATATTTTGAGCAATCCAACTGGTGATCCAGCGAAATTTCTATTGGAACAACTTGTGGCGAGAGCTGCAGAATGTGCAGGTAGATTCCCGGGTCTTGGTGAAGTATATACTGTGTCCATATTTCGTACTTTAGCTAGTCTTATTTTTATTTTCCAGAACCTTCTCATTTACCTTTTTCCCAGATAAGTTAAGTCTGTTTAATTTTTCAAGTAATAATTCACCCATATAGCGTGTATGCTTAATTTTATTACTCATCCAGATCTCAAAGGCTTTAATTTTGAGTGCAGGTTTCACAATGGAAGAATTGATGAGTGTACCT
This sequence comes from Triadica sebifera, assembly GCA_023653625.1. Taxonomy (NCBI): domain Eukaryota; kingdom Viridiplantae; phylum Streptophyta; class Magnoliopsida; order Malpighiales; family Euphorbiaceae; genus Triadica; species Triadica sebifera. Next base: position 1,672,816 of record CM042908.1, read on the forward strand.
GCTGGTAGGAGGAGGAAATATCATGATGATGTCACTGTAATTGTGATTGTTCTTGGAACAAATCAGCGCACATCAAAGGCATCCACATTCATGTAAGTTTTGATGTGGTTGTCCTCTACCTTAATATGTCCAGCTTGTATATGTAATGATGTAAGGAGCTCTTGGTATGGCATCCGCGTTATTCTGATTGGCTTTGTAAATAAGTATGTGGGACCTCATTTTTCCGTATTATAGAATTTCAGAATGATTGAATTTTCTCAACCAAAAAGGTTAAGCATCGCGAGTGGAATTATTCTTTTATTATTTGCACTTTTTCAATGTTTCCCTCCTTTTTACGCCAATATGATATTCACATTGGAAGTGGAGCTACTATTAAAACTTGATAATGCTTTTCTATTTGTGCATCTTTTATCTGACTAGTCTCCACAAGCTTTTAGGCCCATGAAGCAAATAATGCTCTTTATGACCAAAATAGCTAATTCAGGATCTTAAACTTATATATTGCCAATGATTATGGGGACCTCAAACAATGAACAGCAATGAGCTTGTGAAGTGCACTTTATAATTTTTATGGATCAGAACAAGTTCTCAATGGATGGCACTGTCCTTCTTCTTTTGGAATTGTATACTCTTTATTGAAATCAGTGATGGGGAACGGCCTTCATTTAAAACTGTGGTTGGCACCAAAAAGTATTTTGTAATCTTTCATAGGCTTCACTAATCATATGATGTTCAGTATTCTATTCTGTCCAAATATATTCTTATCATTCAGTTCCGACCTGTTTTACGCTTCCTTTTTTCTTTTTTCTGCTCCTGACAAGAAACAAGAAAACAATACATTTTTTTTTATCCTTCTTCTTGAGTACACTTCCCCAACAGTAAAGAAGATTCCTAGTATTGCATATTTTAACATGTAAAGTTTGGTGCCTCAGACTATGTTCTCTAGAAAAAAAAAAAAAAACTGGTTTGTCTTTTGACCTCAGCCTTGTAATTTTAATTGGAGTCAGTTGATTCTAGAATCTAGGGTAAGGCCAAGGATATTTCAGAAGTTGATAGGGTGATGGATACAGAGATTGGGATAAAGGATGCTTTAGCTGGCCCACTTACACATATAAGCATATGTGTACAGATATGATTTACAGGATTAAATTATGCAATCAAGTTAATGAACTTTCTACAAACGGCTACTGCAAAGTACAATCTAGCTTTGATATAAATATTTTAGTATTTCCCTATGTATTAGAATGGTGCATGGGCATTAGTCAAATAATTACCAATTCCTAAAAACTAAGCTTGTCGTATGACTACTTATAGAGGCCACAAGATTAGATTGGGTACCCAGAATATCAATCTCTTTTGTTTTTGATGATTACTGGAGACATCTTTAGTTGGCTGTTTCATTGAATCAATTTTTATCATACTGGCCTCAAGTCCATCGAGCCGAGTTGTGTATTGATCATTTTCATTAGAATAGAACCTAGGGTTATAAAGCACTTAATATACTAAGGTTTTCTATAATGGGGTTTTAGTATTTGTGCACAAGGGAGATACCACATGCACCATTAGTTACACGCTAGAGCATTAAAAACAAATACAAGCCAACCACTTGGACCTCAGAAGGAAAAGCATATTCCCACACGTAAAACGACAAACTTTTTCCCTTGTCACAGTCTATTAAATATTACCTCCATATCTCACACTCCCCTTTCCAGCACTTTAAGTGCAAAATTGATCCTCTCTCTCCTTTTGAACATCCATAGATCACATGATGGAACATCCATGAGCATTTTTATCACTAAAATAGAAGAAAAAGAGTTCAAAAATGATACGAATGTGTAATCCTAACTTCGCATTAAAAGCGCGTTCAAAAAAGAAGGTTTGAATCCAATTTTATAAATCAGTCCAGAAGTTTCTCCACAACCGATGTAAGACGAATCATCCTCACCCCCTTAAGACTCCGATCTGTCGTAACTTAAAGAGACACCTGACTCTAATTCTATATAATAAGAATGTGGACTCCTAATTTCGTTCCGAAAACGCATTCAAAATGAAAAATTTAAACTCAGTCTTATAAGTCAGTCCAGGAGTTTTTCCACAACTGATGTGGAATGCATCTGTTAAGATATTAATGCATGATTCTAGGCTAAGTTCTAGGATGCATGATTCTAGGCTAAATTCTAGGCTAAAAATCAGTATGTTGCTGCTGTAAATATATTATTCTACTTCCTTATTTGTATTACTTCCTTATTTGTATTTGATTTTACTTCCTATTTTGTATCCTACACCTAGTATATATACCCATTAGCTTGAGGGAATAATCAAGCTGTGTAATTCAGACTTCACTCTCTTTTTCTTCTTCTTTCTCCTCTTCTTTCCCTGAATTTCTCATGGTATCAGAGCCATAGAGTTTCTGTTACTGTTCACGTACCATTTTTTGGCCGCGCTTCCTCTTTCCATTGGTACCATCAGGGTTTCAGTTCTGACCTCTCCGATATTTCGGCACTCAAAGGCAACCCTGTTCATCCCGGTCTTCTCTGGTTCTTCAACCTCTCTTCAACATGTCTAACATCTCAGGTTCTCTAAAGCCTTTTATTTCATCTATTTCTAGTCTTCCAACAATCACTACAGTTAAACTACAAGGTAGTGATAATTATGTTTTATGGGCAGCATCTATTGAATTGTGGTTTATGGGTCAAGGATATAGTGATCACTTAGAAAGAATTGCTAGTGACATTGATGACAAGAATAGGGCTACATGGATTAAGATTGATGCACAATTATGTAGTTTGTTGTGGCATTCTTTGGATCCAAAATTATTGACTCTTTTTCAATCTTGCAAAACATGCTACAAAGTCTGGACAAAGGCAAAAACATTGTATACTAATGATATTCAACGTATTTATAAAGTTGTGTTTGACCTTGTCCATTTACAGCAAAATTTTCAAGATATGTCTAGCTACTTGGGACAAGTTGAAACTTTGAAAGATGAATTTAATTCTCTCATGCCGTTTTCTGAAAGTATCACTGAACAGGAAAATCAGAGAGACAAATTATTTATGGTATTAGCCTTGATAGGGCTTCGGGGAGATTTGGCTTCAATACACGATCAAATTCTTACTAGTCCAGTCATTCCTACTCTCGATGAAGTGTTTGCTCGGTTACTTCGCATCTCCTCCACTAAGCTTGAAATTGAGTCATCTGTACTAGCTATACAGAGAAATAACCATCAAGGAGATAATCGAAAATGGAAAGGAAAAGGATCCAAATTTCACTGTACTCACTGTGATAAGGGAGGTCATACACGTGACACTTGTTGGGCCCTTCATGGTCGACCTCCAAGGAATAATCAGAATAATCGATCTACTGCTCATATGGCTCAGTCTCAAGGAGATGGGATTCTTCCTTTGCCAACTACTCAAGCTCAGGGATATGATTCAGTTACATTAACTGGGGCTGATTATGCTGATTATTTGCAGTATCAAGCATCAAAACAACAGTCATCTTCTTCCATGGTTTCTGTTGCTCAATCGGGTAATTCATTTGCTTGTCTAACTCGGACTTCACCTAGTAAATCTTGGATCTTTGATTCCGGTGCTTCTGATCATATATCTGGTAATAAAAACCTTTTCTCTACTCTTCACTCTCCATCCATTTCCTCTACAATCACCTTAGCTAATGGATCACAAACATTGATTAAAGGAGTAGGAGAAAGTAATCCTCTCTCTGCTATTCCCTTAGTCTCTGTCTTATATGCTCCAGAATGTCCTTACAATTTGATCTCCATTAGTAAAATATCTAAACAACTTAATTGTAGAGTAATATTTGATTCTGTTTCTGTGCAGGACCAGAGTACGGGGAAGATGATTGGCGAAGGTCATGAGTCAAATGTATTATATTATCTTTCTTGCCCTGCCACTGCCTTTACTTCTACTCCTTCAGTTGATCTTCTTCATAATCGCTTGGGTCATCCTAGTCTCACAAAATTTCAAAAAATGGTTCCTGGTCTTTCAACATTGTCTTCTATTGAGTGCGAGTCTTGTCAGCTTGGAAAACATACTCGTAGTTCTTTTCCTAAGCGATTGAATAATAGAGTTTTATCTTTGTTTAATGTTGTTCACTCAGATATATGGGGTCCAATTCGTATTGGTACAAACTTGGGTTTTCATTATTTTGTTACTTTTATTGACGATTATTCTCGTTATACTTGGTTATTTCTAATAAAACATAGATCTGAGTTGTTTACTATTTTCAAAAACTTTTGTGCTGAAATTCAAAATCAATTTGGTGTCTCTATTAAAATTTTGCGTAGCGATAATGCACAAGAATATATGTCTCATCCCTTTCAGGAATTCATGGCATCCCAGGGAATCATTCACCAAACATCTTGTGCTTATACCCCTCAACAAAATGGAGTGGTTGAACGGAAAAATAGACATCTCATTGAAACAACCCGAACCATGCTCATTCATCATAATGTTCCACTTCGTTTTTGGGGGGATGCTGTCTTAACTGCATGCTATCTAATTAATCGGATGCCCTCTTCAATTTTGCAAAACCAGAGTCCTCATTCTATTTTGTTCCCAAGTCAACCCTCTTACCATCTCTCCGCTCGTGTTTTTGGGTGTACTTGTTTTGTCCATAATCATACCCCTGGTAAGGATAAACTTCATCCTAAATCTATTAAATGTGTCTTCTTAGGGTATTCTCGTCTACAAAAGGTTACAAATGCTATGATCCAACAACTAACAAATACTTTATCTCAGCAGATGTAACATTTTTTGAGACATCCCCTTATTTTTCACCAACCACAGACCAACGATGTATAATAGAAGCTCTTCCAAATCCCATTTTTCCAATTTCTATCACACCATCACCATCACCATCACCTAAGCCATTACAAGTCTACTCTAGAAGACCTTCTATGCATGGTCTTGATGTTCCTCTTGCAGGTACAAATCAGATAGATACTCCACTTGACTCATCTTCTGCGCCACCCACTTCTCCAACACCGGTCCTGTCTCAGACAGAAGAACTCACTCCACCTATTGCTATCAGAAAAGGTATTCGTTCTTCTCGTAATCCTCATCCCATTTATAATTTCTTGAGCTATCATCGTCTATCACCTTCATACTATGCATTTGTATCCAATTTATCCACTGTTCCTATCCCGAACACTGTTAGTGAAGCACAGGAACATCCAGGTTGGCAACAGGCTATAGTTGAGGAAATGAATGCTCTTCACGCTAATAACACTTGGGAGCTGGTTCCATTGCCATCTGGAAAATCTGTAGTTGGTTGTCGTTGGATTTATACAGTGAAAGTTGGCCTTGATGGTAAAATCGATCGCTTGAAAGCTCGTTTGGTTGCTAAAGGGTACACTCAGGTTTCCGGCCTTGATTATGGGGATACCTTTTCTTCAGTTGCCAAAATTGCCTCTGTTCGGCTCCTTATTTCTCTTGCTGCTATGCACCATTGGAGTATTCATCAACTGGACATTAAAAATGCCTTCTTACATGGAGAATTGACAGAAGAAGTTTATATGGAGCAACCACCAGGTTTTATTGCTCAAGGGGAGTCTGGGTTGGTTTGTCGACTGCGAAAGTCTCTTTATGGTTTGAAACAATCTTCAAAGGCATGGTTTGGACGGTTTAATACTGTTGTTCAGAACTTTGGAATGCATAGAAGCGAAGCAGATCACTCGGTGTTTTATCGTCATACAATTCATGGTAAATGTATTTACTTAGTAGTATATGTGGATGACATTGCTATAACAAGAGATGATCATGAAGGAATCGCTCAACTCAAGCAACATCTCTGCAGTTATTTTCAAACTAAAGATTTGGGGAGATTGAAATATTTTTTGGGCATTGAGGTGGCACAATCAAATACAGGCATTGTCATTTCACAGAGGAAATATGCCTTAGATATTTTGGAAGAGACAGGAATGTTGGATTGCAAACCAGTGGAAGCCCCTATGGATCCAAATGTTAAACTTGTTCCAGGACAGGGGGAGCCATTGAAAGACCCTGGACAGTATCGAAGATTGGTGGGAAAACTAAATTATCTCACTATCACTCGCCCAGATATTTCATTTGCAGTAAGTGTGGTCAGCCAATTCCTTCAAATCCCATGTGACAGTCATTGGAATGCAGTAATACGCATCCTTAGATATATCAAAGAATCTCCAGGGCAGGGTTTGTTGTATGAGGACAGAGGACATACACAAATTATTGGGTATCCAGATGCTGATTGGGCAGGTTCTCCTTCAGATAGACGATCCACTTCGGGATATTGTGTCCTGATTGGAGGAAATCTAATATCATGGAAAAGCAAAAAGCAAGATGTTGTAGCAAGATCAAGTGCAGAAGCAGAATATCGAGCCATGACCTTAGTTACTTGTGAACTTGTTTGGTTAAAACAGTTACTTGAAGAATTAAGGTGTGGAGATGTTAGTCCAATGAAATTGATTTGTGATAATCAAGCAGCACTACACATTGCTTCAAATCCGGTCTTCCATGAAAGAACAAAACACATTGAAATAGATTGTCATTTTGTCAAATAGAAGATTGAATCTGGATGCATTGTTACGAACTTTGTGAATTCGAATGATCAATTGGCAGACATTTTCACTAAAGCTCTAAGAAGACCGCGAATTGAATATATATGTAACAAGCTAGGAGCATATGATATATACGCTCCAGCTTGAGGGGGAGTGTTAAGATATTAATGCATGATTATAGGCTAAGTTCTAGGATGCATGATTCTAGGCTAAATTCTAGGCTAAAAATCAGTATGTTGCTGCTGTAAATATATTATTCTACTTCCTTATTTGTATTACTTCCTTATTTGTATTTGATTTTACTTCCTATTTTGTATCCTACACCTAGTATATATACCCATTAGCTTGAGGGAATAATCAAGCTGTGTAATTCAGACTTCACTCTCTTTTTCTTCTTCTTTCTCCTCTTCTTTCCCTGAATTTCTCAAAAAGGTTTACTCTGGGATATGGTGATGGTGGAACGTAAAAGAAAGGTCCAAAGGACCAGGGTGTTCGCTAGGGTATGCCATACTGTAAACTGATGCGTATACTGGAGGAATGTTGAACCCTTGTGGAAATGGAACTGATTGTTGACGTGTAGGGCTGAGATTACTTGTTCCCACAACTTGAGTCATGCCTACCCCTTGAATTTGATATCCAGTACCTGCAGCTGCACCAGAAGATGCTTAGGCTGAGCCTGAATCGCCGCTGCTATTGTCCCTTTTTTGTCCTTCCATTTTCTTCTTTTTACCTCCAATTTTTACACCACTACCACCCTCTTTTTCACTGCCCTTATTCTTCACCGTGTTGGGTAACTCCTCACCAACAGTACGATTTTTCAGTGACTTCTCAATATCTTTTTTCTCTTCACTAAATTTCACAGATTTTCTATCTTCATCATTACTTGGATCTTGGCTGCTCTTAGGGTCCTTTTGCTTGTGCATGTTCTTTAGGCCAAATCTCTGCATGCTGGCCTGCTTTGATGAGTTTCTTGATCAAGGTCTCTGCTTGAATGTTGCCTGTAACGGTGACTCTTTGTTGCTGTGAATCAACTATTGCAGGATAAACAGCTAAAACCAAGTAATACTTAAGTTTTAACATGAGTAATAAGGTAAATAAACAGATGTAAATATAAAAAAACACAGGAACAGTGTCTATTTTCTTGCTTTTAGTACTGAACAGAAAGAAACAAACACAGAGAGGATTTTCTTTTGTAGAATACCATCTATGCCCAGTAGAACTTTCTTGACCTCTCTTTTGCAACCTTGGCAGTGGATAGATACTTTCAGAACCCATGTCTGAAATACAAAAAACAAAAAAATGGAGTTTAAAACTTTAAATAGGGAGAGAGGGTGTTAAAGCTAGTGAACAAACCTGGCATTTCACAGTTTTGGAGCTTGTTTCTTCGACAAATGTTGTAGCCATTAGAAGGGATGTGAGGAACTGATCACTAAAATCTTATAGAAGGCAATGGAAGAGAGTGATATAGGTAGCTACCCATCTTTGCAATTCAAGCTTTTTAAGTAGTTCAAACTTACCACTTTAACATTAATGAACAAAGAATAAATGTTCAAGACTTGGGAGTCAACTTTTTGAGTTTGCACGTGTGTTCTGTCTATGAAAACACTAGCTGTCTATTTTTGTTTTAGCACTAAACCTATATAAAGGTAATATCAAGAGTAAATTTTATGTACTAATCCACATATATTCCAATGTGTATAGAGTTAATAATTAATTTATTAAAATATTAAAAAACAGTTTAATAATAAAATTTATATTTATAAAATAAAAAATTAAAATTTTTATATGATAAATATGATATTAACTCGGTACCGGATAAGAGATTTTGTAAGCTTTTATTATAGTATAGGTGTGTGAGGGTAAGAATGTTAAAAAATTTCCAGTCTTTAATGTAAAGATCATCTTAATGGCAGCAACTCAAACAGGGGAAGGAGTGTAGTAGTGTACAGATCAAACTTAATTTAGATTTGGTGTGTTGCAACTTGCAACTTGCAACATGTAAAACAATATTTCCTGGAGATATGTGAATATTAGTGTACAAAACACATCATTATTGACAGGGGCATTGATGTTTGGAGGTTGAGAAATAATGATCTTTCTCTCATTTGGATTTTGGCATTAAGTTGATGGATCTGTCATGGTGAATAAGAGTGACAATTCTGACTGTAATGCTCCCCCCACCCCCTTTGATTTTTTTTTTTTTGATATATATGTATTGGTAAATAGAGTAGGAAGGTTATGAAGCTGGCTCTAAGTTGCAAATTCTAAATTGTTGTCATAAGGTAGACCACCAAGGAGAAGATCATGTGTTGCCTTAAATGAGAGACATTGTTTGGGTTGATAGATTTTAAAATTCATAGATTTCATAAAATTAATAGATTGTGAAACCTATGAATTATAAGAATTATATTAGTTGGTTTGAATGTAAAATTCATGGTTTTTGACTTTTTTTAAGCATTCAAATGATAAATTTGACATAAATCTATGGATTGTTCTAATTCTCTCATTTTAAAATCTCTCAACATATTCTTAGAGTCATTCCAATTCTGTTTTATGTTCTTTTTCATCAACTATGTTTGTTGACTTTTAAGAGAGAGAAAGAGAAAAAAATTGATTAGTAAGGGTCTGTTTGGCATTATGTTTGTCAAAATAGCTTCTTGAAAAAAAAATTATTTTTAAATTTTTTGAATTTTGAAAACTGCTTTTGAAAAGAAACAAGTAAATAGATATTTTTTCTAGAAATATATTTGAGAAAAACAGTTTATAAAAAATTAAAAAAAAATCAGTTAATTAAATAAAAAAAATTAAATCTGTTTTTTTGAATACCTAATATCAATCTCAAACACCCTCTAAATTTGTTTGTTTCAAACTAATAATAGTTAAAAAGGGCTGCTAAAGCCTAAAAAGTAAACTTTTTTATCCGTATGCTAAAATCAATTCAAATTTGTTTGAAATTGACTCAAATGCGATCCAAATTCAAGAAAAACCCATCTCGAAATTTCAAGATATTTCAAGTTTATCTGAAATCATACGAATTGCATTTGGAACTATTATTGAATTTGGATTTTTCTTATTTTGCTCTTTTTCTCTTAGAGAACATGATTAGCAAATGGAACTATGGCTATTGGCTACTAGAAATAAAATAAATAAATAAATAAAAAAATTTACCCTATTCAGAATAAATGAACCCATTGCCAAGTCTAAGGGCAGAGATTGAGAGGCAAGTGTAAATGTTCTTAGCACAACAGATGTCAAAACGCACGGGTCAAAATTTCATTCTAATCAATCTGGAAGACATTCCAGCTGAGAGATGTGAGATGAATTTTGGTCATTTCATAAGAAAATGGCAGAAAGAAAAGGAGCTTTTAGTGTTTAGAACGTCCAATTTGTTCGAAAAGTTGGAATAAATAAATGAACAGTACCATATAAGAACTAAGCCAAGGAGCACATTGGCCAATCAATAAGCATCCACAAGATGGTAAAAGATTGAAATTTATTCTGAAAGGGGGGGTTTCTAATGAGAAAAAAAAAACACAAATCTCCAACAATTTGGATTTCAGATGAATAGATTCTATCCCATGCTAGACATCTACGTGGATGCATTTTTTGACTTGCAACAGAGAACAGAAAAATAAATTCAAAGATGAGTTTGCCATCTCCTCTATGAGAATTGAGTACTCAAGAAATACATGCTCCAAGATAAAGCCACTTAGTTTTCAGCTCCCATATCACTATCCTCGGATAAAGCTTGCATTTCCTCATCTTTTACTTCAATCTTGGGATGTTGGACCTCTTTAGCATCTCCTAGGCTATCCTGAAGCTGCATAAGTTAAGTTCATAAAGGATCGACCTAGATGCTTGTATCATTTCCATAAAGTATCAATGTTGTCAGGAAGGAAATAAAAATTAATCGAGAAGACAGGAATACTCAAATTACCCCTAAATTTTTCAGGCTAGTAGCAACATCTTCTTGTTGCTGCTGGAGCGTGCTCCTAAGCTCTTGAAAGTCCTACATTTTATTTATATAAAACATTTAAACCAATAAATTATTCCTAAAAGAACTCTGATTGATATTCTGAGAAGAATACTCACTGAGCGAAGTTCCTCCACCTCACCATTTAATGATTTCTTCAATTCTGACAACTCCTGCATGAGAAAAAGGAAAAATCTCAAAAAGAGATCAAGATGCAAATCACAGAGACTTAAACCAAGTAGATTGAACCTTAAATAATCCCAAGTTCCCAAATAATTGGGGGTGAAATACTTATTATAGGGGAAAGACTGAGGTGTTAATCAAACCAGCCACAAAGGAAAAGGATTCATCTTTACTTGAACTAGGCGTCAGGTCTGTAAAACCACATTGAGAGACAAGCAAAGCACAAACAACCAAGAGCAAAACTGGTGTGACATATATTAAGATTTAAAAATTGCCATAAAATTTGTAGATATTGGTGTTTATCTCAAGCAATCTCATGTAAGGAACAGTAAAAAAACCTCCCAAACTTTCTCTATATCTCCTCTGTGCGTCTACTTGCAAAATTGGAGTCAAGTTCACGGTGGATTGAAAACTTTCCAGATTATAGGGTATTGGTTCAGCTAAGAATTCCAGAACAAGTCACCCAAACCAAGCAAACGTCCGTCAGTAAATTGAATCCTAACTCACAGGCGTACTTGACAGAAAAGAAGTACATCAAAAACCTTTCATTGTCCGGACAGCAAAATTTCAGTCGTTTGTGCAGACAACAAAAACAGATTATTTAGAATATCTGTAGGGTGAAACACTTCAGATACTGGGGAAACTTATTGCACGCAGCTAAAAGATTCCTACAATCATGAAACTGATATATTATATCAATGAAGAATGAAGAAACTAACAAATACAACCAATTTCTAAAATCACGCTACATATGCAAATAGAAAACCACTTAAAAAAACTCAATCCAGCCCCAATAATTATGTCTTGTTTAGATATTTAATTTAAACAAAGCTGTGGTGTCAATTAGTTGAAACTTGCATTACCTGCAATGATTTAAAAAGAAAAAAGAAAAAAAATCATCTATAATTCTATATGGGACAACTCACAAAATGTGTTATTTTCCTTATAGCTGCATCAATGTGTTTACTGATTGTACATGGTCACAATCTTCAGAGAGAATGAGGCAGAGCATGTAGAATCAATTATAAAAAACAACAGATAGCAGATAGATAGAGAAGCAAAACTTACATCACGATAGATTTTTACGTGAGTGTCTAGCTTCGATCTCCAATTTTGCAAATCCTAATAAGCGAACAAATGTACTCTCTGTGATCAAAATCTAAAAAATCTAGAATAATATAAAAATTACCGATGCTTATAAATTCAAAACAAAAAGAATGAATTTAGCAAATTTACCTGTTTTAAGCCTTGAATTCTGCTGAGAAGCTCTGTCCTGGACTCGTTTAATTCCTGACGATGACAAAGACAATAACAGGAACACCGATAAGCAATAGGACCGTTTCAAAACCAACCGCTGAGCTCCAAAGATTGCAGAGCAACCCAGATGAGAAAATCAAATTTTCATTTTATTGTAACAAAAATTGTACAGCAACAAAACAAAAAACACTAAAAAAATAAAAACTTGAGCGCAAAATCAAAGTAAAAATACCGCAATCTTGGAAACAATCGGAGTTACGTTCTCCTTCTTCTGCAAGAAAAAGCCATACCAATTGTTCAATTATTCCCAAAAAAACAAAAGAAAAATTTAAAATCCACAAGTAGATCTAACAATATAGGGAGAAAGAGAGAGAATACGGGAGCAAGAGGAGCAGGGGCAGCAAGAGGAGCAGGGGCAGCAAGAGGATGAACAGTGGAATCAGAATCCGCCATTACTGGGATTGATGAAGTAGAAGAAACAATTGGAATTTGATGGGTTTAATAAAGAGAAGAAAAAGGCTTCACTCTCTATCTTTTGAAATGAAGATAGAGAGAGAGAGCGAGAGGAACTCAAAAACTCAAAATTTGAATTTTGGGGTAAAGCCTCGATAATTATGAGTGGGCGGGCAAAACAGAGTGTTTAAGTATACTTGCACGGGATGCTCTGTTTCGGCTCAGCTAGGTTATATGTAAATTATTAAATATATATATAAATTGTGAAGATATATTATGAAAATAATTAATTTCAATTTTATTAACTAATTTTTTTTAATTATACAAAAATGTAAATCAATCTATCTTTTTGAAATGAATAGAAGAAAAAGAAACAAAAAATATGATTTTTTTTTACTACTAAATTTATTTTTTAATTGTGCAAAAAATAGTTATTGCTCAAAAAAATTAGTAAAATGATTATTCAAAATTCTATAAAAAAATTTCTAGAGAGAAAAATATAAAGATAAATTATATTTGTATTTTGATTTTAGGCCATAAAAAAATTAATTGATTAGAGAAAAAGATAAATGAGACAGATTTTCATTCTTTAGGTAATGAAATTCTCATTTCTAAATGTTATTTTTCCAATTAAATAATAAATAGGGATAATTCATTTTCATTTATATTTATGGGTGCAATTTCACTTATAAACAAAAGTTGCTTAATTAAGTAAACACTGCGAAAAATTGAATGATCCAATTATGCATTTTAGCCAAGAAAATGAGAATAAGAGTCTTTTTGATGATCACCGGAGGCGCATGAGTGGGCCCTGACAATAATAATCATGATGGGTCTCCATGGTTAGATCCCATTCGATCTCTTCCCTCATCCCGCCGGGTTTATGATGCTGACATTATGGAATCATTGAAATGTAATCACCTTGCCAAGTATGCGGATGGACTGCATCAATAGCTCATAAATTTTTATATTTTAATTTTTAACTATAAAGTCACTTAATTTATTATAAATGTAACATAAATAATTATGTTAACAGGTTGTTGGTCCCAAATTGATATAACAATTTTATTTTCTCCATATCAAGCATTTTTTTAAATCCTCTTTCCTCTCTTTTTTATTTTTGCTCTATCGATCTCAAGTCTTATATTTATTCCAGATTCCGCTTGTCTTTGAAAAATATTTTTTAAAAAAATATAATATATTTTTTATATTTGATTACTAGAAAAAAAATGAAGTTATATTTTTTTATATCTAATAAGGCTAAAAAAATTATTTTTCGTTCTTAAAATAAGAAGTTATTTTTTATTATTTTTAGATATTTTTCATTGAATTTAAAAATAGTTTCATTTGAATTATTTTCAAAAGCTAAACAAATATTTGAAAATAAAAGAAAATATTTTCGGAAATAATATTTTTCTCAAAACAAACAGATCCCAAATATTCTTTATTATTCCTTTTAACTTTGTTTGAATTATGATGGCATTAATTTAGTTTGCATCCGTATATTAATTAAATTTGAATCTATTAGTAAATCTGATTTTTAAATTTCTTAATGAAGTTTTCTAAATTAAAAAGTTTTATTTATAAAAAAATTAAAATTGTCATGTTAATTTTAGATAATAATACCTATAATATATTTATGAAAAATGTAGATACTTTATTATTATAAAATAAAATTTGAGGATCAAAATGTTACTGAGTATAAAATTTTATAATTCATTGGTGCAATTTTATCCCAACTCTATTATAGGCTCGAAAAAAATCCACAAGTTCTAAAGTATTGAGTTAAAAGTAATTTACCATGTAAAAAATTATGATTTGTCAATTTATGATTTGTGAGTTAGACGTTTAATTTTACTTTTTAAAGGCTTAGATAGTTGCTGAGTATCGAATAATATTTGATATAATATTTCAACTGCAATTGAATAAGCTTCCAATTGAAGTTTGTTTTCATAAGATAATAGCTAATCTAATTTAATTTTTTATTTGAATTATATTATCTTAATAAAGTTTATCAATGATAAAATACTTATTTCTCTAAATTAATTATGTATAAAAATATTATAAATAATAGTTAAATTAATAATAATGTCTATTTTTATATGCTAAAAAAATATAAATGTAAAAAATATATTTTTAATTGTTATATAAGTTATTTAAAATAATAAGTTATATTAAAAATAACTAATATTTTTTAATGGTCATTTAATATATAAATAATAAAAGATAACATATTTCACTAAGCAACTATTAGCTATCAACTGTCTCAAACCAATAATCCAACCAAGCCCTTAACTTGGGTGTTAATTTTTAACCTTGTAAATGTTTATTGTATTAAAACTTTGAATATAATTAAATATCTCAATTTATAATTTTATAATTACACTTTAAGACTGATATAAACAAATGAATAGAAGTTTTTTTTAAAAAAATACCTCAGGAAAAAAGTAAGTAAATGTTAAAGAAAATGATAAGTAGCTTATTATATTTAATTTTAAATAAAAAGTTAATTATATTTTATATTATTTTTTTATGTATAGTAATATCCCTTAATTTTAATTCACAACGTTAATATTCATCAACTTTAGTTCATATAATAAAAATATTTCATTTACTTGTTTTAAACATTTACAAGTTATTTTTTATGACTATATATAATATTATTGTTTACACAAAATACACAATTTTTTTAAAAACTATATTTAAATGATTTTTTTTTGTGCCTATGAAATTGTACTTAGATAATTATTTTTAATTAATTCATTGTACTGTATGATTATCAAAGTGTCATTATATCAAAATCATTGAAGTGCAAAAAAAATTATTTAAGTATAATTTTTTAAAAAATTATGTAGCTCATATAGGCAGTGGTATAACATATAATAATCAAATATATTTCATATAAACAAAAATATTATATCTAGTTATCAAATATAACCTATAAATTTATAAAAAAATAGAAAAAAATAATATTTTTATTATATCAATTAAAATTAGAAGATATCAATATTACAAATTAAAGTTATGAAATGTTATTATGCATGAGGTAAATTGAGAGACGATTTATAAAATTTGCTCATCTTTTTTTATATTACTTTTTATTTATTTAATGACACTTGCTTATATTTATTTTTTGATGTGGCTCATAAAATAAATACTAAAAGTAGACAGATAATTAGAAAAAGTGAAAAAAAATGTTAATATAAATATTAGCTATAATCGTCTTTGGAATATAAAAAAACAATAGACTATTTCATATGAATATATCTATTTTGTCACGACCATATAAAGTATAAACTATTAAAGCTGGATTTACCAACTTCTGCCTTGAATATAACTACTAAATGATTTATATAAATTCATCTTTAAAGTTGTTCAAACTTTAGAGTGTTTAGGATTATTGTTAAATGTCTAAAAAACATATTTAAATTTAATTGATTGATTTTTTAAATTTTTTATAAACAGTTCTTCACAAAACTATTTCTGAAAAAAATATTTAGGGGGTGCTTGGGATTGCTGTTGAACGTCAAAAAAACATGTTTGATTTTTTGATTTAATTAACTGATTTTTTTAATATTTTATAAACTATTTTTTTCAAATCTGTTTATGAAAAAATCATCTATTTATCTGCTTCTCTTTAAAATTAATTTTCAAAATTTTAAAAATTTTAAATTTTTTTTTTCTAAAAGTGATTTTGACAAACGCAATATCAAACAGATTTTTATTTACATGTTTCTTTTTAAAAATAATTTTCAAAATTCAAAAAAGTTAAAAATTAAAAAATTTATCTAAAAACTTATTTTCCAAACGCAATATCAAACTGACATTTGAAAATACCCATTGCATGTCTCATATATTGCAAAAAATATAACAATTTGTACCCATATAGGGTACGTGGCAAAAAAATGTGACACATGTGCATTTTCAATAATACTATTTATTATAAAAAAAATATATATATTTTTTAAAATAAAGAATATTTTAGAACAAATTTAAATATAGAGAGTAATTTTTTTTATAAATCTTATTTTTATTTAACTTTATTTTATAAAAATTAATATTTATTAAAAAAATAAATGACTTTTATTATAATAAAAGAAAAAATATTTTTTAAAAAATACACTAATAAAAATAAAATAAATGTATAAAAAATAGAAGTATATTAATTATAATTATAATAAAGAGTAAATTTTGACTATCTGGATACAAAGAATTATTAGTGCCTACTCTAAATTTTAAATATAAAAAGTCTATTATAAACTGTTTTTATGAAATAATTATTTAAAATAAAGAACATAACTAAAATAAAAATTTTTATTGAAAATGCTCTTATTCTTCTTATTTTCTACCCCGTGTCTTTTATTGATGTAAATGTCACCATTTTTACAATTTAAAACGTTCAATAATTGGCATTTAAAATTGAGGCGAGTAATTGGTGTTATTATGTAATTTTAAGTATATGTTTATATATTTTGCCGAATATTGCATTAAGATTAATTTACAGTTCTTTTTTAACTAAATTAAATTTTCATTAATAATAAAAAAATATACCGATAATGTACAGTAAAAAAAATATTTTTAAAATACACAAGATTTATAAAAATAATGAAGTTAAATTATATAATGAAAATAGAGAAAAATAGTAAGATGTTATGGAAAATCTGATTTTATTGCATACAAATACTCTAATTACCTGATAAACTAATTAATGTTTTAATTACAAGTTTAGAAGCCAAAAATAATTATTTGCACAAACGCAAGATCAAAAAGTGAAAGCTCAAAACTCAGAAGTAATGCCAGCATACTGCGGATTCTGGCGTATTTTTCATTTCAGTTTTTAATTGTTAATTAATAATATTAATCTACCATTATTATTTTTTTAATTACTCTTATACCCTGATTTTGCTAAATATCATATTATAATTGGCAGTTCTTTTTTCAACTTGTAATTATTTTATTAAATTTTAAATTAATTAGACGCCGTCAAATTAGAATCCTGTCTCTTGACCATCTTTTCATTTACTCTGTCAAATCAGGTCAAATCAAACAATCCTTATTCTACACAAATTAGAAATTTTATTAATGGCATAAATAAATTAGAAGTTTTTTTTGTCTATTAAAAAAAAATATAATCATTAAAATTAAATATATATTTTTCATAAAAATATATATTTTTTTTATTTGAGTGTTTGAGATTTCTGTTAGGGGTACAAAAAGTAGATTTAGAATTTTTTTAATTTAATTGACTGATTTTTTTAATATTTTATAAATTATTTTTTTCAAATCTACTTAGGGTAAAAACATATATTTACATATTTTTTTTCCAAAAACAGTTTTAAAAATTCAAAAAATTTAAAAATAAAAGTGTTTTTGTCAAACTCAATGTCAAAAGACCCTTAATAACAATATTCAAACAATAGATTCATTTATAAAAATGTGTATTATTAATATTGTGCCAGTAAATTCAAATTTTAACTTATAAATATAAAATAATTATAACAGTTATTTTCTTATCAAGAAAGATATGGACAAGCGGTTTTCATTAAATAATATTAAAATAAAAAATTTATAAAATAATTACAATATATAATATGTGGGAATTTACCAAATTGATAGTCAATTTCATTTGCACTGAATTCATCCAAAAATTTGTTTGTCATCGTCACTATCCCTTATTATTAGATGCCCATATGACAATACTCCTTATTTCTCCATAAAATGCGAAGTCGTCCAATTCACATTTACATGTATTTTCTTATTTCTCTTTATCATTTTTGTCATAATTTATAAATTTATTTATTTTTATTTAAATTTTGTAGAAATTACAAATAACGCACTTTAATTATAGACGTAGAAAAATAATATTTTGCACGTATTCCATCTATGCAAATAGCAGATTTTTTGCAAATTAAAATAAAAATTTTCTATTTATTTTGCAAAGAGCGGACTCTCGTATTGCATATTATAATTATTTCCTAAAAAACTTTATTTTGTGATTTTTTTTTGTATTTTAACGTTAACCATATGAACAAGACGGAGTAAGAATTGTATCACCATTTAAAAAAAAAAAGGAATTGACTCTTCTAGAAATAACATGACGGATTCCCGGACGAAACGCGGTCGTTTACTTTTAATGCCCTCGCAAAATAATTTTTCAAAGAACTAATATTCTATCCTCGCGTCAAAGAAAATAATAAGGCCCAAACACGGCCTAAAAAACACTAGCGTATAACCAGGACAAACTTCGCTATCCTCTACCCCTCTCTCTCTCTCTCTCTCTCTCTCACCTGGTGTCTTGTCTTGGTTCTGTTTAGCAAATCTTTGTCTCCCAGCTCGGCCCGAGTTGTCTCAGCTGAAATCAGTAGAAAATGAGTCAGGAATCCTTCATTTACAGCTTTGTGGCAAGAGGCACCATGATTTTGGCCGAGTACACCGAGTTCACTGGTAACTTTCCGGCGATCGCAGCACAGTGCCTTCAAAGACTACCTTCTACTAACGACAAGTTCACCTACAATTGTGACCACCACACCTTCAATTTTCTCGTTGAAGATGGCTACGGTAATTTATTTTTAGTCTGCCACTTCTTATTTAAGAAAAAGTTTATTTTTTTCCTTTTAGGGAAGCGAGTAAAACAGAGTGGATAGTTGAATTCCATGTGAACGTAAATCGATCTAGTAGGAAAACTTGTGTTTTCTTTTGGATTTACTTGGTTCGAATTTTTTTTCGAACTTTTTCATGCTTGTTTGCTGATTCCCTCTTATATTTCCGAGAAAATTGAAATTAGTTGTTTAAGGTAGCGAGGAGGTTTGAAACATGAAACATTTTACATTCGCATAAAAGAGTAACCCTATATACAGTATTATTCCGATACTCATCTCTTGATTGGTTGATAAGAGATTGGTTGATGAAGAGTGAAAATAAGAAAAGTTTTTTTTTTATAATTTTTTTCTTCGCCAGCTAATTAGAATCAGGAGCTGTTTGTTGAAAAATAGAGGTGTACTTGTCATTTCTCTTCATTCAAATAACCGTCCATTTGTCTGGACTTTTCTAGAAGTTTCTTTATCAAAATAAATCAAATGGTGCCTTGAGTTAAACAAACTTAAGCTTGGTATAGATGCATGAGACGTGGTGATGATTTTTAATTGTCTTATGACTTAATTTAAAGTCAAAATGATGCCTAGGATTGATATTGGCTGGTAATGAAAGAACGGAGCCGGACAGATGAAGTAATTGAGCTGGAGCATCGAAATAGAAGCGCATTGCTTTTCTGATCTGATAAATTTTTAATGTAATACAGAGAATGCTGAGCTAAACTAGTGTGCATTCTGCTTCCTGGCTCGCTTTGTCTGAGCACTTATTTTATCTCTGTTTTGTTGCCGAAGCTCTTGCCCATTGACTTCAGTAGCTGGCTCAGTTGTGTGATAAATTTTGTTGTTGATGTTTATCCATATGAAGGAATCAGAATGGAGTCTAGCCATACACTTTGGTGCAAGTTTCTTAATATTTTGAGTTTCTAATTGATGTTTGAAAAATCACTACCATATTGAAGATATGAATTGGGTCTAGGTAAAGCTTTTTCCTTTTGCGTAAAAGAGTAAATATTTTCAAACTTTGAATTATTGTGCTTTTAGAATGAAAGTTTTTAGCCTTTGATCCCTTGCCATTAGTTAAACATGATACCTGATGTAAATGTTCATTTATTTTTATTTTCCCATGAAGGATGGTGTCATGTATGCGCTATAAACTTTTTAATCCTCCACATTTCAGGTTTAGATACTTTATGGACAATGTTTCGGTTATAAAGAATCTCTTGAAAATGGTTTTGATGCTTGAATTTGGCATATAGTTCTAGACTTTAGTTGTAAGTTATAAGTTACACACACATGTATATGCTGATTTATATATCTGATTTTATTGGTCAAGTGCAGTCACAATAGCTGTGGCTCAGCCATGGTCAGTGTACTTGATTTGATGTGGTTGAACTTTTTCTTTATTAAAGTCTTTGGGCATGAAATCGCATCAACGACATAGTTAGGGAAGATTTTATGCTTCTACTTCTTGACATTGTGCTATCTGCTATTTGCAGCTTACTGTGTTGTTGCCAAAGAATCTGTTAGCAAGCAGATATCTATTGCATTTTTGGAACGCATGAAAGCAGACTTCAAGAAGAGATATGGGGGTGGTAAAGCAGACACAGCTGTAGCCAAAAGTCTTAACAAGGAGTTTGGGTATGTCTATATATGTTGATCTGTGAGTATTTGTACCCAAAAACGTAGTTAAAAAGAAGAAGAAGAAGTAATGGAAAAGAAGAGGAAAGGGCATAAAATTGCAACAAAGAATTATGTATCATTTTGATGTTGATTATATATAGTTGATTTCTTCTTTCCTTTTCTTTTCCAGGCCAATTATGAAAGAGCACATGAAATATATTATTGACCATGCTGAAGAAATTGAGAAGTTAATAAAAGTGAAGGCTCAAGTTTCAGAAGTTAAAAGTATTATGTTAGGGAATATTGACAAGGTAAGTGAATTATACTGGAAACGACGCATGGTCCATTCAACAATTTTATAGGAAATAACTTGCTTTGTGCATTATTTCACATATTCCTTGCAACATTAAAAATATGCAGTGGGGAGCTTTTGTAAGGGAACTAAAAGTCAGTTGGAAATAAATGTTAAGAGTTTTATTTGAGCTACAAAAGCAAAATCTAATGGCCATTCTCCTAGTTAGATGTCTTTTGATCTTTACTATGATTAAAATGACAACTTAAAGTTCAAATTATGGGACAAAAGTTTGTCTGCCTTAAAAGAGGGATAAACGTCTAATGTAGGCTAATTTTAAAAGTTCATTTAACAATTTTGTTAAGTAAAAGAGCCATGATACTGGCAGATTGAATTGTCTGGTAGCTGTCTGCAAGTCTGACCAAAACTGAATCAGCATTGAGATGACAACTTTTCTTCTACATATGTTTTAATAGACATCAAAAGTGTGTATTGAATTGTTTTAATACTGTAATCAATGTTTGCATATTCGCACAAATTATGTTTTCTGTATTTCATTAAGCATTGGAATCATGTAAGTGATTAATCAAGCAAAATATCGCATTTCATGCCTGGCTGATCCATTTGTATCTGTAGGCTATTGACAGGGGTGAGGCCATAACGACTCTTGCAGATAAGACTGAGAATTTGCGTGATCAGGTAAGTTAGCTGTTTATCCGAGAAGGATAAGTTCAACATCCACTTATCCCTCTAATGCCCATTCGGAACCTGAGTATTTCCTTATTGTGATATTCAGGCCCAAGCATACAAGAAACAAGGCACACAAATCCAACGAAAAATGTGGTACCAGAACATGAAGATTAAGTTGGTTGTTCTTGGAATCTTATTGCTTCTTGTTCTTATAATCTGGCTTTCCATTTGCCATGGATTTGATTGCACGAACTAGTTTTTCTTCAGCATCCATAGAACTTGAACAGTTTGTATCAGCAAACGAGTTTTGGTTGTCGGCCTTCTTCTGGAGTTTGCAACAGAAAATAGGAGCGCTGTCATCAGAAGGCGAGACACACACAGCGAGTGGGAGAGAACTGTATCATGTGTTACACCATCCATGTCAAATATTATACAACATTTTTTGAATTTTTCTATCTTTTTCATATAGAAATAAAATTTGATAAACAGTGTTCGTGTGAAGCAATCTGTTAACATTTTACCTCCAACCTTTCCTTTTCCCCTTTCTCCACCCCTTTTCTTTCCTCCCTAGTTCCCTGGAAATTATAGCCGGAGAACATTAATATGCAATTGCAAGTGTATAAAATTACAATTCATACCCCACAAACAATATATTGGTCTGTGAACTGTGATGGATTGGCGTGTCATTTGCTTCTTATTTAGTACTATAAAGGTTTGAACTCGAAATAGTATGATTTTAGTACTATAAAGGTTCGTTGAAAAATGCATCAACAAGATTATAAACTAATTTAATCATAAGCTGTCACGTATTTTATGAATTTGGTTTAAGTTAACTGGGGGTTTATGAATTTGGTCTAAGCAAAAAGAATTCTGTCTTGTGATCAGTGATCATAAGGTGACTTTTTAAGATCAGCATCGGCCAAATTGTCTTTAGAAAACTCAAAGCTCAAAGCAAATTTGAGTGTTGAATGGAGGGAATAGGGGTCAATGAAAAAAGAGCCCATTTCTACATAAGTAGAAACTATATTTGAAGTTTGTCTCAAAATTTAAATGTTAGAGAACTAATAAATTTTAAGAAAGGCTTTCAATCTTCAACACGAGATTAATAACAAATGGACTAACTCTACAAAATCAAAAATGAATAAAAAATTGAGCATCTGCATGCATTTTCTACAAAATTTCTCTCATATTTTGACGATTTGAGATTTATTTAGAGATATTACAATTCATTATCTTCATATGAGACTCAATGTTCTTGTTGAATTTTGTTTTATCATCGTTTAAGGTTGCATGCAGAATAACGCTGATACCAAACTGTAATGATTTATGACCCAATTTTTTTTGTATATGAGATTTGTTTAGAGATTTTATATTTTTACTTATATTTTTTATTTATGAATTAATTAGCTGAGAACTTACTGTTAGGTTAAAAAGATTAATATTCACAATTAAATAAAATTTATGTTTTCTAAATAAGATTTTTTTTTCAACAAAAGAATGTATTATTGGGGCCTTTACTAATAGAAATTTTTTTTTTTTCTGGTTTGTTTGTTTGTTTGTTTTAGCTTTGCCCTCCATTGAATTTCTTTCCACTCATACCTAACCTTCCCCCAAGTCTCCATTGATTTTTTTTTTCAAATTATTTTTTATTGGTTTTTATTGTTTACTAGCTAGCTAGGCAAAAGAGCCATAGGATGAACGCAGTACTAATTTCTTCGAGTTCAAGTTCCAATACATAACTTTCCAAGTCATATTCCAATATTTCGTTGTTCTTAGTAACTTCTTTCACTTAAAAAAAAATGACCCTATAGACGCATAAAAAAATAGATTTGATAATGGGAGATTCATCGTTAAATGACTTATTTATTCTTTAATCTAAACTTTTTTTCAGACTTGAGATTCTTACCCGCAATTAGTTATTGAATCAAGATAGCCAAATTTAATTAATTATCAATATTTTAAAATAATTTAAATTTATTTAAAGTTAATTCTATCATAATTATAAATTTTTATTTTCGTGGAATTGCCTTTAATAATAATAACTTTACAAAAAAGAAGTGTGGAAATGTGTGAAGAAAATGACATGTTAGATTTCAAATATATATAGCTATAAGTTGCTAGGACGGCACACAATAAATTCACTTGTTTATTTAATATGCAGAAGGCATGCACCTCAAAGTCCATGGCATGCCAAACACACTAATAATGCTTTACTTTTACTACGATTTTGTTTTAATAATTACCAACATTCGTACAATTTTCCGATGCTCATACCCATAGAGTCCCATGAAATTAGTTAAGGTCAATGATAGAATCTTATATATATATATATATATATATATATATATATATATATATATATATATATATATATATATATATCACAAACCAAACCGTTGATAATTTCAACTCTTAAAAGTGCAAGTGCATGCATGCGTTGATGCTACTTGATTAATTATAATGTTTATATATTGCATGAATTATTATGATTAGAGATCATGCATTGCTTTAAACTTGGACTAAACACACATCATCATATATAATTGACAACTCTTGTTTAGGATATAGAAAAAATATTGATAAAGGATCCCATGACCATGATGTTACAACTAAAACTCAAATTCAAAATAAGAAACTAATTCTAAATGTATTTAGATTCTATCCATTCAAATAAAAATAAATGGTAATCTTTGATTTTTTTATTTATTTATCCGGATGTCATAATTTCAAGAGGAAAATAATGAAAAGTATTCTTAATTTTAGTATAAAGATAATTGTTTACACCGGTTAAAATCAGATAATAATTGAGCTTCAGTCAAACCAGCTAGCCTATTTCTCATTTCATTGGATTTTATGTGAATTCACATAAACAAAGAGGTATTATTATTATTATTATTATTATTATTATTATTATTATTATAAAAAGTTATAAGACATACAAACTAACGAAAATATACACATTTTTATTTCCTCTCAAGCACTCTTCTAACTTAGAGATTGGAGTGCAAATCCAGATAAGTCCCATATTTGCTTTCATTTCCTTGGAAATTCATAATTTTAATGCTGGCGTATGTAGAGCTAGCTCGGTTCACACATCTCGCTTGGACTTCATCAATAATTGATGTCTTAGTTCTTATTCTTTTTGGCAGAAATAAAGTCCAATTGCTTGCCCCACAAGTCTATATAAAAGAAAAATATAGCAAGCCTAATTAGTGCCTTTTCTCGTTAAAATAGAAAGCAAAAGAGAGTTTGGCATCGATCAATTAATTTTGGAATTATTA
The DNA here is from genome assembly GCA_023653625.1 of Triadica sebifera. Classification (NCBI taxonomy): domain Eukaryota; kingdom Viridiplantae; phylum Streptophyta; class Magnoliopsida; order Malpighiales; family Euphorbiaceae; genus Triadica; species Triadica sebifera. The sequence goes on from CM042908.1 coordinate 1,697,714, forward strand.
TAATGGCTTTTGTTGGAAGTTGAAGTTATATATATATTATTTAATTTTTAATTTAAGTTTTTTTACGCCTTAGATTTTTAATCTATAAAGTTCCAACAATTAGTTTTCTTATTAATTTAATATTGATCATATTAGAATTCAAAAATTGATTGTTGTTTTAAATTAATGACTAGACAATCGGAATTTATTTTCAACATAATTATAAATATTTATTATATTTTTTAAATTTTTTGTGCAGATATTCTCTCTGAAAATTCATGGGAAGCATGATTTTTTATTTAGGTGGTGTTTGAAATTGCTGTTGAATATCTAAAAAGCAGGTTTATAATTTTTTTATTTAATTAACTGATTTTTTAAATTTTTTATAAATTGTTTTTTTCAAATTTGCTTCTGGAAAAAATATCTATTTACATGTTTCTCTCCAAAAACAGTTTTTAAAACTCAAAAATATTAAAAATAAATTTTTTTTCTTTAAAAATATTTTTTTCAAATTCAACAACAAACGGACCTTAAGGTGTTTGAAACCTACTCAAGAATAGCACTTACTCAATTGATCATCAAAAGCAGAAGTTTAAAAAAATATTACATTCTAGCTCATATTAATAGTTCTGTAATGTACACCAATGATTTTTATTGGTTAGTAACATAATTATTTATGAAGCTGTAAATAAATCATTATAGCTCTAATTATAGTACACTTGAAATACTGTAAATTAAAAAAAATAAATAAAGAAAGAAATGTCATCATGTTCATCAGTATTAGACAAATTGCTTAATAATGTCATGTATATGTATAATTAATGAACAACATTACGAGACAAGTTTTATCTAAATTCGATCTACATATCATCAATGGACCGACACATAAATAAATAATTTTAACATTTAATATTTGTAATTTAAAAATAAATTTATAAAATAATATATTATTAGCTCGATTAATATATAAATATATACAAACATGATTTAGGAAAAAAGATTTCTAAAGCTAAGAATATGTATCACGTCTGTTTGGATTTTAGTACTGAACTTTCATTAACCAACTTAGAAATATATATATATATATATATATATATATATATATAATTGAGATGTATATCTAAAAAAATATTAAAAAAATGAGATGTATATCTAAATAAATGGTTTAGACCAAAGAGATGACTGTGGATGGCAGTTGACAAGACAAAGGCTGTGGCCATCAAAATCAAACTCATAAGAAGACAAAATAGGATCTCTCTTGCCCCATATCCTTTGGTTGGATATCATCTATTCTTTTCTTTTCTTTTCTTTTCCTTGGGACTCATTATATATGAATTTGAATAAAATTAAAATAATAGCAACTTCTTCCTATTCGTTCTAGCCAACTTTGAAGATTTTATTTTATTTCAACTTCCCTCACTCTTGAATTGAGTGAAGAACAAGGAGAAAAACCAATAAGCAATTGAAACTGACTAGTCACTAGAAAAGTTGAATGCAGCCCATTCAAAGAAGGAATGAGGCTTTTTGCCTCAGAAGCTACATAAACATTCACTTCACTGCACATCACAAATGGTGGATCTCAACTTTTCCTCATTTAGACACGTGTTGATAAGAGCCTTATCCACATTAGATAAGGGTACTGGATGATCTTTAATTATGAAACTATAGATATAAATAATTAGGCTGTAGTAAGAATTAGGTTTCAGAGATTTTGAACAGTGCATTATATTATCATATGTTGTCTGGATAGTTGTCATACTGTGCATGGCTTGGAAAAAAGGGTAATTGGTATTCATGCATGCGTACTTGCTTGCTTAATAATTTTTTTGGAAATATATAGTTAGTTATTTACGACCACTAGATTTTTGTTTTCGAACAAAATTGTTAATTACAGTATGGGTTCTTCTGCTAACACCTCTGTCTAGTGTTCAGTACAGTTTTGTCTCATAAGAGATATTGACAAACAGATGAAAATGTCATCATGTTTTCCGTAAATATAACTTTCATTATGCTGTAGGATCGTACTTAGTTCATATCATTTTCATATTTTGAGCTTTGATTGTAAAAACTATTTTTTTTTAGGTATGATAATGTATTATTTACTTGACCTAAGATATGAATCGGGTCTTCACTCTTCAGTCTTGGTCTCAACTTATATATCCATAATTGTCAGTTAATTTTAAAATGAGTTAAGTCTCACATTTATTTTCAAGATGGTATCAGAATGACCAGTTTTGCAATGTTGAGCCACTTGCATTGCAGGTGGAACATTTATTTTTTCATTGAGCTACTTATTATAATATATAAACGCTACTTATAATAGTTTAAATATTTCTTTTTTCCAATAAAATTCGGTAAGAAAATGAATTTTTGATTTTACTCTTTCCAAAAAACTAGATACAAAGAGAAGGATTGTCTAAACTATTATAAATATAAATGTATAGTTATAATGATATCTAACACTATTCTCTCACACTCAGACCCATTATGGGAGTACAATACAGTAGGAGGTCACTTGAAGCATGAAAGTAGCAAACTGTATTACTCATAGACCAAATGTAGATATTCCAATTTAACTTTAATACCATGTAAAATTTGGTAAGTAAATGAGTTTTTAACTTTAAGTTTTTCAAAACTTAGTGCAGAGAAAAAGATTATTTAAACCATTTTAAACAGTAATGTATATTTATAGCAAAAAAATGTAGGATATCTAACAAATTACATTTTCAACAGCCGTTTAATTTCTTAAAAAATATATATTTGAAAAAAAACAGAGAGAGAGAAAGGGAATCAAGTTCCCTTTCAGCTTTCTTTATGGATCAAAAAGGATCTAAATTTGAGTAATAATAAAAATTTCGCGTTAAGAATACAAAGTGGAATGCAGATGTGGAATCATCAAAATGAAGAACAGACAACCATTATGTACTTTCACCCTCATTTTAGGTGTTTCCAGCCTAAATAATCACCCAGACATGTTCTGTTTTTCACCATGTTTTATTTATTTATTTATTTTGTTTTTTCTAATAAAAATTAATAGTAATTAAATAATTAAGCTCTCTCTTGAATTGTACAGATATTTTAGTGGTCTGCCACTTTTAATATGAGGAAGAAACCATGTCAAAAATTGACAGCTTACATATACAAGGAGTAAGGTATCTCAGAAATTAACGTTTTTATTTACATTATTATAGTCAAATCGTTAGGTATGTGTTTATTATGGGATGAGTTAATCATTATTAATATTACCTTACTTTTGTCTTAAGAGGTCCTTAAGATACTAAATCCAAAAATGAAACTTTTTCTCCATCAATTATTTGCATTTTCCGTTCTTGAAAAATTTGTTGGTGCCAAGATTAGTATATGCATTTGAAAAACAAAATGTCATTTAATTTTTCAAAGAATATTGGAAAAATATATATTTTAACCCTTAAACAGTAGAAATTTTATCCATTGAGTCTACGAATTTTAATTCATTCATATTAAACCCTTCAACCTTATTTTGTTAAAAATTAGGCTCTTATTAATTGAGAGTAAATGTTTTGCTTATTGAGAAAAACAAAAATTAGAGGGCTTAGTTCAGACAAAATCAAAATTGAAGTTCTTAATTTAAATAAAATCAAAAGTTGGAGGTTTAATTTTGATAAAATAAAAGTTATGAGGCATAATTTAATGAAATAAAAATTTAAGAACTAAATAAACAAAACGTATAGTTTAAAGACCAAAATATTTGTTTTTCCAAGAATATTTTATCAGAAATTTCTTTTTTTTCCCTTGATATAAGGGATTCAACTGGAAATTTGAACTCGAGATTTTACGGCTCTGATTACTAGACTGGTACCATTAAACTAAAACTTATTATTAGATCAAGAAATTTTATTTTTATATCGGTTCATGTATCTATTTATATGTCAAATTGATAATGGATTATCATTAAAATTAATAATTTTTAGCCTGATTCAAAAATCTGACCATAAAATTGACTTAGAATTGATTTGAATTTAGGAAAAACTCAAATGATCAATCAAAATTACAGATTTTTTTTTTCTAGATGGGATTTGGAGTCGGTTGTTTCATATGAAAATGGCAATTTTGACTCATTTTGGATTCACATGACCTGAATTTTTTTCTCGAGGGTACATGCCCTATGGAACAAATCGCATATGCTCGAAAATAATCAAAAAATTGTGGTTTAAAATTATTTCATTAATTAAATTTTTTCAATTTGATTCAATTTTTCTAATATTGAAAATTTAAAATAATTGAATTTTACTTTATAGATATAAAATTAATAATTAAAATGATTTCTTATATATGACAATAAATTATTAACTCTAGTTACTAATATGAATAAATTTTAGGTAAGTATTTTTTCATGAATATACGAAATGAACCATACTGTAAATGTCCTCGTAAATCTTCCAAGTAAACATCACATAAAGATTCAGGACCCATGATTTTTGTATATATATGCTGAGGAAAAAAGATGAGAATGGTAAAACAGAGAGAGATAGATCCATGCAAATATTAGCTCAAACCTCAAAAAATCATTTTATGAGATTAATGGGAATTTGAAAGGAAAAAATATATAATTAGGGCTGAAATTTAATTAATCAGTTGTGAAGAAGAATAAGATGGTGGGATGAGTTGGTCCATGGTGGAAACCTTCACCTTAATGAATTATGAAGGATAAAATCTCTCCTCTCTTGTGGGGGAATGGGCAGCCAATATCACCTATATCCTCTCCACCATGTAAACTGTTCTTTTCCATTTCCAGCAAAAAATTTCCTATCTCAGGTAAATTTTACACATAGTTTGCCCTTTTACATGATAAAAATATCCAGCTAAAAAAATAATAATAATAAAAAACTCCCTTCAAGTCAAATATTGCATTAATTTGCCCCATTAATGTTATCTATTTTTTTTTTATAATTATAAGTGGTAAAACTCGAATTCGGATATCCTGTCTCTAATACGTGATCACTTTGACTAATACTACTAAATTAAAATTTATTATTCTTTAATCCTTATTAGTGTAAATAATTTTTCGGATTGGTAAAATTTAGTGAATAAGGAGCAATGTGGGTAACTGTAGAAGAGTGAGAGATGGCCATTGATTAGGGCTACATGCAAATTGGATGGTCTTGTCCACTTGCTTATAAAGACAATAAGCAAAGCAAATTGTTAGTTTCACACATGACCCCCCTCTCCCCTTTTGCTCTCCAAAAAAAAAAAAATCTTTGCATCTCTATAATTATCAACAATATTTATATTAATTTGCACTCCAGCTGTATAATACTGAATGGTTTTAACCCAAAAAAAAAGAAAGAATTATATATACACATATACTTAGCTCACTTCATTGCCAAATCCACAAGCCATATATATATAATTTCACTTCCACATTAAATAGGAACAACATTTTCATGTCTTCCTATGATAAATCAATGTAAAAAAAAATTATAAAAAACACACAAAAAGAGCAAAATTTTCATTCCCACAACAGAAACTTTGAAAATTTACATACACTTTGACACCCAAAGTGAACAACTACGTACTCAAACAAAACCAAACTATCAAGTTTTCAAAATTCAACTGCATTATTACCTATCCCCTAAACCCAAGCACACAATGTAAAAATGAAAATGAAACCCATTTCCCAAAATCATTTAAAAATTAAATTTAACTATAATACAGACATAGACATAGACTCAGACACAGACACAGACACGACAATATACGGCATGCTAGCTAGCATTGCTAGACGTCTCTAACCTCAAACATGTTACGATTCTTGACGACAATATCATACATATGCATGGACTTGAACTTGCTGAAATCTTTAGGGAGAGAGATAAGGTGAATAGTGGATCTTTTATGGAATTGGAGAAGGTCAGGGTCATCATAGTACCTCTCCCACCCAAGTGAAGATAATTTGTTTTCAAGAACTGAATAAGAGGTGATGATTTCACTAGTAGGTGTGTGAACAAGGACCTTGCGGCGAGCCCTGCTGCCGTCAAGGGACTCGGCTCCGGGGTTCTCCACCAGCCGGATCACCCCATTCTTGAAAACCCAGACACCAGACATTTTCACTAAATTGAAGAATAATCTTGTAAAATTAAGGAGATAAAGATATGTATATGAATAAGGGAGGGGTTTTTAAGCTATGGAGATTAATGGAGTTTTGAGTTGGTGATATATGGAAGGGAGTGATAGGGTATTTATAAAGGAGAATCGTGTTGAATATGATGGATATATACGGGGGATTGTTTGGCTGTGGGCTTAGCTTAGATGGGATCCAATTGAGAATGGGTCCAAAGATGGAAAAAAAAATAAAGATTAAAAATATAAAAAAATAATTTGTTTTTTTAAAATTAAAAGCTAAAATTAAGGCCAGGGTCTAGGGCTGTTTGCAAAGGCAGAACTTAGTTGGGGCATGCCCCCCAAAGGAAAAAAATATTCTTGAGTAATGTATTCTATAGCCACCAAAAAAATTCATAATATATATATAGAGATAAATATTAATTTAATTTAATAATTTATTCCCCCCCCCCATCAATTTAATACTAAAATTTGTAATTTTTTGAAAGGGATCAATAATTTATTTGTAGTTTAGTTTATTTATTTTTATTATACTCTTTTAAGAATAATTATGATCCTCTATTATTTTATGAGAGATAAAAAGGAATATTTAGGCCTATCTTTTTATCTTCGACATTGGCTTATAATCTCAAATTTAAATCAATATTTGACAATTTTTATTATATTACTAAATAACATTTTTGTGTCATGCAGGGACTCAATATGTGGGACACATGTTCCATCAGTCCAATGTGGGCATAATCGGATTGAGGAGAATCCTTTGCTATCTTTTTCTAAGTCTTTAACTAATTAGCTTTCCACAATGGGAATCTTTGTTTTGTTTTGAATGAGAAAATTATATATATATATATATATATATATATATATATATATATATATATATATATTCACACACATCTAATTAATTATAAATGTTTCTACTCTATGCACATGTATATATACATATATTAGTGAAAAGTTTTAGTCCGATGCACATCTGTATACTTATTCATATATCAAATTAATATCTTATCCATAAGTTGAAAAAATTAATTAGTTTTGTACTTTTTAAATAGGAATCTGTTTTTTTTCATTTTTTTCTTTTTATTTTAAAAAAACTTTGAGAATATCTCAAAAGTATGTAATTTTTACAATATGTTTTGTAACTTGTTGGAACTAATTTGTATTTTCATTAATAAATCAAATCAATCAAAGTTACAGTTATTTTAAATTTTATAACTAATTTGATACAACAATATATTATTAACTCAATCCATAAATAAATATATAAAAATAATTTAGGCAAACAAAAATTTCAATAGCTAAAGTGAGACTTATTCTAGAGAAGGCTATAAGAAACTTGACTAGTATGAAGTCTACTTAATAAGAATATATACAAATATTTAAGTTATAGTGGTGGTAGCTATCGTATTAATTTTTGTATAATATAGGAATCAAAACTGCCCTAGATGATTATTGGTACATGTAGAGCATGATCAATGTAAGCTAGAGGATTTTGATTGTTCATAAAATGGGGGTGAATTATAAGTTTTTTTTTAAAAGATAATTAATCTCATATTATAATTTTTCACAAAGTGTTATATATATATATATAGATTTTTCAATAGTTACGATTGACAACAATTATAATTCTTAATATTAAATATTGTAATATTAAATACTCATAAATATTAACAAATTAATTAGAATTATTAAATTATTTATCTAACAGTATATATATATTCAATCATAGTCCGTCATAATCAATTTCATGTATTCAATATTTTTTGGAGGAGGGAAATGTTATACGAAAAAAGTAAGATAAAAATAGAATTGGTAGAAAAAAAAAGAGAGAATTACTTATGGTCCACTTGATTGAAAATTCTAGAGTCTTTTCACCCTCTCCCAACATGTATTTGATAAATAAATAAAAAATGGAGGTTTGAATGGTAGAAGAGAATTTCCAGAAGTGGGAAGGAGGATTCTGATGGGAATTGAATGTAGTTGTTGAATGGTATAATAATGTCCTTTTCTGAAAATTGTACGTGAATGGCTTGTGGTGGGGAAAGAGAGACCATTATACCAAGAACCGTGAGGGAGGTGAGGCTGTGGGACCAAATCACGATGTGGAAAAGGGATTCCGATCAATATTTTAATGGTTTGTTGGAGATTGGGATATGTTTTTCTTCTTAATTACAAGCCCTCTTGCCTAACTATGGACTATATTGGGTCTAAATAAAAAATTTTGATAAAAAACAACGTGTCAATTGCTAGCTAGATAGAAACATTTAGAACACCATTTTTAACAAATTTTTTATTTAAAATATATATATTTTTTATTTTAAAAACTTATTTTATAAATTTTTTTTTAATGAACTATTGATATTTAAAATTAGAATATAGGGTAAGTTTGACTCTTTATATTAAAAAGTCAAACTTTACTATTTATTCTAATTATAATTAATTCATATTTACTATTTATGTATATTTTATCTTTTTATTAGTGAATTTATCTAAAAATATTTTTTTCTCCTTATAATGAAAGCATTTATTTTTTTTCTTTTGATTAAATATTAATTTATATTAGATAAAATAAAATTAAGAATAAAATACACTAAAAGAATTTACCGAAATAGCGATGCCAATTAGCGACGCCTATATTAGAGTCACTAAATAGCGATACAATTGCAATCATAAGTGATGAAATGACGACAAAAATATTTTATAAAAAATAGCGATGTAGTAGTGATGCCTTTTTAGTAATGCAGAAAAAATGTGTCGCTAAATGTGGTGCCAAATAATAGCGCCAATAATTGCGACGATAAAGCGTCACTAAAGATTGTCACAAGGAATTCGCGATGCCAATTGGTGTTGCTAATGTTGTCACTAAAACGCATCATTTCAGCTGCATTTTAGCGACGCCAAATGGTGTCACTCATTTATTGCTAGAATGCACATTTCATATGTGTTTTAGCAATGCCAAAACAACATTGCTTTGATATTGCTGGAACGTAATGTTTCAACGACGCCAAAACGATGTTGTTGGAGACGCTGCATTTTCAGAGTGTCGTAGCAACACTAAAACGACATCGCTTTGCTGCTGCAAAATGCAGCAGTTAGCAACACCAATAGGGTGTCGTCGCTCCTTAAGTGAAACGACGCGTTTCACTTAGCAACGCAAGCAGCGATGCCGTTTTGGGATCGCTAATTAGCCATTAAATCTCTGATTGTCCCTTTTTCATTCTCATTTGTGCAATTTTCAATCCCTAGCAAACCGAACTCACATTCTTCTAATCCTCCAGCCAACCAAATTGACACCTCCCTTGCCCCGCCCTCAGCTCCTTTCAAGTCACCGTTCGTCGTCATTTGTGGATTTTTTTCCTTTCTTCTCTCTTCTTTCTGCTATCTTCTTCTTCTTCTTTTTATTGTTTGTTAATTTATGGGTATTTGTTTGTAAATTGTTTTTTGTAGATAAAGGACACTAAGAGGAAAAAATCACTTCAATTTGTCCATTTGAGGTTAGTACCCATTACTTATTTTTTTTAAATAAATTATGGGTATTTTTAAAATTTTAATTTGGTAAAAGCTATTGTGCTAATTATTTTTCAAATATATAAAATTTGTTAATATGTATGTTTTTTTTTGTCTTTGAAAGATATAGATATAAGAAAATAATAAGGTGAATTAGTTTATTATTATTAATTTATTATAATAAGAATCAAATTAATAGGTTAATTAGTTTAATATTATAATAAATTTATTATATATTAATATATACATAACTACTTTAATAATTTATATATACATTAATATTTAATATTTTAAGATACAAGGATATATATATATATATATATATATATATATATATATATATATATATATATATATATATATTAAATTTATAGTTCTTTTAATTTTATTATTAGATATATCAAAATACACACACACATATATATATAAAGAATTATCAATATAATAAAGCAATTTACTTTTTTTTATTAAATATTAATTAGTATTGAATAAAATAAAATGAAGAGTAAAATGCACTACAAGAATTTACCGAAATAGCAACGCCTATATTAGAGTCGCTAAATAGTGACAAAATTGTAACCATCAGCGATGAAATGACGACAAAATTGTTTTTTAAAAAATAGCGACGTAATAGTGACACCTTTTACGATGCCTTTTTAGCAACAACGAAAAATATGATGCCAAATAATAACGCCAATAATTGTAACGACAAAGCGTCACTAAATGTTGTCACAAAGAATTCGCGACACCAACTGGTGTTGCTAATGTCGTCGCTGAAATGCATCGTTTCAGCTGCATTTTAGCCTATCGTTGGAACGTGGCATTTCATTTGTGTTTTCGTGACATCGCTTTGATGTGGTTGGAACGCAACGTTTCAGCGACATCGTTTTGCTGCTGTAAAAATGCAGCAGTTAGCAATAGGGGTGGCAACGGGTACGGATTTCGTGGGTACCCGCATCAATCCGAACCCGTTTAAACCCTAATGGATAGTCCTATTAGGGTTTTGGGACGGGTTTGAGTAGCAATATTTAAATCCGTCACGGGTTTGGATAGGGTACAGGTAGAGGCCTTCGGGTACCCGCTACCCGATAAATCCGATTATATATATATTATGCAATTTATTCTATTTTAATTTATTGAATACAATGATATAATTATTTTTTCATATATTTTTATAGATTGATGAATTACAAATGTAATGGAAGTTTAAAATGTGAAATATAATTTTTTTGTCATAATGAACAATATTTAATTTTATTGTTATTTTTGAACAATTTGATAAATTATTTTAATTTGAATGTGTTGAATTAAATTTTATATTTTATTTGATTTTATAGTAATTTATGGTAGATTATTTATATATTTATAGATTTTTAATTATTTAATTAGTTTGAATTTTATTTTATTTTAAATTTTTTTAATGATAAACGAGTAATTATTCGGATTCGGGTATTAATCGGGTAATGTTAATCGGATTTGAGATGGGTACGGGTATTAATATTATAATTTTAAACGGGTTCGGGACGAGTTTGGGTATGTATATAAATAATCGGGTTTGAGTTCGGGTAGAACAATTTTCGCGGGTACCCTACCCGTTGCCACCCCTAGTTAGTAATGCCAATATGGCGTCGTTGCTCCTTAAGTGAAATGACGCGCTTCACTTGGCAATGCAAGCATCAACGTTGTTTTGGTGTCGTTAATTAATCATTAAATCTCTGAGTTTTTTTCCCCTTTTTCAGTCATATTTGTGTGATTTTCAATCCCTCTCAGACGAAACTCACGCCCCTCTACTCCTTCAGCCGACGAGGCTGACGCCTCCCTTACCCCACCCCTAACTCCGGTCGTCCTAGCTTCCTTTCGGTCACTGTCCATCGTCATTTGTAGATTTTTTTTCCTTTCTTTTTTCTTTTTTCTACTTTGTTCTTCTTTTTTTTTTCTTCTTTGTTAATTTGTAGGTATTTTTTTTGTAGATAAAAGACACTAAGAGAAAAATATTACTTCAATTTGTTCATTTAAGGTTAGTATCCATTACTTTTTTAAAGTAATTATGGGTATTTTTAAAATTTTAATTTGGTAAAAATTATTGTGCTAATTATTTTCTAAATATATAAAATTTGTTAATATACATTTTTTTTTGTCTTTGAAAGGTATAGATATAAGAAAATAATAAGGTGGATTAGTTTATTATTAATTTATTATCTTAAGAATCAAATTAATAGGTGAATTAATTTAATATTATAATAAATTTATTAAATATTAATATATTCATAGCTAATTTGATAATTTATATATACATTAATATTTAATATTTTAAGATACAAACATAAATAATATATATATATATCTGTGTGTGTGTGTTTGTTGATATATCTAATAATAAATTTAAATATTATAACATACATCCCTCATAGATTTGACATAATGTTTTAGTAAACATCCAATTAAATTTTGGAAGATGGGAGATAAATTTTTTGTTAGGTTAAACTTTTGCATTCTTTTTAAGCTAATTAGGGTTGAAAAATATTATAATATACCTAGTTTTGTTTATGAATAGAGATAATAAATCATTACAGTGCCTAACTATTTATGAAAAATTTGGAAACTATTGAATTACAAAAATAAAAAAGAAAACTTGTTTAGAATTTTATTACAATAAATTAAACTCTCATTTTGAATTACAATTATTTGATTATATATAAGCTTTATTCTGTTAAAAAAAGTAATGTTATATATAGTTGATCATTGTGAGTAGTGTCAATTTCCATCTAAATGCAAATGTCTCAAATTTGGAAAGTATTGTTGATCAAATTACATTGCTAAAACTTGTAATTAGAGATAATTAATTAATTCTAAACAATATGTTTCATTACTAAGATATGTTATACAAAACTTTTCATGTCATAAGGATTACACTGTTGTTTTTTTAAGAAAGAAGAAATACTTATTAATAAATTTTACTTATATTACTAGTAATTTATAAGAATTTAATTCCTATAAAAATAATAAATATAAGTTCTGGAAATTTATGTTTTTGTTCATGGTGATATTATTTGCTAGATAAATTAGGTTGTAAGTATTTAAATCTATTTTTATTTTTTATTTTTAAAAGAACCCAAGAATGAATCACCCTCGCGAGTGAATGTATATTAGGCTTAAAAAGGGTATTTTGAACTATGATTTTATTAGGGGCTTTGATAAATTTATGAAATTTGCATACAATCAACCAGATTGGATGGATGGTCCAAAGATTAAATGTTCATGCCCTCTAAAAAAATGTCAAATCACAGCGTTTAAAGATGCTGACATAATCAAATATCATATACTTAGAAATGATTTTGCACCGAATTACTATATGTGGACAAGACACGATGAAATACATAGAATTGGTGAGTCAAGTCATAGCTATTGGGTTAACCAAGATAATGTACTATGGAAATGTATATCATGAAATGGTGATTGATGTGGCAGGTCCATCATACAATTTGTCTTCATATCAGGAAGAAATGAATCAAGAAGTTTAGAAATTTTATGATATGCTCAATGCTGCTAATGTCGAACTGTGGCCTAACTGTGAGAATAATTCGTACTTTTTTGTGTGTTGATATACTACTAAATATTATAACAGAACACCACCTGTTGGAAAAGGCTTTTGATGTAATAGTATGATTACTAAAGGAAGCATTGCCACCTGAAAATGTAGTTGCTGATAATTTCTACTTAACCAAATGCTTATTGCGATGACTTGGTCTACCGATTGAGAAAATTCATTGTTGTAAGAACAATTGTATAATATTTTTTGGGGAAGACTTAGAATTAAGTCAATGTAAAATATGTGAACATCTACGGTGTAAAAAGAACCAAGAATATGATAGTAATGGCTTAAGAAGAAAATGTGTCCCCTATAAAAAGACGCATTATTTCCCTTTGACACTGCGCTTGCACATATTGTATTCATCGAAAGTCATAAATGTGATGGCACGCAGAGCATGATGTTGAAGAGGGTGTCATGTGTCAGCCATCAGATTCTATTGCTTGGAAACACTTTAATGATATTCATCCTCAATTTGCACATGAAATTAGAAATGTCAAGCTCGGGTTATGCACAAATGAATTTCAACCTTTTGGTCAATTGCGACAACAATATTCATGTTGGCCAATAATTACTACTGTATATAATCTTCCCCTTTGGCTATGTATGAAAGATTCTTCAATATTTTTTACGGTATTAATTCCTGACCCTCGAAATCCCAAAGACAAGTTAGATGCATTCATGCAACCGCTAATTTCAGAGTTAAAAATGTTATGGGTGGATGGGATGACTGCTTATCATATATCATTAAAACATAATTTTACTTTGAAAGCGAGTCTAATGTCGACAATTAGCAATTTTCCAGCATATTCAATATTGTATGGGTGGACCATTGCTGGATGTTTAGCTTGTACATATTGTATGACTAAGGGTGTGTTTGGGATTGCTGTTAGGTGTTCAAAAAACGAGTTTATAATATTTTTTATTTAATTGACTGATTTTTTTAATTTGTTGTTAACTGTTTTTTCCAAACTTGTTTTTGGTAAAAGCATTTATTTACCTGCTTCTGTCCAAAAGCAGTTTTCAAAACTCAAAAAACTTAAAAATAATTTTTTTTCTCTAAAAACACTTTTGGCAAAATCAATGCCAAATGGACCCTAAGTCAAATGCATTTATATTTTCAAGAGTGGTAAACAATCATGGTTTGATAATCATAGAAAGTTCTTGCCATATAATCATCCTTTTAGAAGGAACAAAAACTCATTCCTTAAGAATTGAGTAGTTACAAAAAAAGGCTCTATCGATTATGTTTGGAATAGAAATATTACACATAATTGATCATTTGAGACTAAAGAAAGTAATTGAAGAAGGTGCTTCAAAGATTAACAGTTATATCAGTAAAATATACAATTGGAAGAAACATAATACCTTTTGGGATTTGTCGTATTGGAGTACAAATATAATTTGATACAATTTAGATATGATCCATATTGAAAAGAACTTTTTTGAGAATATATTCAGCACAATCATGAATGTAGTGAAAAAAACAAAAGACACCAAAAAATCAAGACAAATAACTTAATGAATACTGTCGCCAACCAGAACTTGTAAGGTCAAATATAGATGGTAAATATCTTAAAGCATGCTACACTCTCGATAAATAGGGCAAGTTAGTATTGTGTGAATGAGTGAAAAACTTAAAATTTCTAGACGAATATGCATCTAACATGTCTAGATGTGTCGACATGCAGAAACTTAAGTTGTCTGGTATGAAAAGTCATGATTGTCATGTCTTTATGTAAATGTTAGTACCAATTGCCTTCCAAGAATTACTGACGGTGAATGTGTGGAAGGCACTAACAGAAATTAGTCTGTTCTTCAAAAAATTAACATCAATTGTGATTCGAAATGAAGATATAGCTCAAGTGGAGGAACAAATTCCATTGACTTTATGTAAGCTGGAGCGTATTTTTTCTTCAAGTTTTTTTGACTCAATGGAACATCTTCCAGTCCATTTACCCTATGAATCAAGGATAACCGAACTTATTCAATACCGTTGGATGTATCCGTTTGAAACGTAATGTTTTTTCTACTATACAAGATTGAATTTTACTTAACTTAATTAAATTTACTTATAAATCAATAAAATTCAATGTATAGGTATCTTGGAAAGTTGAAAAGAAATGTGCGGAATAAGATGCAAGTTTAAGGATCAATATGTAATGCATATTTGGTTGAAGAAGCTTCAACCTTTTGTTCCCACTACTTTAAGGATCATGTGCGATCATATGCCAATAATGAACTGAAACTTGTCACATAATTTTGATGTTCATAAAGATAAAGTTCAAAGAGATGATCAATCCCTCTCAATTTTCAAGTATCTAGGTTGACCCATTGGATGAGCAAAAACACGAACACTACTCAATGAAGAATATAAAGTTGCTCACATTTACATTTTACACAATTACGAGGAAGTTCAATCCTTTAGCAAGTAAGATGTCAATTTCATTCTTATATACGGATTACATACTACAATAATTTTTAACTCATTGCAATTAAATTCTTTGTGTAAAGAATTTGTACGGATTTATTGCGATAAAATTGGTCATGCATTGATGATAAGGAAGTTGATACTAAACTTGAAACAAAGTTTGTAGAGTGACTCAATACATATATGAGTATGCTAAAATAAGTATTATGTTACATCTTTATATATTCCCAAATGATCAATTAATTAGAACTTATCATTTGCAGGCAAACAATGAGTGTTCGAATGTTCAAAATTCTTACATTAAAGGCCTTGCTAAAGGGCCTTTGATTACTATCAAACATACACTGGATATATTATGAATGAATATAATTTCCAAATTGAACAGTTAAGTTATGTTAGAAAAACTATGAATTGGTGAGTGTGCATTAAAGGCTCTAACTATACTGAATATGAAAGTGATTACTATATAAATCTCATTGAGGTAGTAAAATTGAATATCCTAATTGGCCAATCAAATGAACAGTTTTGTTCAAATGTGAATGGTTTGATCCAACATCAAATGTCGGGACTAAAATTAATGATAAATATAAGATAGTTGAAGTGAACCATAAAAGAAGATTTTATAGATATGAACCATTTATTTAGCCAATCAAGCATGCCAAGTGTATTACTCTACATACCCTAGCTTGAGATGTGACAAACAAGATTGGTGGACTGTGATCAAGGTCAAACCATTAGCTATTGTAGAAATCCCTGATAGATCTTCAAATGTAACATATGAATCACCACCATTCCAAAAGGATGAAATTGAAATACATACTATTAAAGATGGAAACAAGATCTGGTTACATCTTTAATTGACCTGAATGATTATTTCATTGACATAGAGGATTCAGAGGTGGAATCAGAAAGAGAACCTGATTTTGAGTCACAATCTGATATTGATGAACTAGAACTTGCGGATGAGGATGAGAGTGACAATGAATAAAAGTTTTTTATATTTATGACTTTCAAGTTGCATGGAACTTGACATAAGGGATGTTGATTAACAATATTTTCTTATTTTTTCCTTGCAGAATAAGGGTTCAAAGAGGGGGAGATATACATTTAGGTAGACCCATTGTCAGGGGACGAGGATCCACTATCCAAACATCATAACCTTAGACTCAGCCTGGAGATACATCTATTGAAACGCAGTATAGAGTTCTCTCTACTAATACTCAGCATAATGATTCCTCTACATAGACTCAACCAAGAGCTCATTCTACTCATAATTAGACAAGAGAGTCGCAAACATCTTCCTCTTCAAGTCGGAAGAGGCTTAGATTAGAAAATGGAAGTATAATATTTATCTTCTTTTTGTTTTTTTAATACTCATAACTCTTTTATTATTGAGATTACCATTACAAATATAATTGAACTTTGTATCTTATTATTGAGATTAATGCAATGTGAACACTAGTCCAAATATGTACTATGTTACAATTAATATTGATAATCTTACAGGGTAATATTAATATCATTAACTATGCATGCATAAATTTGTAGAGAGTCATCTAACGACTGCCCGAATATCTCAAATCTTAAAGCAGCAAGTGGACAAAAGGGGATCCATATGGAAAAGCATGTCCCAAGAAATAAAAAACTTATACTTTAGAGAGTTTCAGGTAAATGTGAGCAAATAAGAGTTTTAGGTTAATTAGCAATTGAGTCATGGTAATTTCACCTTAATGTGTTTGGCATATACTATAGTGTATGAACTTTGTTAATGTATAGATTCTAATAACATAATTCTTTTTTTCCTTTTGCATAAATATTTTGAGTGAGATGTTGATCTTAATGACAACATAGGCCTATTTGGGAGTCTCTAGCTAGGAGGCGCTACTCGGATATGATGAAAAAATGGAGGAGAAAGACCACCCTCCTCATATTCAGGAAGATATATGGCAGTGTTGGATTGAGCAGTGGAGTGCACCAGAATATTGTGCATTGTCAACAAGAGCTACTGCAAACCGACTATCCGAGAAAGCCAGTTTGGGAATGGGTCCCTCTATGCACACTGTCGGATCTAACTCTATTGAGGAACATAAATGCCGAATAGTAAAAAAAGCTAATAATCTGGTTGTATACAATTTACCTACCTAATATGTCTTCACATTTTTTTATTCATTTGTCAGATTGAGAAGGAGGGCAGGGATTCGAGATTAATTCGTCTTTTCCAGAAGTGTCATATGAAGAAAGATGATAGATGGGTCGACGCCCGTGAGCAACAAATTAGGGTAAAAATTTTAATGCAGTTTTTATTAACTTCAAAGCTATATAATAATGTGTTATAGGAACATGTTCAGTAGATCGTTGCTCATTCGATATAGTCACCTATAGAAGGATCAGAGACTCCAATTGAGCCTGCTGAATTTTCACCTATAGAGAGTCAGCATGTGTTCATAGAAGTTGTAGGCGTCCAGCCTAATGACTATCATGTTTATATATTGGGTGTTAAGGCTTTATTTTTATTCTCTAACCAAGGATCCTCATCCTATTCTACTGTAAATTCAGAAACTATTCTCACTTAGATGGACAAGATGAAGAGGACGATCAAAGAGCAGATAGAGAAACAATTTCAATAGCGCATTTGACAATGGGATCAAGAGGTTGAACAACTTCATTAGTTCATTCGGGATTGTGATCAACAGCTTAAGGAGCGCTTGAAAGGGAGAGATATGTTGACTAAGTTGCGGCTATAGTCAATGATGAAGGAGCGAATACATAATTTCATACGTGATTGGACACATAGCACACAGTCGGAGGTTTAGTTCCTCATTCTTCATTGCCTAGAGATCCTCTATCTACTTTTTGATGTATTTTTTCTACTTATTCTGGGATAACGACTATTATAATGACTTTTTAAACAAAAATAATGAATTTTGTATTATAATGAACATTTAATAGTTTGAATTTGATGAATTACATGATATTCATATATTTTATAAGTAGGTTATTTATGTGTTATAAGTAGGATTTCTTTTAAAATGAATAAAAATATTTAATATATATTTAATAAATAAATAAAATTAACGATGTCAGGCATTGCTAAAAATAAAATATTTAAATTAATTTCGATACTACAAACATCGTTGATGATACTAGTTTTGTAAAAAAAAAAAAAAAAGTGGTAAAATTAAGCAGTGTAAGAATCTGCCACCCAAATGTAGGGCTTTAGGACACATTCTTTGTTTCGGTCTCAACCTTGTATACCACATGGTCCGGCATGCCCTTAACTTGAAGGAGAGACTTCACCTTAATCAAAGCCACCATCATTACTTCTCTACGCTTCTTAAGATTTCTGTTTATTGGATAACTTATATATTTTTGTCTTTTGCTTCTCTGCATTTATTCCTCCCAATCTTTTTTTTTTCTTTTTTCTTTTTTATTTGTTATTTTAAGCCTCTTTTTTACTTTCTTATGTTTTTCAACTTACTTTAAACTCGAAAATGAAATAAGTTTTCAAGGATCATTAAATCAACAACATGCTGAATTTTAAAGAATATGATCCTTTATGGACATATTGATGCTTTCTTAACTCTCTGGAAATTATATATAAAAATTTTAGACAGAATTTATCATAAATTAATTTATTCATATTTTTTATCAGTAATGTAAAGCATTTATTTTTTTTATAGATATAATAGAATATAATTAAATTATATAGTTTGTACTAGGGGGTGGCAATGAGTTTGAATTTTACAATATCCGCATCTATCTACATCCCTTTAAGTCCTATGGATAACCTTATTAGGTTTTTAGAATAGATTTATATAGTAATATTTAAATTCAATATGAGTTTAGATAAAGTATGGATAGAAACTCTTAGTTATCCGTCACTCGATGAACTCGATTATATATATATAATGTAATTTATTGAAAGTAATGATATAATTAATTATTTTTATATGTTTTTAGAGATTTATGAATTACAAATGTAATGAGAGTTGGAAATTTAAAATATAATTTTTCTATTACAAGAAACAATATTTAATTTTATTGTTTTAATATTATTTTCTAAAAATTTGATGAATTATTTTAAATTGAATGTATTGAATTAGATTTATGTTTATTTTATTTAATTTTGTAGTAATTTATAATAGATTATTTGTATATTTTTAAAATTTTAATTATTTAGTTAGATGAAATTTTATTTTATTTTAAATTTTTAATAATAAATGGATAATTAAACGGATTTGTATTAATAGGATAAAGTTAATCGGGTTTAAGACAAATATGATTATTAACATTATAATTTTAAATGAATTTAAATATGATATTTTTCACGGATACTCTATTTATCATCATTCCTATTTTTTACATTCTAAATAAGAAAATTTTGAGATTAATTATTGAGTTAAATTAAATAATTTAGGTCATTTCTCATTTATTAGGATGCCAAATGACCTCGTAGGATACATAACGAATAATAGTTTCTTTATTTCGTGACACTCATTATAAAATGATAAATTCCAGCAATTTTAATGAATGAAAAACTCAGTCATAAGAATTTTTTTTTTAATTTCATATTCTTGAATAATAATAGAAGAATAATTAATAAGTATTTAATTAATGATACGGAATCATATATAATGATAATGTTTAATTATAAGTTTGGAAGTAAATTAATCACATAAATGGGGAAAAAAACAAATGATATGAAAAGATAAATCATGATGGATTTTGATCTAAGCCTAAGTTCTGAAATTCTGTTTCGAACAAAAAACAAATGTTATGAAATTCTGTGAAATGACATTATATTTAAATATGTAATAGCAAGAAAAATAATCAATTATCTAATAATATATTTCATTGTCCATGTATTCATTGTGATCACATTTTTAATAATATATATATATATATATATATATATATATATATATATATATTATCGCAAACAACTCATTTTTACTTTAGAAACAGGCTTAAAGTGTGTCCATCTAATCTTCTATATTTGACACCATTTTATTAATTTGTTTCTATATTTATATTGATCTTATATATAGTTATATGTATTTAGCTTTTTAACACTTTTTTAATAAAAAAAACATGTAATATCTTTTTAGGCAAAATTTAATGTAATAATTTTTTTTCTCTCTCATGATAATGACTAAAACATTAAAATCTAATTTTTTATTTAGCATTCTCTCTTTTCTCTCTTTTTGCTCATATTTAAGACTACTTTTTATTTTTTTTATTAAAATTTAAAAATATATAAAAAAAATTATGAGAAATTTTTGGATTAATTTTTATACTAAGAAAAAAAATTATTTTAAAATCATTAATAGAATAAATGATAGTGCAAAAAAAATTGATAATTAAGCGAACATTAATTTTATTTTTAAAGAAATAAAAAACCACAACCAATTTTTTCTTTGTTTTAGATTCTACATTGCTCAAATTATTTTATTTTTATATATATTTTGTTTTGTTTCTCTTAATAAATTTTTCCGTTTTAGATTTTTCATTGCTTAAATTATTTTATTTTTTCTATATATTTTGTTTTATTTCTCTTTATAATTTTAGTTTTCATTTATTTTCTCTTTTTGTTGGTTTTGAAATTGTTTTTATGCACACTATTTTTTCTAGAAAATTGTGTTGCATAAGTTTCATATAAAAGCCATAAAAAAGTATTTGGCATTTAGATATATAACTTGTGAATTAATTTAGACTTAATTTTTTTAAAATTAAAGTTATTATTTGTAATATTAAATAAACAGTGAGTGTGAAACTACTGCATAAAATATCATTTGTATTCTTAAAAATCAGTCAAAAAATATATTTTATTTTTCTTAGTTTTTTAAATTTTAATAAAATAAGTGTAAAAAAGAGAATTAAAAATGGTGTGAAATATGAGAAAAGAGAAGTTGATAAATAAAAAAATAAATTTTAATATTTTAGTTATTATTATGAGAAAAAAATTACTATATTTAATTTTATCTAAAAAAATTATATATATATATATTATTAAAAATAGTGGATTAATAGAAAAGGAAGTGTTGTAAGCATTACTCTTTTAAGTTAACAATATTCAAATGCATATGTGACTTTCACATATATATATATATATATATATATATATAAAAGATTCATAAATTTTAGAAAATTAATGACAAGTATATATATTTAATTATACAAAAAATTCAAGTATAAATATCAATAAAATCTAAAAAAAGAGTTTAATTAATTAGGAGGCAAACTAACTGAGAAATTGAACAAAGTACAGTAGATTTTACATGCTTTATTTCTTAACAAAAATGAAATTGAATGCATAAATTACGTTCTAAACTTAATAATAAATTCGTTAATAAGATTCGTATACCAAAATATGAGCAGATTTAATTTATTTATTTTTGAAAACTTTTACTTCCTTTTAAGATCAATAGAGTAAGTAAAATAGGTATGGATTTGGAGGAATAGTTGGTGAATGAATAATATGATGATGTAAATGAATGATGAGGTGGCAAAGAGGAACATTTTCTACCTCATAGTTAACGTCCACCTCGGAGAGCGATCACTCTCTAAATCCACCAATCTTGTTTGAGGTTGGTCGACATGCCACATCAGTTTTTTAATTAACATATAACTTTTTATATTATTATTATTACTATTATTTCTTTTAAATTTTAATTGATAGCCTTTCTCACATATAAATATGTTTTCCTTTGCTTTAAAGCTTAAAAATCACACGGTGATCCCAGCTAGGCTCTGTAATTAACAAGCTAATGCACAATTGTATATAATTAGGAATCCCCTTCTGTATTTCTGTTAATTAGTACTGGACTCTTGCAAACTCTTGTATAAATACCCTTCTTTACATTAATGAAATGAAGTCATTGAAGATTCTTTACAGGCTCCACAATCCACATGGGTTGAAGCTCTCTCTCTTTCACATTCATAGTCATATATAAGAACACAATTTCTAATTGGCTACGTGCCCATGGGATATATATTTGTCCCATGAAAACACCAAATATTGTTGTTGTATTTTTAACCAAGCAAGAAAGTTACACATCCTTAATTAGTTTCTTCTATGCGTATATGCTTTTTCCATATTCTTTTTTTAAGAAAATTAAAGCTCACCCATATATCTTAATCACTAAAGGCTACAGCACATTGTCTTGTTTCCTCTTTTACGGTGATTTCTAGTAACATCTAGCTAGCTAGGGTTTACATATGTATTTATGCCTGTAGCTCCTACAGCAATTTCTCACTTTTTTTTTTTTAATTGTGGGGCAATACTTATTTAAATCAACTTCGTGACCAGTGGATCAAATGAAAAATTGTCTCCTAAGAAGAATTTCTTACATAGCATTTATCTTTGACTCAGTAAATCCTATATGGATTGAGTTTGGATAAAAGATTTCCTTTTATATATTTAAAGATATATGGAATTAAAGATTAACTTTATTCAACCCCATGATGTGAGATTAATTAGATGATAAAGGTTTCGAGTTTGAGATATATATAAAGCACATTTAAAATTTGGGAGGAAGTATTTTATCTCTTTAATGAACCTATTCGGTATTAATCTATATTACTGAATAGTTAGAAAAAAAAAATTTATTCATGTTATACTAATTAATTAATTTATTTTTCTGTTTCAATTAAGAATATGAAAGCCACTCACTTAATTAAAGTTGATGAATTTCTTCATTGATCAACGACTGTTAAACTGCTATACAAAAATTTAAAAAAAAACTATTTTATATGACAATTTATTATTGGTTTTATTCATGATGTAAAAATTACTCTTTTTTTAGTTACATGTTAGTTCATCATTAATTTAGTTTATAAAGAAATTTACGATGACAAAATAATATCCTAAGAATATATCATTATGTTAGGAACCTTGATTAACAAACAGTTAAGGATATTTATCTTTTTTTTTTTGTAAAATCATGTGATTCCCTAAATGTCAACAATTAGGCACTATTTAGTAACACCAAACAAGATTATAATTTAGTTTAACTATAAAAATAATTTAGTTTGTGTAATAATCTGTGTTTAGTAAAGTAACTTATTTAGAAAAAAAAACTAGATTATAATCTCCAAAATAAAATGTCAATAAAACTAGTTTTTTTATAAACTAGTAAATTATGATTTTTTTCTTTTTTTACCCTTATTTTTTATCATTTAATAATAATAATAATATAATTATTTAATTATTTAATAATAATAATAATAATAATAATAATAATAATAATAATAATAATAATAATAATAATAGAATGTTATATGATAAAGATAGATGTATTTATTATATTGGAATGAGATATTTAATATAAATTTTATATTATTTAATATGCATATATATTACATAACTTGTTTGTATTATGTATTTAAATAAATTTTATATAATATTTTTAAATAATATAAACATATTCTTTTATGTCATTTTACATTTTTCAACTATCTTTTACCAAATACTTTTAATTGAATCAACTAGATTTTTAGCTTTTACATTATCAATTGCAACTAAATTATCAGTTTAAAACTAGATTATCAGCTAATTTTACCAATATAGCCTTAATATCGTGTTAAGAATATAGAATTTAACATAAAATGCACATATATTCGTTTAAAAAGAAGCTCTATCCTCTATTATTAATTAATTTGTTCTAACAACATTAACAGAAAAATATAAACATATGCTTGAGATAGGCGGCTTCTGAATAAGATAGAATAGATTAGATGAACTAAAAACAATTAATGAAGAAAATACTACGTAGATGTACAGCGAACATCTTTTAACCTAACTTTGCTTTTTGTACAAAAAGGATGAAAGATTGGATTGCATTAAAAACAAAATTTTAAGACAGAATTAAGGATCTACGGCTAGAGATTTTTAGACTTTCACCAATTTAAGAATGCAAGCAAAAAGCAATAGATTCTCTACCTATATATTAAATACAAGTATTTAAAGTTTGAGATAGGAATAATTATCAAATAATCCAAGTAAAATACAACATAGATTTTAATTTTGATTGGTGGTGGTCTTCTTTAGTTGAGATTTTAATTTTGGATGAAGTATCTATTGGACTTCTTTTTTCCACTATCAGTCCTAACTCATATAGAATTTTAAATTTGTAGCCAAATTTACCTTATTTTTGTTGGGAAGAATCTAAAATAAAAACTTATAATTGCAGTAAAACTAACTTTATATTGTTTTAAGTTATTTTAAAATAATAATAAATCTATTTTTATTAAATTCAACTCTATAGACTCATCTAATTTTAATATCGTATCAAAATTATCAAAAGATTAACTACCATATGATTATGGTTTCTGTGAATAAAATCTGAGGCCTAAAAAGTAGAAAGGTTGAGATTAAAAATTGAGTAAATATGTGACTTAATAAATAAAAAAAAGTTCAAACAAATAAAAATATTGAATTAAACAATAGAGAACTAGGTTAAGAGATAAAATAAAATTTGGTGTTTTCATGGGACAAATATATGATTGTGATGAAAGAAACTTTATATTAGATAAAATTTATGATTGTGATGAAAGAAACTTTATATTAGATTAAGTCATTTTAAAGTAAGAATAAATTAATAATTATCAAACTTAACTTTATAGACCCGTCCGATTCTAATAGTTTGTTATACCGTTTGTTAATAGTAGAATTTTGTACAAAAAGTGTAAAATATAAGAAAAAATTCTGATAGGTTAGAATTGGGAAAATATGATGAAAAATCAAGGGGAAATTTCACTATCCATCAAATTTCTTGCTTTTATATGAAGGGGCGAACTGGATGCCACTATATATAGGTAGGGAAAAAGATAATTAATTAATTAATGATTAATTTATATATACAAAAACAAAAGGGAAAATTCTTTCTGAAAGTGAGTTTATAGACAATCATCCATCTTAGTTAATCACATCCTGAGTAGTATCTTTAAGCTAATCAATTACGTATGGCCCTTTATCTCTTATAGATGTTCTTATTCTCCACCAATACCGGTTTAAAATACTACAAGAAAAACCAATTTGGTTCACTAAAAGTTGGAATGCAAACATTTAATTTAAAAAAAATTACTTAATGGTACAAATGCAGAAACCAATACCAACTTTTCTTGAAGAGAAAAGAGATAGAAAGAGAGATCAATTGGCTATAAGAAAATAAAATTAAAGAAAGCTAGGTAGTTAATTGAGAATGAATTTCTTATCTACCATTAAATTTTTATGCCTAACTTTGATTATAAAGAGATGGAATGAGGCCATCTACACTGATACAAAGAATAAAGTGTTAAAACATTTGGAATTTTGGATCAATTCCCCTCTTCTTAAGGACAAATTATACAAGGAGAGGCTTTTTCATGTTCATATTCCATAATTCCATGAAAATGGCATCATTGATTTTTTTTTTCCTAATCATGATAAAGCTAAGATTGCAATTCTTATATCATTAATCATGATAAAGCTATGTTTGATAATTCTATATTAAAATCGTTACGTAATCCACTAGAATTTGCTATCCTCAATTGTTAACTGCCAAGAATTGCATAACCATATAGTCTACTAATCGAACCACAGTTTCATATCCAACTTTCTTTTATTTTCCACTTTTTATTTATTTATTTTTCGTTTTGGATGAAACATTTTTTGGGTATTAAATGAAATGTTTATAGATCAAAATTGAATCATGTTAATATTTTATAATATCGATAATACGTAAAATGAGATAATTTATCCAACGTAATAATGTAACTAGGTAGAATCCATTATTTGATATGCAAATCTTAACTAAAATGCTATTGCACCGACTAAATTATCTGAATGAAAAAACTCCAATTTCAAATTTTTTACATATAACTAATATTTTTTTTATAAAAAGTCTAAATTATCCTCATTAAATATACATTACTTATTTATTAAAATAAATAATTACATCAAATAAACATTACATTATAATTTTTATTTATTTATAAATTATAAAAAATGCATATTTTGAATGTCTCTATTAGTAATTATACATTATAATAACAACTTAATTATTTTTACCAAACAAGTATCAATTAGCTTTCAGTTACTAGCACCAATTACCATCTGTATTCAACAGTTAAACAAAATAAAATCTAAAATTTTATATCATCTCTCTATTATCATTTATAACCACCCATTTTAATTAATTATTATAATCGCCAAAATTTTGATCAGCAGAAGTTGCAATTGCAGGCTTTTTAGTAGAATTCTTGTTTTTACATTCTCCTCAAGGTAATCATTTCTCAATCTGCATTGCCAAGCGCAATTGGTGTAGCGGTATAATAGTACCATCCTACGGTACTGACCGGGGTTCGATTCCCCGGATGCGCATTTTTTAATTATATCTCAGATTTCCCCTGCTCGTGTAGAACTGTAGTGGCTGTGAGAGGAAGTACATCCTGGAGGCTGAAATGTCTGCTTTTATACTAATAAAAATTGGTTTTGAAATCAGGAACGGAGTTTCATGAAGATGTCAAAAGAAAAAAATTGTAACTCCAGATTATAATGAAGAGTGGTTCAGATATTAAAAGGAAAAAAAAAAAAATTACTCCTCCAGACCGATTCAATCAGTAAAACAATCCTAAGTAATATCTTACTGGTAAATGATAACTGGTGAGGGAAAAAAAAAAGACATTTGGTCATCTACAAATTACATAGGGAAAACAAATATCAAGCAAGACAGACAATTCTTTTTCCTTTTAGAAAAACAAATTCTATTCACCTGTCATCGTTGGCAAGAGGAGGGACTGCATTTCAATCTAATCATGCACAATCAAACACTTAACAGCTCAGCCACGACATTTTTTTTTTTTTGCTTCTCTTAATTGAGCTATGAGGCAAATGACATGAACTGCAATTCTACTGCATTACCTACCAGTTCTGCTGATGAATTCTCTATCACCAACAACAAGCCATTTCATTATTAAAAAGAACTACAACTATAATTGCAGCAAGCAGCACAAATGCATCCACGCTATTGCATAAAGAATTCAAAACATCCAAGTCCATTATCATACACCCACACCTCCACTACTATAAATAATATGATGTTCCTCCTGCTCCTACTATACAGTTTCAGGGTGTTTATAGTCTTAAAGTATAGGCCAAAACACCATTTGATGCTCTTAAATTTTACATATTCGTTTTATTAAGTCCCTACATTTCGATTATATTGTATTGAGCCCTTGTATTGTTATCAGTATTCACAGTAAGAACCATTTTAACTGAGACAATAAATTAAAATCACGCAGTTCTGTTCTATTAAGAACCCTAAAAATGCAAATAGGAAGTTAATGTTAATAAAAACAATAGTGCAGGACTTTAATAGAACACAATCAAAATTTGAAAGTTCAATAGCATAAACATGACAAATTTAAGGGCTAAAATTTGGGCTTTGCCTCAACTATAAACATACTAGTAACATAAATTGTTACCCACTTCCATCTACTCTGGTATATTAAGGGTTAGGTTCCCACTTCCATCCAGATTGGTGTATTAAGGTTTAGGCTAAGATGCAGTTCATGTTTCTCTTTTTTTTTTTTTACTTCTCAGCAAATAGAACAGGAAAACAAAGAGAACAAAGGGAATTCAATCTCTTTGATTATATACAGTATAAACGCACTATTATAAATACAAAACAAAACAGAGAAGGTGAAGGATAAAAAAGATACTAGCAAAAAATGGTGCAATTTAGGAAAATAATAACAGAAGATTCATGCAAATATAGAAACACACTAACTACCATACCCCAATGAAACAGGTGGATTGGTCAATATGCTTTGCATACATACATGACAACAAAATGGACAATACCCTAGCCCTAGTAGAAACCATAAGAGACCAAGATTTTAATTCGTAAATGTAGAAATGTTTAAACCCACATAATATATTAGATAAAAGAGTATGTACCTAAAATACCACGACAAAAGCTTAGGTTACCACCCATACATAGAGAGAGATTCAACAAAGCAGCATATAAAATACATACAGTAAGCTAACTATAGCAGTCCATGTATAAAAGGAACATGCTTTGTTTGCCCAAGACAGAGTAGAAAAAAGATAGCAAATTATGAGCTCAAATGACATTTTAATGATCCAAAAGTGACCAAAACAAACAATTGTATGAATCCTGCATATTTCATAACATAAGAAACAAAGAAGATAAATGTATAACCAATGGCAAATTAAGACTCATGCCCATCAGAATTTGAGATGTAAACAAAGATATTCATTCATCTCATCCACCAATACCAATTAAAAGAACTTGTGATCCCATTTAAGTATTAAGTATTTAGCAATTAGGCAAACATGTTGTTTCTGCTGAGATTAACATGAACATAAAATTGAAGAACATAAAACATAATAATTCATATTAATAAAAACTGGATAAGACAGACTTACAATAATTAGCATGTCTCTACAACCAACACCAACCCATATCCAAAACCCTACTAAAACCGTAGATTCAGTTTAAATTACTGGATCCTAATGGAATTGTTGTGCATCATCAGGCTGATATTGGTGAATATTTGAGGATGGAGGATGAGCTTTGAGAGAATTGAGAATCATGCTAATTATAATTATAAATGCGTAGATATAATAATTTCAATTTAAATTACAAAAGGTTACATTTTTTTTTCAAGAAAAAAGTTATAAATTTAGTTTCTCAATTTACATGTTATTTGTATTTAAACTTGGGATTATCATCAAATTTTGAGTTGACTTAAAAATTAGATTTTATCCACAGAAGAACTGAAGAAGTTTTAACTATTTAATATTTTGACTTTATATGAGTTCAGGTGTGTTTTAATTTAACTTGTATAAAAGCTAATCTTCTTCATGTGCACGGGCAAGAAAAATAGGAGTATTTATTTTTTATATAAATATTATTTTGTTGTAAATCAAAAATAATATATATAAAACCACAAATGAAAAATAGTATAAGCAATCCAAACCTAATGGAAGAAATGTTTAAATGAACAAAATAAGTTTTAAGGAGAAAATTTATTTTAGTATTCTCCATCGATAATTACTATAAACCAATACATAATGCATCAATCTATGGACTAATAAAATTCCATATGGGGATTGAGAAAAACTATTTTATTTACGTAATATTATAATATTGACTCCTTTAATTTTGAAGTAAATTATATCTAGACCAGTATTATCATTAAAACTTCGTGATAGATGAAATCTTAACCGGAGCAGGTCGGGTGGAACTGTCCTTCCACCAAGTACTAACACTAGGACGAGAAGTGTGTGCATAAGTAAAGTTGTAAATGTTATAAAATATAATACGAAGATGTTAGTTAATCTAATATTAGGAATTTGACAGAAGAAAGAAGAATTTGAGATCTTTGTTAGATATAGTGTCTTTTAAGTCAAAATCGTCTTCTACAACTGGTATTTAAGATTAATGATTTTTGTCTTTCAAAATACAATAAATTAAAGAGCAAAAATTGAATATATAATAAATGTCCACGATAAATTGAATATGATGTTTTTCTATTACAATAGAAAGGAAGAAGTAGAGGATAACAATTTTTCAGGTAAGCAGTAAAAACTATTGTCAAAATGAATAGATATATCAATTATATAAGAAGGAGGGAAAAAGAAATAATTGTAATTTATATATTCATTAAAGTTGACTTTAATTGAAATTAAATATGTTTATTCAATTTTATAATTTAAGAAATTACAGAAATTCAAAAGACGGATTCTGAAAATAACTGCAATGATTGTCTTACTATTGTGGGCATGACAAAACGTAGTGCACGCGATAACTTTCGACAATTCATTGTCGCAGGCGTATGCCACAACGTTACGCGTGCAACAATGACATACGACCTTCTATCATGAGCGTGACCAAATGTTATGGCCATGATAGTTCACCCACTTCTAAGACACATGCAATGCACCTTTAATTTTTTTATTGTAAAAGTTAGGTTGGATCACATTTGTGTACGCAGATCGTGCATTCATGTATCGACTTTGGTTCAGTCCATAGATTTACATCCCCTGCTCTTTGCGCACGAGAGAGAATCTTTCGCTTTATGCACTTAACATTGTAAAGATAAGTTTATATATATAAATTATTCTCTCAACTTTCATCTTTCCTATGTGAGATTCTCTATATTTGAATTTTTTTCTCCTTAGCAAAAAATTTATTTTGAGTTTCAATTTTCTATTCACATGTTCATCATTTTGAGCATATGAATATCATAATTTATAGTACTAATATCAAAGAATACATATTCAAATTATCCTCTCAAAACTAAATTATTAGATTCATCCGAATTTTACCTCAAAATGATCATTTAATCACAAAATTTCCAATAGTAAATGAACCAAATAGTTCATGAACTATTCAGATTTTGTTAAAAAAAATTGTTCGAGAGTATTCGTCAATTTTAACGAATTGAATTTGAAAACATTTTTCAAATTCAAATTTAAGTTTAATATTATTTAGTTTGTTAGTTCACAAATACGCTCATATATAAACTCGTAAATTTACATGTTCATTTAAAAATTCGCGAATATGTTTATTTAAAACTAATTTATTATTATATTAATATTACTAATATCTTATTGTTTGATTAAAGAGCTCGTGTTCTAGAATTTGATTGATTAGCTCGAGTTTGAGCTCATTTATATAATTATCGAGTTCGATTTCAAACTAAAATCGTCAAACATATTAAACGAGTATTTAATGAACTGACTTCAAATCATTCACGAATCTAATTATTTTAATATTGTCGATTCAAACTTTAATATCTAAGTTTTTTACTATTTGGCTCGGTTCGATTCGTTTACAGTCTTACGCATAAAATTGTTCATGAAGTAATCAATGTAAGGGATGCAAATATGGCAATATATGATTTCCCCTCCTAAATATTTGCTTTTCGACAGCCTTTCCTCGTACACGTCCATAAATTTATCTAACTTTTCCAAATCGGTTTCGATGATCTTCTCATTAGGACTTATTCCAAACATCGGATTAACTATTACTTGTCGAATTATTGCATTTATCAGACCATTGAATTGGTGAGCTTTCACTTCCTTCCATAGCTCTAGAATGGCGGATTCCACCAAGTTGTTGGATTTGAGGATGTCATGAGTTCCTATTCCCTTGTGCTTTTTTGCTATGTATTTGTTACATTGCCCTGACTCTGTCTCATTCCACAAATATATGCCATAAAATTAAGATTTTTTCCCCATGGATCTAAATTTTATAGACCAATCTAATTATATTATATCATTAAATATATAATTAAATATAATTAGATTACTCCTTAATGAATTCCATTTAAGTAAATATTATCTATAAATATATGTGATCTAAATTGAAAGTACACTGATGAAGGGTCAACTTGTTTGTGAACTTTTTTTTTGTTATGATCAATTTGTCGTGAAATTAACTTTTTACTTTGCAAATTACCCTGTATTTCATCTTTGATATTTTTTAATATATTTTTTTTCAAAATTCTTACCTATCATGAATTTTTATTGCAATTTTATAGTGCAATATGTAATGAGTTTTACAATTAAAAAAAAGGAAGTAATATTTATTTTTCATAATTACCCCAAAATTTAAGTTTATATATCTTTACTGGTTGCGTGTAGAGATGACAATTTCCACCCGCCATGTGGTGCCCCGCTCCGACTCCACCCCGAATGGAGCGGATTTTTGAAATTTTTTTTCCCTCCACCCCGAATCCGATTTTTTTTTATCGGGGACAGAGTGGGGACGGTATATATATCCCCCGTCCCGAAAATTATATTTATATAATTATATTATTTATATATATAATAATTATTTATATTTTAATATAATTAATATTTTAAAAATAATAATAAAATAAAAATATAACATTTATTTTAAGTAAAAAATATTTTTTTATTTAAAAAATTATATAATTAACTAATTAATTAAAATAAAAAAATTAATTTAATATTAAAAAATTAATAAAATTCGGGGGATCGGGTCGAGGTCAAAGATCCCCGTCCCCGTGTGGTGCGGGGATGAGGATTCAAAAAAAAATTTCGTCGGGATTTGGGGCGGGATCGAGGTTAGAAGGTGGGATTCGGGGACGGGGAACTCCGCCCCGAACCCGACTCATTGTCATCCCTAGTTCCGTGGCTTGATTAGGTTTGAAAATTTTATCCATTCTAACACTAATCATGAGTCATGTGTCCACTCGAACTACTTAAGTAATTTCCATCAAAAAAATATAACCAAGATATAAATGCATAATTGTAGAGAAAGAGAAAAATATTTATCAATACTAGTAAAAAAATAAAGATTATATGAAGGGAAGGAATAGAAATAAAGGGAAATATATATTTTTTTTGGCAAATTTTACATATCTTCCTCCAACTTATCATTAAGTATAATAATATTCTTTAATTTTAATGTGTAATATCAATATTTCTAAATTTTAATTCATATAATAAAAATATTTATATACTTTAATAATAATAATAATAATAATAATAATAATAATAATAATAATAATAATAATAATAATTTTCAACTTTAATTTGTATAACGAAAATATCATTTTTATCTATTTTTATAGGTTTCATGAAATTACTCTTAACAATTAGACAATTATTACTTACGTGGAACACATAAAAACTTTTATTGTTTTTTTTGAAAAATTTCGCTTAAATATTTTTTTTTGTGCTTAGGGATATTACTTATTCATATACAATTTTATTTAAAAGAAAAAAAAATTCATTTATGTGCATTTCTTTGATTCATATAAAAAACAGTTGGATAAACGTAAATTTTATATAAGAGATAACGCAACACCTAATTATCAAAGTTAAAATATAAAACTTATAAACAACAGATGATATAGATATTTCTATTGCATAAATATAAAAATAATAATTTTTATTAGTTTAACCAACAATATATTACGAATATCAATCAATTATTCAATTTCTTTTTATTCAATATTAAAAATTAGCTTTTTTTTAATTCTTATGTAGCTTTTCTAGTTTACTTTAAGAGTTAATTTGCCCTCATATTTGTAGTTAAGATTATCTTCTCAGTCATTTTCTATATATTTTATTCTTTATTATTTAAATGATACTATATAATTATTTTTAATGTTCTAGAATCTATATAAAAAATAAAGAGTACATATTACTAAAAAATAAATAGAGAAATTACTAACACTCATCTTTACTTTAAAATTAATTTAAGGTCAATTTTAGATGCAATAAATATACAAATTTATCTATTTTTCTTTAAATTTTTATTAACAGTAATTTTAGTCCATAATTAAAATAATATTGTAATAAGAATCGTACTGATAGTTGGATCAAATATGTCACACCTGATCACATGTGAGATCTACCTGGTCTAACAGTAAACACTAATTCCTATAACACAAAAATTTGTGTTGGAAGTATATTTCCTTACAATAAATTTGTAGATGATAAAAGCATTATTAAGAACAAAATAAATAAATCGATTGTAAATTAGAATTATATTAATTTTAAAAAATTAGAAAAATTATCAGATTTTAATAAATTATAACTAAAAATATTTTTTTAAAAAACTAACAGTTTATCATATTGTCGTTTAAAAAAATATTATTTTAGATAATAATTAAAAAAACTGAAATTTGAATGTATCGGTTGACTTGCAGTTTTAGTCGTTAATAATAGCAGAAATCATAAACCCTTATAAAATGTTATTAGATTGTATATAAAACTATAAATAATTTATATAAAATATTTTAAATATAGAAAATTCATGTGTATATTGCACGATAATGTTTGAAATTTATATAGTATTAAATGAATTAATATTATCATAAACGATAAATGGATAAATTTTTAGTTTTTTAGAAAATTACTTTTTATTGTAATTTAAAAAAGTTGGGAGAGTTTCCTGTAATTTTTTTATTTTAAAAATTAATTTCAAAATCAAAAGCAAATAAATACTTATTTCAATTTATTTGTCATATTTTTAAGAAATTAAAAAAATAAATTGAGGTTATATTTGGTAAAATTAGTTAACAACTAATAATTTAATTGATTCAATTAAAAATATTTGATAAAATTAGTTGAAAAATATAAAATGACATAAAAATATATATT
This sequence comes from Triadica sebifera, assembly GCA_023653625.1. Classification (NCBI taxonomy): domain Eukaryota; kingdom Viridiplantae; phylum Streptophyta; class Magnoliopsida; order Malpighiales; family Euphorbiaceae; genus Triadica; species Triadica sebifera. The sequence continues at coordinate 1,732,472 of CM042908.1, forward strand.
TATATTATTTAAATATATTATATAAAATTTATTTAAATATATATAATATTATACATATTAAATAATATAAAAATTATTTTAAATATAATAAATACGTTTATTTTTATCTATTCTATTCTCCTATTATTATTATTATTATTATATTAAATAATTTTATAATTATATTATATACTTTTAAAAATTTTTAGTTTACTAGATTATAAAAAATTAGTTCATTTACCTTTTTATTTTATAAATTATAATCAAGCTGGTCAAAATAGATTATTTTATGGTTAAATTAGATTGTAATACAGTGCGGAAGGATCATAGTCTGATAATCAGTTACCCAAAGCAAAATGCAGAATCGTTGATTTATTTCTGTTTAAGGCATAGATACTCGTCTCCCTTTCTCTCTACCCCTGCTCCTAAATTCAATCTCTCTCTCTCTCTCTGTCTCTCTCTCTGAACTGTCGCCGCCTCCAAATCAAGAAGGCGGGTGGCAAAAGTAAAGCTTTTTAGTATTCAATGGCGGCCGTTCCATTTCAATTTCTGTATTTCTGTCTCTCGCTTTCCTGGTTCTCTCTTCTTCTATCTCTATTCCCATTTCATATTCTCTCAGAAGTTTTAATTTTTTCCTTCAATTTATTTCGAAACCCTAATTATTGTTTTTAATTCGACTGGTTAGGTTATAACGTAAACGTAGAGAGGAAGGGGGGGGTTTTCTGGCAATGGGAGACCCGAGCCAGCTCAAACGGGCTCTAATTGATACCAGTGCTGGAGCTATTTCTGGTGCAATATCGCGCACAGTTACATCGCCTCTTGATGTCATTAAGATTAGATTTCAGGTAATCTTCCTGTTCTGCTATTGAATTAAAATAGAAAAAAAATTCCAATTCATGTTTATTTGGTTCTGGTTTTGTTGAGTGAAAAAGTGATACTTTTGTAAGTTGCAGCAGATTAATTTCTCAGTCCTTTGTTTCTGTTCTTTCTGGTGTTTGCTATGTTGTGCATTCTTTTTACTTTGAATTATATATTTTTTGCATTGAAGCAATTTAGGAAAGTTCGTTTCTTTTATGTTTTAGAGCTTTGAAGCTCATGAAAATTAAATGCCAATCTACTGTGCTTTATTTCTCTATTCTATTGTTTTTCATTTTTGAGTTACAACATTAGAGCTTTCACTTTTCTGCTAATAGAACCCATTATACATTTACACCCATTTACCTGCAAAAGATCGATAGGCGCTGGTTGTGATACTGAATAAATTTTTGGCAGGTTCAACTAGAGCCAACTTCTTCATGGGCTTTAATTCGTGGAAATATGACTGGACCATCTAAGTACACTGGAATGTTGCAAGCAGCAAAGGATATATTTAGAGAGGAAGGTTTACCGGTGTGTGAATTCTTGTTGCTTATGATTTATGGCATCCTAATTCAATTTTAATGAGATCCTTCTCTATATTTTTCACCTTGTGTGGCATATTCTGCTTTCATCAAAGACTATTGATTGATGTAGGGTTTTTGGCGTGGAAATGTCCCGGCTTTGCTCATGGTTATGCCATATACTGCCATACAATTTACAGTGTTACACAAACTGAAAACTTTTGCTGCTGGTTCTTCAAAGTCAGGTATTATTTTGGAGTTGCAAAATTCATATATAAGCAATGGGCTATTTTTCTATATGAAGAAAAGATATTTTAATTTTTGTATAACTCAAGTTGAAGTATATATGAATTGAAAATGATTTGATGTTTCATCTTTTTTTTTTCTGTCATTAAAATTCATATTTAGAAATGAAATGCATTTCTATAGCGTCAAACAATGTGTTGCTGACCTGTTCAATTTCAAAAGCCTTGCCTGAAATATTTCTCATATGTTTCAGTATTCTTTAATCCTTCTTGGAGTTATATGGACTAGAAACTGACTTTGAAAATTGGCGACTGCTTTAATACAAAGTGAGAAATATAGGTTTTTGTGAGCTTTATGTTGATGTAGGCTGTTAATGGCTGTGATTTTTTGTGTTTGGGTATGGTATTGATTCATGTAAAATAAGGTGTAGATGTCCACCCCATTTCAAGATTTTAGAACTTCCCTTACCTATTATACTTTCACACTCTTTTGTTTTTCACTTCTTATTTTCCATGTGCTTATTGCCTTTGGTGACACAGAGAATCACATCCATTTGAGTCCTTACCTCTCTTATGTCAGTGGGGCATTAGCTGGATGTGTGGCTACAGTTGCATCATACCCATTTGATCTTTTAAGAACCATATTGGCTTCACAGGGTGAACCTAAGGTATAGAATATGTTTATGTAAAATAATTTGTTTTCCTTTTTTTTTTGAGTGATTTAATGTTTATATAATGTATTTTATTATATGCATTTTACTGTACTGTCTTCTACTTTGAGTTTTTCTTGTAACTGTTGCACTTTTGAAACTATGCATTTGTGATTGTGAGTTTTCTTTTTTGTGGTTGCAAGTTTCTGCATATCATATAATTACATGGCCTAGTGCATGTGTTATGAGAATATCCTCTGCTGCCACCTTGGGTTATATAGTTTCTTCCATATCTGTTCAATAGCTCACCATGATGGATGTGTGGTTTTCAATTTTGCATTTGACAGCTCACATTTTGTTTTGTTTTTGGGCAACAGAATTCCATTTTCTGCTAATAGCTACCCTGGCTGTTTTTGGGTCAGTTTTTCTTGGGGGTTCTTGTGGTATCTGATTTCACTTTGATGAGTCTTAATAAATCAAAGTCTGGAAATTATGTATGCTTCATGATCTAGCACAATTGCTCAAAAAATTATAACTTTAGTGCAGCTTAGCTTGCCTTTAAATTTTGTTGCTCTGTGGAGTTAAAGTCACTTCCCAGGCAGTGAACAGCCTAGTAAAACAGTCCAGCTGTATTATGCTTCGGCAATGGGCCTTGTTGACTTGGATGGGTCTTTCATTAGAATTATGCAAACATTTATATTAACCATTTTGTTTGCATGCTTCAGTACAGGTTTTAATGCTCGTGTACATTCACTTTGGCTTTTATGTTACAAATACATTGTTTCTGAAGCTTACCTTCAAACTTGTACAGTGTACTTGTTGCTTGACTAAGCATTTTTATTTAGGTGTATCCAACAATGAGATCTGCATTTGTTGATATTGTTAGAACTCGTGGCTTTGGAGGTTTATATGCTGGATTATCACCAACACTGGTTGAGATTGTTCCTTATGCTGGCCTTCAGTTTGGCACCTATGATACATTTAAGCGCTGGACCATGGTACCATTTATCTCTCTTTCTAGTGAAAGATTCTTCTCTATGTGTTTATAATGTATCAAATAATAGTGTTTTGACCTTCCAACAAGTTAGGTTACATACACTTTCTGGATCACTCACTAATTTTTGATTCACCTGATTGAGTTCTGAAATTTAAAATTCTGGTTTTACTTCTTTTTTGTTCAGTAGAAAATTAGATCTATTCAAACAAATATTTTTTAAACGATTCCCATACAAGGGCTTTTCCTCAGAGAGACTTTAATTTTCATGTTTTTTAGCTAGTCAGATATAATGGCACTAAATAAGCTTTGCCATACTTAAAACATAACTGTTCTGATTTTATGAGCAGTAAAATAGGTAAGCATTGGGCTCTTAAATATGTTCTTTTGGGGGAGAAGAATTGTTTCTAAGAAACTTATAAAAGATTAGATAGTATGTTTTCTTTGCTTTCTGCTTATGCATGCTGAGCTATTTTTGATTGATTATTTTGCTGCATGAACTCTAGGCCTGGAACCTCTACAGGTCGTCTAATACAAGCTTAACCAGCATTGAGAGCAATCCCTCTAGCTTTCAGCTCTTTATATGTGGATTGGCTGCTGGGACATGTGCTAAACTTGCCTGTCATCCCCTTGATGTGGTCAAAAAAAGGTTCCAGGTATATATTCTGCACTTCTTGTAGCCTTTCTCATCGAGTCATTGTTGCTAGAAATCTTATAATTTTTTTTCCAGTAGGCTGTGATGTTAAAATAGTTGCTATTCAGTTGATCGAGCTTAATTTTGTACGCTATTAGTCATAACAGTCTCAATGTTTGATACATTTGTCACTGCAAAATGTACAGTTGCTGAATTACTCAGTGTTGCTGAATGAAAAAATTTCGCAAGTCTAAATCTGTTGCTTATACATAACTGCAACACGGATCAGGCATCTTCCTTGGTTTTGTTCTCTGAATGAATATGACAATAGGATTGTTAACTCGATTCAATTTTATGCTCCCTCATGTATTTTGTGGGTAAATCAACTAAAAGACCCATTTGATCATGAAAAAGTACTGTTTCGTATCCTGATGGTTGAGACTTCAGGCAATAACTTGTAAACTGAATTCAATTTTGATTAAGATTTAGGTGAGGAGGTTAATGAAATGCCTCTCTGATAAGAATCAGAGTATCCAATTCAAGTTTTCATTGAAAAAGAAGAAGGATGTACAGTAGCTGAGTTTTGAGAATCAGCTAATTCTCCCAAGCCTGAGCTTTTCACCCTTTTCTTTTCTTCCCCTCTCTCTCCCCTATTATTCCCTATATACAGACCCACAAACAAAACAAAATTCCCCACAAATGACGCTAACAGCATTTTGGTAAAATTTGCATGCTGACAGCTCTGATAAAAGGATCACACCCAAGCCTCACCACCTGGACAGCCACCTAGACAGCTGGACCCACATTCTGAATTGAGAGATTTCTCCCTTGTTTTGGCCTCCTTGAGTATTTAAATATTATAGGAGGTTTATCAATACTCCCGGCCTGAACTTTCACCTTGTCGTCAAGGTGGAACTCAGGAAACTGTTGGTGGATTAATTCAAATGGTTCCCATGTCGCCTCAAAAACGAGTAAGTCCTTCCACGCAATCAAAACCTCAATCCCAGCCTTAGTGCTTGAGTTCCTAATGCCCAAAACTTCCCTAGGCCAAACTCTCCACTCCATTTCTGCAGTCAACGTCACAGGTAAAGGTTGGACAGAAGTTGCCACTCCCACAGCTTGTTTAAGTTGAGACACATGAAACACAGGGTGAATATTGGCAGGAGGGGGCAGTTCCAACTTGTATGCCACTGCTCCAATCCGCTCCAGCACTGTATAAGGACCAAAATAACGCCAACTTCTCATTATGCCTCAACCAAATATTTTTGTCTATACAGCCTCAACTTCAGGTATACCTTCTCCCCCACCTGAAACTGAACATCCCGCCGCTTCTCATCAGCCATAATCTTCATCCTTTGCTGAGCTTGCATTAGATTTACTTTCAATTCCTCCAAAACAGCATCCCTCTCTTGTAACATCTGATCCAATGTAGCATTAACTGTGCTATCACGGTGGTAACTAAGCAAGGGAGGTGGATCACGACCGTATAAAGCTTTGAATGGAGTCATCTCATGGCTGAGTGAAAGGAAGTATTATACCAATACTCAGCCCAAGCTAACCCTTTGCCCAAGTTTTTGGTTTGTCACAAGTGAAACAACGCTAGTAAGTTTCCAAACACCTATTAACTACCTCAGATTGCCCATTTGTCTGAGGATGGTAGGCTGAACTTCTCTTCAATTGTGTACCCTGTAAAGAAAATAGAGTTTCCTAAAATTGACTCAAAAATATTTTGTCTCGGTCAGAAACAATGGTTTCCGGAAATCCATGGAGTTGGATTATTTCCTTCAAAAACAATTCTGCCACCCCTTTAGCAGTAAATGGATGTTTAACTCCTAAAAAATGAGTGAATTTACTCAAACGATCCACCACCACCAATATAGTATCAAACCCTTTAGAACGCGACAATGCTTCAATAAAATCCATGGTAATGTCCGCCCAAACTTGTTGAGGAATAGGTAGGGGTTGAAGAAGCCCACCAGGAGGCAAGGTAGAATATTTCTATTGTTGACAAACTTCACACCTTGATATAAATTAAGCAATATCTTTTTTCATACCTCTCCAATACACTTCCCGAGCAAGATGCTGGTGCCTTTTCAGAACTCCGCAATGCCTGATAGAGAGGGGCAACAAGATGCGGGGAGCAGAGAGATTATGGTGATCCAGCCCTCATCAAAACATACAGCTTGGAGGGTATATTCAAGAAGGAAAAAAAGGGACACGCTGGCAGAAGGACACGGGAGCAGAGTTAGTTATAAGAAGTAGTGGAGCAGGGAAATGATCAACTTTTACACTTTTGGCATTGTGCTTAGGTCTCTGGGGTTACTGGAGAAGGGGATCATCCCTGGGCTGTGAGCAGTCATAGATACGTTGCTCTTTTTTTTTTTTCTGTTTGTCTATCTCATCTCATCTCTCTCTTATTTTGCTGCACTTTCATGGCATTGTAAAAGAGTTTTGAGAAGATTGAATGAAATACATACCTACTTTTTATTGATTGTTGCCTGTTACTCATTGATATCTTGTGAGTATATCTTTTCCTTATTATTGGTCCGACCTACCGGATGGGGAAGACGGATAGCAGCATGGAAACATGGACGCAGGCATGACTTGACGTTCATGATGAACAACTCCGAAGCATCATTGGTCAACTTGAATCTCTGCATCAACAAGCAAATAGTACTCAACAAAATCAGGAGAGGTTTCATGATATGATGCAAGAAAGCCAAGAGAAGTTTCAAGGGCTAGTTTTACAGTGGATGAAACGTATTGATAAACAGCCGGTGATGGAAGAAGAAAGAGAAGAAGCTCCTGAAAAGTCCACCCAGTCTCCTGAAGTAACAGAGCAGTCCCACCTTCATCCTACCAGCAGAATGTCCCCACCAACGGGATATCCACCACCTGGTTTTGGAAAACCCTCAATATCAGAAGACATCACCCATTTCACTAAGAAGGTCAAGCTACCCACCTTCATGGGTTCAGATCCCCGAGGCTGGATTACAAGGGCCGAGGCATACTTCCAAATACACAATACCCCTGAACATCACTGAGTTCCTTTGGCCCATGTCTGTATGGAGGGCATTGCTGTGCACTGGTTTACTATGGTGCGAGAACTCAATGCGGATTTGACTTGGAATCAGTTCAAGAATGAGTTGTTAAATCGCTTTGGGGGAATTTCTAACCGAAGTCCATATGAACAACTTGTTGCCTTACATCAAAATGGAAGTGTGGATGAGTATGTGGATGAGTTTGAACTCATAGCCTCCATGATACCCAAAGAATCAGAAGCTCTGTATTTAGGTTATTTCATGAATGGGTTAAAAGAGGAGATAAAGAATTGGGTGAGATTATTAGGACCGAATACAAGATTGGAAGCCATCAGCACTGCTCGAAATGTTGAGACTGCTGCATTGGGACAAAAAGGTGGTTTCGGACAGATGGGTAGAAACAAAAATGCAGGAGAAAAGGGGGAAGGAGATCACGTGCACCACATCTCTTACTCTAGAAACATGAGCTCTGGATACCCATCCATTAACCGAGGCCCACCAGCATTTTTAACCCAAAATACAAGGCCTAAACAGATAAGCCCACCAGATATAGGCCCCCAGTCCAAAACGCAGCACTCCCAAATTTCTCAGCAAGCAAGTCCTTTGTCCTCCTCATTTCAGCGCCATCGGGGAACACAACACCTCTCACGAGCTGAGCTTGAAGAACGATGAAGAAGGGGACTTTGCTTTAAATGTGGTCAACGATACAGCCCCCAACATAAGTGTCCGGTCGGCCAGCTTCGACTTCTGATTTTGAGAGATGATGAAGAGCTCAATGAAGAAGGAGAAACCGAACAAAGTGACTCAGAGGGAAACGAGGAGGTTGAGGCAGATGGAGGAGAATGTCAAGTCTTGGAGTTTTGGGTCCACAACTTTGACAGACCCCAGTTCAAAAACTCTGAAATTTCAAGGAAGATTGCTGGAAATTCTAGTTATGGTGCTGGTAGACAGCGGTGCAACACATAATTTCATTTCAAAAAGGTTAGTGTCGGCCTTGGGTCTTCAGGAACAACGAATTCCAGGTATGAGCATCAAATTGGGTGATGGCTATAGGGTCGGGGTCAGTAAAAAATGCCCAAATTTAGAGGTTAAGTTGAGCTCTCTCTCTTTTCAGCTGTCCGCATTGGTGTTTGAACTGGGTAACTTAGATTTGGTCTTGGGAATTGGGTGGTTAAAGACATTGGGAGAGTTGACTCACAACTGGAGAGATCAGTATATGTGGTTTTGGTACAATGGGGAGCTCGTGGAGTTGAAGGGGAGCAATCAAAAGGAGGGTCAACATTTGTCTTTTCAAGGGTGGTTGATGGATTATGAAGGAGAGCAATTGAGTAACCAGCAACCATTAACTCAGGCGCAACAAAGAGAGATAAAGGTTTTGCTGAAGCAGTTTGTAGCAATTTTTGATGAACCAAGAGGGTTGCCACCTGTCAGACAAATTGACCATGCCATTAATATCATGCCTGCTCAAGGACCCATTTCAGTACGCCCATATCGCTACCCTCATGTGCAAAAAGAAGAGATTCAGAGGCAAGTGAGGGAGTTGCTAGAAAGAGGAATAATTCGACCAAGTACCAGTGCTTATTCTAGTCCAGTTATATTGGTAAAAAAGAAAGATCAATCATGGCGTATGTGCATTGACTATCGGGCCTTAAACAAAGTCACCATACCAGACAAGTTTCCCATTCCGGTGGTGGACGAGTTGATTGATGAACTCCATGGTACTAGGTTCTTTACCAAGCTGGATTTGACTTCCGGATACCACCAAATCCGTATGAGGGAAAGGGACATTGAGAAAACGGCATTTCGAACACATGACGACCACTATGAGTATTTAGTTATGTCGTTTGGGCTCACCAATGCCCCTGCAACATTTCAAGCAGTCATGAATAATCTTTTTAGACTATTGCTTCGAAGGTATGTCTTGGTTTTCTTCGATGACATATTAATTTATAGTACAACTTGGGAAGAACATTTACAGCATCTGTCTTCAGTTTTTGAGATTTTGCGGGCTAATCAGTTTTATGTGAACAAGAAAAAATGTTCTTTTTGATAATCAATTGTGGATTATTTAGGGCATAGAATCAGTATTGACGGGGTGACAATGGATCCAAACAAGATTAAGGTTGTGCTCGATTGGCCAAAACCTCAGAATGTCAAAGGAGTGCGAGGTTTCTTAGGCCTAACAGGATATTACAGAAAGTTCATCAAAGATTATGGAAGCTTAGCTCGGCCTTTAACCGAATTGACAAAAAAGGATAATTTTCGATGGAGTAGTGAAGCTCAATCTGCATTCGAAAAGTTGAAAGAGGTGATGGTCAAAGCTCCTGTTCTCCAGCTCCCCGATTTTTCTCAACCATTTGGAGTGGAGTGTGATGCATCGGGTAGAGGATTAGGGGCTGTCCTCATGCAAAAACGACACCCCATCGCCTATTTTAGCAAGACACTCTTAGATAGAACGCTTACCAAGTCGGCATATGAGCGGGAAATGATGGCTTTAGCTCTTTCCGTTCAGCATTGGCGTCCTTGTTTGTTGGGCAGCAAATTCATAGTCTATTCAGACCAAAAAAGCCTTAAACATTTGCTCCAACAACGGATAACTACACCAGACCAGCAGAATTGGGTTGCCAAGCTGTTAGGGTATGACTTTGAGATTTGCTATAAGCCAGGGACAGAAAATAGAGCAGCGGATGCTTTATCTCGGCGGGAAGGAGGCGAGTAAAACTCTCTGATTTCCTCTCCTACTTGGGTAGAGGGGTCTAAATTGCTGGAAGAGGCTGAACAGGATCCAGAATTGCAGAAAATCAAGTCGGCTTTGCAACAAAAACCTCTCTCTAGGCCTGGATTTTATGTGCGAGATGGAGTTTTGTACTACAAGGGACGGCTGGTCATCCCTTCAAACTCGAACTTTATTCCTAAATTGTTGCAGGAATTCCATAGTACTATTACCGGGGGGCATTCCGAATACTATAGAACTTACAGAAGGCTGGCTGCAAACTTGTATTGGGTTGGAATGAGTACAACTGTGCAGAAATTTGTTCAGAATTGTGATGTGTGTCAACGAAGCAAGTCAAGTACCTTGGTTCCCGCTGGGTTGTTACAACCTTTGAGTATTCCAGAAGTAGTGTGGGAAGAGATTTCTATGGACTTTATCTCTGGGCTTCCAAAATCGAGAGGGTATGACACTATTTTTGTGGTAGTGGATTGATTATCTAAGTATAGTCATTTCATTCTCTTGAAACACCCTTACACAGCTCGGAATGTTGCAGAGGTGTTTATCAAAGAAGTAATCCGCCTTCATGGAATTCCCAAATCCATTTTGAGTGACCGTGACCCTATTTTTATGAGTAAGTTTTGGCAAGAGATATTTCGTATGCAAGGCACAGAATTGCACATGAGCTCGTCATATCATCCTGAAACAGATGGGCAAACTGAAGTAGTAAACCACTGTGTTGAAACTTATCTAAGGTGTTTTGCCATTGAGCAGCCACGTTATTGGTCCCTCTGGATACCCTGGGCAGAGTTTTGGTACAACACTAATTTTCATGTCTCAATTGGAACCACTCTGTTTGAGGTGGTTTATGGTCGAAAGCCCCCTTCAGTAGTACAACACATTACAGAAGAGATCAAAGTAGAAGTGGTGGCAAAGGACCTTCGGGATAGAGATGAAACGTTACGCCAACTGAAGTTTCACCTTGCTCGGGCCCAGGAACAAATGAAAAAAGCTGCAGACAAGCACCGAAGAGACGTGGATTTCAATCAAGGAGACTGAGTCTATCTCAAATTGAGACCTCACAAGCAACAATCAGTAGTGCAGAGAATTAATCGAAAGCTTTCTCCCCGTTACTACGGGCCTTTTCAAATTGAAGCTAAAGTTGGGCCAGTTACTTACAAATTGAAGCTTCCTCCGCACTCAAAGGTGCACCCAGTATTTCATGTATCTTTACTCAAGAGGGCTGTGGTTACAAGCACCATAAACTCTGATTTGCCTGAAGAATTAACAGTAGAGGTCGAAGAACAACGAGGTCCATCCCAAGTGTTGGCTACAAGGTTCATTAAGCAATACGGGGAGATTATCAAACAACTTTTGATTCAATGGCAAGACAAATCTGTGGATGAGGCAACTTGGGAGGACGAATCTGCTTTAAGAAGTCAGTTTCCAAATTTCAGTCTTGAGGACAAGACCACTATTGATGGGAGGGCCAGTGATAGAGAGGGGCAACAAGATGCGGGGAGCAGGGAGATTATGGTGGTCCAGCCCTCATCAAAACATGCAGCTTGGAGGGTATATTCAAGAAGGAAAAAAAGGGACACGATGGCAGAAGGACACGGGAGCAGAGTTAGTTATAAGAAGTAGTGGAGCAGGGAAATGATCAGCTTTTACACTTTTGGCATTGTGCTTAGGTCTCTGGGGTTACTGGAGAAGGGGATCATCCCTGGGCTGTGAGCAGTCATAGATACGTTGCTCATTTCTTTTCTTTTTTTTTTTTTTTTTTTTTTTTTTTTTTTTTTTCTGTTTGTCTATCTCATCTCATCTCTTATTTTGCTACACTTTCATGGCATTGTAAAAGAGTTTTGAGAAGATTGAATGAAATACATACCTACTTTTTATTGATTGTTGCCTGTTACTCATTGATATCTTGTGAGTATATCTTTTCCTTATTAATGCCCTCCAGTTACCCCTGCATGAAACTCCTTTAACAGCTTTGGAATGAAGGGAGATCTACTAGAGAACCATTCTCCTGTCATATAATAAACGCCCATTTTGCAAGCTGTAGTGAGGTATAGGATCTGGTGCCTGCAACAAAGAGTTTCTGATCTCAGCCAAAGTAGTATCACGAGCCACTTGAGTCTCTACCTCTGCTAAATCAATTACATGGGAAACTGAGAGGACTAGAAGAGATATTTCCTCAGCTAGAACCCGATAGGATAAAGCATCAGCTACTCTGTTTTCAGCACTCGATTTGTATTAAATTTCAAACTCAAATTCCATCAACTTTGAAACCCATTTCTGTTGTTCCATGGATATGGCCTGTTGTTCAAGAAGGTGTCTAAGACTTTTCTGGTCAATTTTGATGATAAATTTCCTCCCCCACAAATAATGACGCCACTTTTGCACTGCTACCACGATGGTCATAAACTCTTTTTCATAAATTGATTTCAAGTTAGCTTGTGAAGATAATGCTTGACTAGAAAAGATATGGGTCTTCCTTCCTGCATGACTATTGCTCCTACACCATACCCTGAAGCGTCAGTCTCTACCACAAATGTTTTTGTAAAATCCGGAAGAGCTAACACTGGCACTGAAGTCATGGCCGCCTTAAGCTGCTGGAATGCCTCAGTAGCTTCAGATGTCCACTTGAAATTATTTTTTTAGTAACTGAGTAAGGGGCCATGCAATATTACCATACCCACGAACAAATCGTTGATAGTACCCCGTTAAACCCAAGAATCCCCTCAACTCGGTAATACACTTAGGTTCTGGCCACATAAGCATGGCTGTTCTTGTTGGCATAAAATTGATGTTGGTGGAGCACTTGACATACCAAATTCAAGTGTTGTAAATGTTCCTCCATGTTTTGGTTGTACACCAGTATGTTATCAAAGAAAACAAGCACAAATTTCCTCAAATAAGCTCGAAATAGGTCGTTCATAACTGATTGAATAGTGGCTGGAGCATTAATGAGACCAAAAAGCATCACCAAAAATTCGTAATGCCCTTCGTGAGTCGAGAATGCTATTTTGGGAATGTTCTCAACCCTCACCTGAATTTGATGATAGCTCGACTTCAAGTTAAGTTTAGAGAAAATAGTGGCTCCCTTTAATTCATCTAGCAACTCATTTATCACTGGTATTGGAAATTTGTTCGGAACTGGGCTTTGCTTAAAACATGATAATCAACAAAATCTCCACCCTCCATCTTTCTTTCGCACTAACAAAACAGGAATGGAAAAAGGACTAATGCTTGGACAAATAATCCCAGCCTTTAGCATCTCTTGAACTAAGCATTCAATCTCATTTTTCTGAATGTAAGGGTATCGGTAAGGTCTAACATTGATTGGAGCAGCACCTTCCTTCAAATTGATTGCGTGTTCACGATTTCTGTTAGGTGGAAGACCATCTGGCATTTGGAAGACAGATTGGAACTGATGCCAAAGGGCTTGTATCTGGGGATTCTTCTCTACTGAATCTTCCTCCTTAACTTCCATCAAGCTAGCCAACTCTAATAACCAACCTTGGCCTGTTTTGGAGATATTTTTAATCATGGAGTTTAAAGAGATTTGAGACTTTACCAGGCTCGGGCCCCTCTTAGTGTAATCCACTGATTGCCAATCTTAAAACGAAGAGTATGCAACTTCCAATTGATCCTTGTCTCACCCAAAGACTCCAACCATTTATACCCCAACACCAAGTCAGTGCTACCCAAGTCGAATAACAAGAAATCCTCAATAATCTGCACATCTTGAATTCCCAAGGATACACCCTTACACATTCTACTACTGGAGATAATCTGACTGTTTCCAATGGACACGCCAAATCCTCTAGCTTCCTCCACTGGTAACCTTAGTTGCCCTACTAGCTTCTCAGGTATGAAATTATTAGTCGCTCCGCAATCAACTAACACCATTACCTCCTGCCCTGCTATCTCCCCCTTTAATCTCATAGTTCTCTTGGCTGTTAAGCCCACCATAGAATTTAAGTACAATTCAATCAACTCTTTATTATCATCCTCTGGTTCAGCAATGGTTTCCTCAACATCAGTGTCCCTTTCTTCTCCCTCTTCCTCTTCATGAACCACCAATACCTGCAACTCTCTCATCTTACACTTATGGCCTATGGAGTAATTCTCATTGCATCTAAAGCACAATCCCTTGGCTCTTTTTTCTTGTATTTCAGCACTAGCCATCTTCCGATAAGGTTGGGGTTCCATTTTAGTAACTGGTTTAGCATTCATATAGTTAGGTGATTTAGAAACTGGTAGAGTTAGTGTAGATATTGCAGGTGTCGTAGAGAAAATATTTGCTTTGTTTAAATTGTTTCAGCTACCCTGCACTTGGGTTTTAATCAGATCCCTATCTTCAATCATTTGAGCTGACTCAATTATCCTCAACAACCCCACTGGTCTTAATAGCCTAACTTTAGATCTGATACATGGTTTCAATCCATTCATGAAGGCACTTTCTAATACAGCATCAGGCAAATCGCGGATAGGAGCAGAAGTTACCTCAAATTTCTTTCTATAATCTGCTATGGTGCCATCTTACCGGAGAGCCAATAACTGCTCGTGAACCGTCCCTTCTTGACTGTTACAAAAGCATTGAAGCACCCTTGCCTTAAGCTCTTCCCAACTAGTAAGAGGTTGGTGAGATTCAAGCCACTGTACCCAAGTTAAAGCTTCACCCTCCATGCCGATACAAGTCATCTCTAACTTCTCATTTTCAGATGTGATTTGAACATTAAAACACCTCTCCATTCTGAAAATCCATCCATCTGGATTCCCCCCATTAAAAATCGGAAGCTCAATTCGTCGGGAGATTAATTCCCCTTGAATTCCGGCGTTAAGATTGCTTCCTTGGTTTCGCGTTGCACCACTGCCAGCACTGCCTTGGCCTTCTATCTCATCTCCAGCTTCAGTCAACTTCAAACTGGTAGCGCTACTTCGCCGGAAGTCTGACCACTCAGCCACCAGTTGAGCGACACTTCGAGTTAAATCAGCAACCTGCGTTTTCACTTCTCCAAGTTCCTTCTCCATCGGAAAAGTCGAGACGTCTGAGGAGGCTGTTGAGATTGGTTGTCTCTTCTTCCTCGCCAGGATTCGACTTCTCTGATACCACTGATAAGAATCAGAGTATCCGATTCAAGTTTTCATTGAAAAAGAAGAAGGATGTACAGTAGCTGAGTTTTGAGAATCAGCTGATTCTCCCAAGCCTGAATTTTTCACCCTTTTCTTTTCTTCCCCTCTCTCCCCAATTATTCCCTATATACAGACCCACAAACAAAACAAAATTCCCCACAGATGATGCTAACAGCATTTTGGTAAAATTTGCATGCTGACAGCTCTGATAAAAGGACCACACCCAAGCCTCGCCACCTGGACAGCCACCTAGACAGCTGGACCCACATTCTGAATTGAGAGATTTCTCCCTTGTTTTGGCCTCCTTGAGTATTTGAATATTATAGGAGGTTTATCACTCTCTTGTCCTGATGTTAAATCAATTGGTTAAAAATGCAATAATTTAGTTTTGCAATTTTAGAGAAACTTGTTTGAAACAAAATAAATGTTTACTTCTGGTTGATTTATATTGTTAAGGATTTCAAATAATGCATTTCTTTTCTTTTCGTTATACATTTTCATTTTTGTTTTTGGTTGTTACAGATAGAGGGACTGCAGAGGCACCCTAAGTATGGTGCTCGAGTTGAGCACCGGGCATATAGAAATATGCTTGATGCTCTACGCCGTATTTTGCTGGCAGAGGGTTGGGCTGGTCTCTACAAGGGCATTGTGCCGTCAACCATCAAGGCTGCACCAGCTGGTGCTGTAACATTTGTAGCTTATGAATTCACGTCAGACTGGCTAGAGTCTGTTTTGACTTGAAACTAACAATATATATTTTTTGCTATTAATATTTCCTTTCTTAATCATTGGGTTACCTCATTCTTTTTCCTGTAATTTCAGAAGGTCCTCACAGGAGGAAGTGGGAATAGTTGTTCCCTTCTATTTAGTCATCATGATAGGAATTTATGCTTGTAGAGTAAGGCAATGAGGGTAAACACAGATGTAGAGCTGAAGAGAATTTTTTGTAGTTGTTTTTGAATTTGACATTACAATTAATTTTCCTATAGAAATCCATTTATGAAATATTCGAGTTTGTTAAAATATGATTGGAAGTTTGCCCTATTGCTAATAGATGCGCACTGATGATGATTATATCTTTAATTATTCAATAGGAAATCACATGCACCAACAACAATAGACAAAAGTATGTTGGAACTGTGGCATGATTATCTGCTTGTGCATTAATTATGTGAACAGAGGAAATTGAGCCTAATTTTATGGTAATCAACAGTATTGTCAACGTTTAAATACCACAATGATCATCAATTGCAGAACTGAATCTCTGGCCATAAAATATCAGTAAGTATCAGAAAGTAGAAAAACAGATCTCCAAATGTCGCTCGCTAAAGATGAGCAGAGTATATACTGAACCAGAAAACTAAGTAAAATACCACGATGGTAAAGCTTCAAAATGTTTGGAAAGTTTTAACAGCTAAAACGCTGCTGGTCTGGACTTGTTGCTTGCTGTGATTGACAATATTTTCATTCAAAAATAGAGGAAAAAAAATCCCCATCCCGGGTTTGAAGGAATTAGGTTAAGAATACCTATACTAAGGCGCTTGCTGGAGGAAATTGAGTGGACTTGCCATCTAAAAAAAGATAAGTTTATCTCGTTCATCACAAATAGCGCAACTCAATAATAGAAATGACAATTTGGACCCGTCATGCGGTACCCTACCCCAAACGAAACAATTTTAACAAAAATTCTTCCCTATCCCAACCCCAAATTTTTTGTAACGAGGCAGGTTCGGGGTGGAAATGGTATATACATCCCCCGCCCCAACAAATATATTTATATATTTTTATTATTTATATATATATATAATAATTATTTATATTTTAATATAATAAAATAAAAATATAACATTTATTTTGAAGTAAAAAATATTCTTTTATTTAAAAAATTATATAATTGACTAATTAATTAAAATTAAAAAACAATTTTAACATTAAAATAAAATAAATTTTTTTAATAAAAAACAAAGAACAAAGCAAGGTAAAGGATCTCCGTCCGCGTGTGGTGCGGGGACAAAAATCCAAAAATTTTTTCCAACGAGATATCGGGATCAGAAAACTCCGCCCCTGAATCCACACTCAATAGTTAAGTTCGTTTGGGAGGTTCTTCGCTTCCAGATGCAACAGATTATTATACAAAAAAAATTCTGATACATGTTTAGTCAACAACTTTGCTCCATGGTGACCAACATCAAACCATACTTTCCCAACTGAAAAAAATTCAAATTGCGTATTAACTCTCCTTTTTTCAACAGAATATCATGTTAGTAACGCAGAAAAGGGACCCTGTAATCACTGAATACTTTTCTGTTTGTTGTTATCTTCTGGAGGCAGTGATAAATACTGCAAGATCCGTTGAACCTGTGCAGTTTCAAGGCGAAACTTCTCAGCAATCTGGTGGACGTCCATTGGCCCATTATGATCATCAGCTTTGCCTTGGCGCAGAAGCATCATGTGCCGCAGCTGTGCCACATTCAGAGTTCCTGGAGTAGTGGGTCTTTCTTCATAACTGCCAGAATCAGGTTTTGTGTTCCGCAGCTTTGGCAAGGGCCTATTATACCTTTCTACCACAGCTGCCTGTTACCATAATTCAATAGCATTTCAGTAGATGATCTTTAATTAGAGACACAGGGCAGGGCAGGGCATGTTTCACTTGGACAAATTCTCAACTCAAATAATCCGTCATGCAAACTGTGTAGGTTCCAGATAAAATATAAGGTTGAATCACTAATTACAAAAGTTAACTGGTTGTAGTCATGACGAGCAAGACCTACCAATTGACTTAAAACTTGTCCATTAATCATTTGCGATGACAAATAATTGGTGCCTTTGTTGTAATAAATGCATAAACATGTATTTCATAGTATCGTGTATTAATTTCTTTTTTTAGTTTAATAATGCCTATCGAGCTGCATAATGACAAAACTCATTATGGGAAGGAAAAATGCAGAGAATTTTTCAGCACAATTAAGTGTCGACAAATAAAAATGCTCACTAATCACTGCATTCGTTAATCATGAATTGAAGGTAAAGTAAGAGCAGCAAATTCCATTAACTCACCTCGCCAATCTCAAGTTTTCCTCCAGGCTTCGATCGAATTCTTCCCACCATTTGACTAAGCATCACATCATACTGTGGATCTCGTTCTTCAATGACATTTTCAGAATTGACTCTTGGAGCGCCACCTTACCCAAAGAATATACAAAACCACAATTTTAAATTAATAGGAATTAGCAATCCCCTCCTTCATAAGAATCACATGCATATATGTGAAAAGAAAAAGTGCAATTTTATCATTCCAAGTTTAACCAAAATCATATACCTATGGCAATAAACAGCAAAAGTCAACAGAAAATCAATAGCAACTTCTCAAAAGAAATAATTTCTTGCACAGCATTAATTGCATTTATGCATCTCTACTTAAAGGGGAAGAAAAAGAGAAAAAGCCTCTGATCTATGTAACAAATATTAGTACAGATAGGTTAACTTCAATACAAAATTGCCAAAATTGTTAAAGCCAACAGGGTTTAGCAAGAACTTATCATGACCAAGGAAGAAGAACATTGAAATACAGAAATGTGCAAGTGTATCCATCACTCTTACAAACGACATTTTGTTTCTGACACCCCTAATTACCAAATTTCAATCAAAAGGCAACAACCAAGCCTGGTTCTTCTCTCACTATTGCTTGCGTCCTTATCAATCCTATTCCACTAGTTATTGCAAACATACAAGTTTCTGCTTGCAACATAATTATCTACCAAATCACTTTCATATTCTGTTACACAAGCCTACAATCATCAACAATAACACATAAATCAAAATGCAACAGAAAATAATATAAGCACGAAAATTTCCATGAAGAAGAATGCCAATGTTGGATGTTTAATCTCTTTCCTTTGGTTTTTTCAAAACCAAATACACCCTTCGGATACTGATTTCAGATGAAATTATATGTGGATAGAAATTAAAGGGGAAAAAGGAAAAAAAATCAAACTTGCAACCATTTTTGCTTCCGGTAATTACCTAACAATAAATAGAAATAGGGGTAAATGCCTAATTTCCAGAATCAATAGAACTTAAAACTTCAAAAATGTTCCATTCCCATGAAATATTACATAGAAAAGATCTATAAATGAACTAACCAGAACCAAGACTGCCCTGATTGTTGTGTTGGGTGGTTGTCCTCGAGATATCGACGTTGTTATTGGCGTCGACCGGAGGCCGACGTTCAACGACGGTCTTAGGAGCAGGTGATGGATCGATAGCTCGAATTCTACCAGATGCTCGACGAAATGCCTGACCCATGCCCTCAAATGTTGTTATAGCTTCAACGTCTAGTATGTGGAGTTGCTCTGGGTTTGTGTGTGGAGAACACACGTCAGTATGAACCTTCTGGAGAAAAAAGCATGGAATTTTCCGCGACGTGGCTTTCTGTATTAGAAGCCACGTCTTCTCCGTCTTCTTCTTTTTTCTTTTTAAAGCTACGTTTGTTACTATTTTCTAATATTTTATTTACCTATGAAAAATAAATCAAAAAAATTTTTCAAATCAAAAAATTTTTTCAAAAATAAAGAAAAATAAATTTTTTTCTTCTAAAAATGAGAACTTATTTTTTAAATTTTATCAGATAAAAAAAAGTATATATAACCAAATATAAGAAAATATTATATTTTTCTGAAAAATATTTTTTAAAAATAAATAAAGATTAAGATTTAATTCGAAAGATATAATTACTAAATTAGAGCTATAAATAAGAAAGAAATAGGAGGAAATGATAAGAACAAGAAATAGAAGGGAAAAAAATTTTAATTTGAAAAGACTTTTTTTTCAATTTAATTTTTTATTAATTTTCTTATTTTTTATTTTTAAAATAAAAAATTAAAAAATATTTTAAAATAATTATAGAAAACTTCGTATTTAAAACAAGTTTACTTTTATAAATAAAAATAGAAAAATATATTTTTTGAGTTTTCTACCTATTGCTTATAATATAAAAAAATTTGGAAACATATTTCTAATTTTTCAAATTAGAAAATAATACAATTAAACGTTAAATTCTATTTTTTATTTTTTATAATAATTTTCTAAAAAATTGTTATTATTTTCTATAACTAAACAAACCATAAGGCTTTAGGATCTTAGATTATTCTTTCTTTTATTTTTTTTATTAAATATATCTTTCAAAATTATATTTTAATTATTTTATTAATATATTTAATGGTGATATTTTAAAATATTATGAAAAATGAAGATTGTCACAAAAAGAGTTCCATATGAACGAAAATAAAACACTTGATTGTACCAAATAGAGAGTGAAGAATTCAAATTGAAAAAAAAAAGGAAATTATAAAGAATTTGATAATGATTTTTACCCAAATTTTAATGACTTCTTCAATGATATAGAATAAATTCTTACTTATATTTTTTATTTGATAATTGTATTTACATATATACACTTCATAAGTTTGCTTTTTCTTTTGTTTTCTTTTAGTTTGAATCAAATTGTAATTATTTTAAATTTTTTTTAATATTATCATTATTTAGAAGTGTTGTAACAATAAATATAATAATATATTATCTTTTCATATAAGTTCTAATTAATATAAGAGATATATTAAAAAATACAAATAATAAAGTTTTTAACTATAGGTAATTAAATTTTTTTAATGATATAAAAATAAGAATAAAATTTATTCGTGTACGATAGATGGAGTATCATAAAAAAAAATTACATGGATTAAGATAAGGGCAAAATACATTATTAAGCCATTAAATTTTTCATTTTTTATTTTTGCTATTAAGTCTCTTTATTTTGACCCATTAGACTCATGCATTTTAATTTGTTTTTATTACACTTGAAATGACAAGGCCTTAATGGGTCATTCTAAACTCTTATTGAAAGATGAGGAGATTCTCATGTTCTTCATGTTTCATTTCTTATAATCGGAATTCAGAATGAGAAATTAATACTAAGCAGCATATGCCTAACAAGGAATCTTAAAAAAAAAGATTTTTTTTTCAAATAATCCTACTGGAGATTTGAATTCGAGACCTTACAGTATAGTCAACAAACTAGTACTATTAAACTAAAATTTATTGGTAAAAAATATAATTTTTAATAAGGCTAATTGGTAACAAATACTTGATTTCATAGACCATGATTTACTTGCTAGCTCTATCAAGTATCAACCTGCTAGTTATATACTCGAAGAGAAAACTTCATCAGCAATTCAGCATCAACTGCGGTGCTACCGCATTTAAAGTCAAAACTCAAAAGACATCTACAGCAAGGAATAGGATGAGACACAAATTTAATTTTTCTGTCCAATGTTGTTGAACAAAAAAAAAAAAAAACCGAAAGCCAAATGTGATGCTGAGTGCTCCTCATGGTGCTTAGTCTAATATAGAAAGCCTCATGGAAAGTCCAATGTCATTGTCACCCTTTTGGAGTTAAGCATCTGAAGCCATGAATGCTGCAGCAGTTGGATGCACAAAAACCAAGAAAAAAAAAGGACAATGTTGCTACACTATCCATGTTACAATTACAGATAATACAGCCGCTAGACAAGGGCTCGTTCTTCCATTACCGATTAGGAGATGAAAGATTGCAAGCCCGTCCCCTCACTTATACTTGAAGCTCACTGAACATGTCACTGTTACACTTGCACACACCATTTTCTCTTTCATCTCCTTTGAAATCCATGATCCCAGCACCAAAGTTCTCAGTGATTCTCATCCTACTACGAGCACGTCGTGAAGGCCTTGATATAGGGTTCTTCAGAGGAAAATTTTCCCTACTGTGCTTCTTCTGCTTTATGCTTAAAAATCCACATGCAAGAGCTTCTAGTGCTTTAGTGGTCAGTGGTCGGTTTCTTGTGCTTTGTCTGCGGGAATTCATGCTAGGTGGTTGCTCAGAAATAGGATCACATGCTGAGGTGGAGGCCTTCAGAGTATCAGAATCCTCTTCACGTCCATTTTCTTCATCATTCATTCTTTCAGTCATTTCAAAGGATTCAGGCTCAGCAGGGACAGGAATATTCAGGTCAATCAATGTTCGGGACTGAGATATTTCATTGGGATGTTCGGTAACAGGCAAATTACTACTGAGAGTGCATTCATCAGTAATATTTGGGCTGCTCTTGGATGAAGAACTGGTGGATGATAACTTCATCTGATGTGGTTCTTGATCAGAGAGAATATTCTCTTGCCTAGGATTAGCTTCTGTGCAACCAACCTCATCTTGTTTTAACCTTACATCATCCGAGGCTTCAATTGTACTACAGCTTGTTACTGTGGGGTCACATGCAGCTAATCTTCGTCTTCGTTTTGCAACAGGAGCTAAAAGTTTCCTATCCCTAGTTCTCGTTCTCGTTCTCTTGGTTGCATGGCCCTTGATTGGCTTTCCTGGTTGCATGTCATAACACTTGCTAGCTTTCTGTTCTTTTGTAATTTTTACAGGATCCTTGGCGAAACCTAAGCCAATTAGAGGGCAACTCGGCTTTAAAGCATTATCTTCAACATTGTTCTTGTCAGAGGAGTCTTCCTTATTACCATCAATCTTTGTGGATTTTAAGGTATCAGTCTTATTCTGTTCAAAGCACAAATCATCAGATGAATCGGATTCATTCACTGTATCATTGGAAGAATCTTCATCACTTCCTTCAGAATCAATTCTAAAGGTGGAAATGTTCATCATTTCAACTGGCAAGCTTCTCAATTCTCTCACTTCGGTTGCTTCCCCACTAGCCAGACTTGTATCAACCACAGTAAACTTCATGACTTCTGTACTGCGGCTTAGAGTTCGTGGCTTAAGATAAAAATGCCTCTGCTGATCAGGAAAATCTCCTTGGTCCAAAATTTTCTCATTCGTCCTCCCATTTTCTTCCTTTTCACCACAGCCGTTATCTACTCCCACATCAAGCTCAAGAAGAGCTGGATCTGAAGCAACTTTATTCAGGACGTCACTGACAGAATCAAAATATTGGTCACCTTTTACTAGCTTCCTCCTTGAAAACTTCTTGACACCGGGGATTAGAAAGACCAGAGAATGCCTGGAAGCAGCAGCAATACCATGATCAATAGGTTGCTCAGAGTGCCACCCTCTTGCAAGTAAACGAGGCCAAACAGCTTCCCAGAAAAGATCATTTGATCTAGCTTTGCTCAACCGATAACTACCAGTTAGGAAGTCGATAATTTCCAAGGGTGTTAGGGTAGAGCAAGCTTTGCCAACTGGTATTTCTGGACGGACAGGAGCAACTTGATTGGACTTCAGATGCTCCATGGCCATGCCTGTAAGGTCTTGCTTCCCTGTGCCAATTCCAACAGCCTCAAAGAGAGCATTCAGTCCGACTGTAGCCTTTAAAGTAAATACATACTCTTCCAGTAACATTTTACCCTCTCCAAATATCTTAGCAACCTGCCAACGGATCAAATTAATTAGCAAACAATAACTTCAAATTGAGCTGATTAAAAAACATATAATTTTAGTTGCAGCAATGGCAGGCACAAATTCTATCACAAGTAAAATGCCTATGGACCAAAACAACCACTCTGGAACAAACAATCAAGGCAGAAGTGAAATTTGTAGTGATCCTAACTTTTATTATAAAGAGAATAGCCTAATAAAGACAGGAAAGGCTGATCAGCAGAGCAACCATGATGAGGACCACCATAAACCTTGCCATATAGTTGTCAAATAAGTACCAATGAAAGAGAAAAAAAGCCATTCGGTAAAACAAAAGCACATTTTTCTCAATTTCAGAAGGCAAGATTACATAATCTGGTTAAGGACTTATTATTCTACATGGGAAACAGAGGATTCGTATCCATAATCATTCCAAAACCCTTGATAAAAATAGATGATTCCACAATAGAGCAAAATAAATCAGACCCAGAAAGCAAGTTGAAAGAGTCTGATCAGTTTCACATAATCTGTTAATCAAATGCACATATCTATTGTGAAAAATTCTTAAAGCTTAATAATACTAATACAAGAAAGCAAAATAGCATATACAGTGAAAATGACTAATCATCTGTCTAGAACAAACATAAGAGACTAATTTCAAACTACATAGTGAGGCTTAAATAAGCCACTAAAGGAATTGTGGAAAACATAGTATATGATTTTTGTTTTAAAAAAATAAAAAGTGCACAAAATGCCTTTCTCAAAATTCTGTTAGTTTTGGCATACATTTCTTGAACTGATTGATTTAAGCGTGTGCACATGTTTCTATGCATGACTATCCATGTGTTTTATACTTGAATGTCGCTGTCTTAGTGATGATCATTGCTTCAAAAAATGGCAGAACATGATCAAATACTTAATAAAATACCTCATTCAAAGTGTTTCGGCAATCCTCTGATGCATGTAAGGACAAACGAGATAGCAATTCTTGTTGAGTGGGTCCTGAAAAAATCCTTTGTCCATATATACATCTTCTGCTTCTTACTTTACGGCATCCTGACCATCTTTGGTATCTGTCAGACCTATAAAACCTCCCGTAATAAAATGAAAGTATCTCCCCCATCGTTTTGCTCTCAACAAATTTCTGTACTTGAACAAGATTCTTTCCAAAAATGTATAAACCAAGAAGAAAACTGGCCTCCTCTAAATCATTCCATATGCCACCCAAAGAACCAGGAACCATTTGGTAGCCTTTGCTTCTGTGCTGCCAATGCATTTGATTATTTTCTTCTTCGTGCAAATCTAATTTTGCAGCATCTCTGATATCTGTCCCACAATGCAGTGTGATGTCTATTGGCTCAGTCTTCACTTGTAAGTCATTTTCTGGAAATATCTGTGTCCCTTTAATGCTGTCACATTTCATGGATTCATTTCTATTTGACAAGCCATTTAGATGACCACAGAATTCATGTATTTCATGTTTAATATTCTCAAAATTTTCCTTGATCCACATTAGTGAAATGGGCAATCCCACTGAAAAATCATGGGAAGAACCAAGCTTGAGTGTTGGATCACTTGTGATCTCTGTGGGAGAAAGGTATGCAGATTTAGATATAAGTGGAGGAATTTGAACCTGGTACTGATCTCCAATTCGAGGAAGAAGTTCGGGATCTCTGAAGGCATCACTTACACCAAGAACCTCCGGATAAGCAACTTCATCTTCAATGCAATTCCAATCATGATTTATTTTAACAACATCCATCTGCAAACAAATTCACATAAAACCTATATGGTTAATTGCATTTCAACGATATCAAAACATGCAACTCTTCTGATTTCCAAAGCTACCTAAGGATAATTTTAACAATAGCTTTACAAATTTATGAACATTTAATAATTTATTCCTACTTATTGTCCTTTTCCTTTTTTTTCCCTGAAGTACACAATATAGCAGTTAAATAAATAGGATTGAGGCTTTAAAACTCCTATACAAGCAAAGAGAAACAACAAAAAGAAAAAAAAAATCTGAACAATTCACAGAAGCAATCGTCCTTGTTAAATAAAAATTCCAATCTTTCTGCAAAACTGCATACTTTATTCTTATGTACCAAAAGTATTTTCTTCTCTTTTTTTTCTTACCAAAAGTAATTTCTTCTTTTAGGAAAAAAATTTTCTTACTTATAGTCCATCTATAGCATGCCATTGCTGGAAATACATTAAAGCAGATAGACTCTAAAGTTCAATTATACCAGGTGAACGCCTAAGAAATATCTCTTATAATAAATCAAAGTAAAAGTCTATATAATTGCACAGTAAAAAAGAAATCTGATAAAAAAATTTAACTCTTGTTCTCAATGCAGTGGTAAAAAAAAAAAAAAAACTCACAAACGATGGGCTAGAAACATTAATGGTGTCAAAACTTATTACTAGATTGCAAATTGACACCAAACCTTTAATTTGATGCAAATTCGTAGTGTTACAATTTAGAATCTAATATTCTGATTCTGTTAAGATGATATAGTAGCTAGAAAATACGATATGTGTCGTGCTGACGGTATTTTTCAGCAGTTACGTCATTTTAATGATACTGCAATATAAAATTCGGTTTCAAATTGTAACATTTTCCAAAAACTTAGATACCAATTTGTAACAAACGAAGATTTAGTACCAATATACAACTTAGTGATAACGTTTGGTACCGTTGATATTTTTAACCCACAATCGATAACTACAATATAAGATTTAATAATGAATCGGAAAAATAAATTAAACAAAAATTTAATTAAAAAAATCAGAAAATAGTTATCCAAATCAAACAGTAAAAAGATTCCAAAAAAAATTAAAAAAATAAAATAATATATCTTTCTCAGAAAACTCTACATACTGAAAAATATCACCCAATTATATCAAACACATTTATTTATACAAAAAAGAAAAAAATAATTGCCAACACAAACAGAATAAAGAATTAATAATTAAACAATAATAAATAAATAAAAAACAAGCAAAGATAGAAAAATTTACTATACCTCCATTGATAAAAGCACGAAACCCGTCAAAACCAAAGTGCCAGGAGCCAACCTGAAGAAATGGGTATACTTGGTTACGCACCGATTAGCAAGTTATAGATTAGAAATAAACAAAACGTGACCTTTTATACTCACAGTTTAAGAGAGGGAAACGCATACTTACACAAAAACACACTCTTTCCATATTTATATATAATTTTTTTTCCATAAAAACAAACATGTATTTATATATATAAACACAAAAGAGAAGATTGCGAGAGAGAGATACCTGTATTCTATTAACCGAGCTGGGCTTTCATGGCTATAAAGATTCAATTTTTATTTAAATTCTTGAAACAATATATATACAATATGAGAGGGGAGCAAAGAGAGCTTCTTGGGTCTCGGCTAGTCGCTGCTTTTAGAGAGAGAAAAATATTATACGAGTTGAAAAAGAGAGAGAGAGAGGGACTTTATATTTATTTCTTTATTTTTATTTTATTTATAGGTAGAGAGAGAAAGAGAAGGTGTCTGATCCGTTTACAAGGACAAAATTGATATATTTGTGTACATATGTTACGCGCGTTATTGGCGCGTGAAGTTAGACTTCCTGCAGTTCGTGCCACCTGGCCTTTCAAAGGAGATTCTTCTTTTGTGAGTAGTGAATAATAACATAAAAGGACTTGTACGCCTATTTCTCTTCTACCAATAATAACTTGCCACGTAGACCCACTCGAGGACCACATGCAAATTAATAACCCGCTATATGTTACTCCACATATATTACTAGAAATATTTTTAAAATATTGATAAAATATTATATTAATAAATGACCTCTAGCACGCATGCTAACCAACATAAGACCATTTTTAAACGCTCAAAAAAAAATTTTAGCTATTTATTTTGGTGCATCAATAATATCCATTCAAATATTTTATAGACCTTACAATGATTATTTAAGAAAAAAATCATAATAGATGTGTATTGAACTAACTTACGATTAAGGAATAAAAAAGTTTTAGAAAATTATATAGGTAAAAACACACTAAAATTTTTGGTAGAAAAAATTTATTATTTTTCATAAAGTGATTAAGAAGTTTATAATTAATGACAAATATTTTCTTTCTTCTCACTTGTTTAGAATGTTTGTTCACGAAAAATATTTGACAAAACCAATATGATTTTATTATCTCAATTAGACTTTTGTGTAACAACTAAGAACATTCTTGGATAGTCATTGATAGATCATCTGAATTCATTTCAGAATGAGTTGTCTTTATGAGATTTATATCTTCATTCTGCTAAAATGACAATGAAATGTAAAACTATAGTCTAATCCAGATATGAGTTTGACTTTTTTTTTTCAGAAACTCAACATGGCTATCTGGATAATTTTGTTGAATGATCTGGGTTTGGATATCATAGAATATGTTAGATATAGAAGCCATAAATAAGTTTGAAGTTGAGGAATATGGCAAGAACCATTTTTAGATTTAAGATCATAAGCGGTGATGAATAAGTGAGACAATTGACTAAGGATATTAAATCCAATGAAATATCCTTTTTGGTAAGATATGAAACCAGAATTTTGGTCCATACAGAACAATTTGGAAAAAAATGAATTTTGATAGATTTTATTGTAATCCAATCAGTTGAGAATAATTCACCATCTGATGTTTTAAAAAATTCCTTATGGATTTTTCAGAAGTAGTCTGAAAAGAGTTGAGTTTGCAATTGTATTATGGGCACTAGTATTAATAAAAGTTATGGCTTTAATGAGCCGATCATATTTGTTTGTTAATAGTTATATAGGACAATAAGGAACTATTTATTTTTTGGATATTTAGGTTGTTGCACTTTGTTAGGATGGATCTGATGTTATTTATGCGGTAAAAAAAATATTTTTTCTCAGAATCTAAGGAGAAAGATATAGCTTATATTTTCATAAGAGAATCTGTCGTGAGTTCATCATCAATCGAGAATAATGATTCTATATCAACATCAATGAAGAACAATGATTTTATATCATCAATGGTAAATATTACTGTTCCAGCATTAAAATATTATTTATACAATACCAATAACAACATGTTGATACTGTAAATACTTAGTAT
The DNA here is from genome assembly GCA_023653625.1 of Triadica sebifera. NCBI lineage: Eukaryota > Viridiplantae > Streptophyta > Magnoliopsida > Malpighiales > Euphorbiaceae > Triadica > Triadica sebifera. The sequence continues at coordinate 1,760,772 of CM042908.1, forward strand.
CCTACAAAGCTGTTCTAGCAAAAATATGAAGGCTTTTTCTCCAATAATAAAAAAGTAATAGCATAATAACTCCAAAATGGAGATAAGAATAACCATCATGTTTCCATATTGTCAGAAATTATAGTGGAATTTCCAAAGACATAAATTGTTTTTTCTCTTGTAGCTTTAATGGTATAATGATCAAAAGATGAAAACTGAAAATATTCATTTATAGGTTTGGAAGTTCTTTTGACTAGTGATTTTATGTTGGTTTTCTAAGATAATTTGGAATGGTATAAGTATCATAAGGACTAAGATAAGAAATTTCAGCAATTGAGATTTTTTGTTCATCTAGAATATGTTGTTATTCATAAAGAAAATATAAATGACTACTAAGGAGATTTTGAAAGAAGAATGAGGAAGAGTAATAAGAACAGTAACAGATGATAAAGGTTTTGAGTTGGTTTCCATGAGATAGAGATACCCTTAGTCCTTCATTAGTTTAAAGACATACCTAATATACCTTCTTTTTAAAAAATAACTATGACTCTGATACTACAATGACCCCTGATGGCTACTATTGATATTTTGATACAAATAGCAGTAGGGTGTACAAGGTTCATTCCAATTCGATAATTAAAAAATCTTTAATATTATCTTGGAAAATCCATAAATATATAAAGCCAAGTCTTATATTGTATTGAAAAGAAAAAAATATTTATATTGTATTGTATTGTCTTGAAAATTCAAGACAATTCATTACCATTTTCGTTCTTTCGATCCTAAGCAATATTATAACATCTCTTAATATAACAGAATCTCGGTTAAATCAAGAGAAGTCTCTCAGCTGACTTACTAATGCGCCTGTGCAAGACTTACATATATCCATATATGCGCTTTATACTAATTAAATATGTATAAATAAAATTTTCATATTTCATAAAAGTTATACAATGTCACCATTGATTTTTTTTTAAAATACAACACAAACTGTTTAGAAACAAAATGTAAATACCTGGGTTACTGATGCTCTGCTCTGATATGGACCTCACTGGTTATGTGGTGCTACCTACAACTCTTATCGTTTTGTACTATTCTATCTACAATATGTGTGAGATAAAAACACTCTTGTGCTGAGTATAATCCTCAATGGTACAAACTTTATAATGACAGTCTCATAATATTCATATTAACACATTTAGTATTATAATATACCTTTATTTTTCGAACATATATTTCTATCATACACTTTTATATACCTATATATACGTCATTTAAACTATCGTAACATGTCATTTTAGATCAATAAAGTAAACATGTTTCACATTATTTTCATATGCTATAATTTTAAATAACTAAATAGTTCAATCTATATTTATGGATGTCATATTTATATTTATCGTGATAACATGTTAATATAACATTATTATACAAGATATTTTAAGTTTCTTACCCGTTGTGCTCATAAATTGATTATATAGACTTAGTACTATAGAGACACAATGGGTATCTGTATGAATAAGACGTCTATCTGTATGTAGATGTCAAGTATCTATATAACCGTATATTCCAACTGAGTCGGATGTAACCGTATATTCCAACCAAGTATGATAATCCGTATGACCCTATTGGTATGCCAACATGTCTACCCTATTCTAGTCTAGGTTCATTTATGGGCTAACATAGAATCCAATTGTACTTGTTATCTCATACATAATATCAAAATAAATATTCAATCAATACAACATATATACTAATCATACACCTTATGTATACCCACCATATACCTTATATATATTCACTGTATACCTTATATATACTCATTTATATACTATATAGATATATATTCATGTAATATGTAGCATTTACATAAAATATATTTATCAAATCAATAAAACAAACAATTTCATATTTTACATTAATTCACCACCATATTAGCATTTACAATACCATATTAATTATTGTTTAATATAAGTCATACTATATTCCATATTTTATTATGACTATTATCATAAAACTTGTACAAATCTGTTTATGCCATTTTCTGATTTATCTGGTCATTGTCTTTATCTACTCTTGGCGCCGACCTTGTCGCTGTGTCTGACAATAATTAAATTTCTAATTATTTTTTTCGTCAATAAATATTCATATTTCTTTTAAAAATTAAACATCATAATAAAATTTTTCAGTTCTCACATGCGCATTTAATGCGTAATTTACCATTTCCAATCGTCCAACTTTTATTACAGCGTGACCATTTATTTCTTAATAATATTTTCCTTTTTCTCATCTTTCTGCCATATTTTCCTATACTTAATCCATTATCCTAAAATTCATCTTCAAAAATTCTATTTAATTCTATTTCTTTATTTTCCTTATCCATAATTTCACTCAATTAATTTTCTCCATTCTTAATTATTATTATTATTATTATTATTATTATTATTATTATTATTATTATTATATTCCAATTTTCCACTAAAAAAATTTCATTAATTAATCAATTCCTCCAAAATTCTCCGATAAATTTCTATAATCATTTTAACTCATTTTCTTCATTTTTCATCATCAATTTCACCCAAATAATATTCAATAACTCTCAATAAATTTTTCTATAATTAGGATAAAAATATAAAAATTTCACAAAAATTTCTAAAAATTATTTCCATCAATTTTCCACTAGATCCATCATCCTCAAACCTTATTCTTCTCATTTCATATTTTTATCTATTTTTTCCCTAATTCAACTTTTTTACTAAATTAATTTTCATCACAGTACAACTTCAGTTTCTACTCTAAACAACCATAAAATCCAACATAAATCCATAAGAACTTACCTCCAAATTTTTTTGAAATTTTTGGCCAAAGAAATAATTTTTCTCAAATTTTCTTCACCCACAAATTAATTTCCCTTACTCCAAATACTTGATTATTGGTAATCTTGTGAACTTAAAGTGAAGGAAGAGCTTAATCAAACTCTCATGGTGCATGGCCAAAGAAGAAGAATAAGAGAGAGATATTTTTTTGGTGATTTTTATGAAGAATTCTCTAAATAAATGGAGATATTTTAGCAATTTGTCTTTATATACCTTGATTCATTCCTTAACCTTCCCCGCTATTGGCTAACTAACATTTAATTAGGAGCTTAAGTTGACAAATGGTCCACTTGCATCTTAGTTTAATTTGACTTTAATCAAAACTTTCACCAATAACATAATTTCTTCTAATTAATTCATAATTAAATTTAATTTTCTAAAATTCAACCTCTAAAAAATTTAATTCCATCAAATTTAATATATCAAAAATTATAAAATAATTTTATCTTCAAAACGATATTTTCAGTAGTATGAAATAACTTTCAGCGTGAAAATTGCATTTTTACAGTTTATTCATTTTTCTTAATTCGGTTCGAAAAAATTTAGTCGTCGTCCAATTTCTAAATTATTAGTGTTAAAAATCTTAGAATTCAATTATTATTACATCAATACATTTACGATAAACGTATATTTCTAACTTTCAGTCAAGAAATCGGATCGTAAATCCACATCGGGTACTATATTTCTGCAATTTAAAACCCTTTAACTTTAAAATTTCTCCACATAACTTTACCAATGACCTTAAAATATTATTCCCTATATTTTAGTGTCCTTAAATCATATTTTTCTCATATACCAAAAACTATGTATTTTTCGCTCGATATATCACATCGATTCACGTGTCAATCACGTAATCGCAATAATTTATCCTTATTCTCTAGTCTTCATACCACTTATAACACTTCCAAATTAAATTATTATTTTTATACCTATATGACCATATTTAAATCCAGATAATAACGTCCTTATACTGGTCAATATTTATTGACTTAATTGTACCGGTCACGAAGCGCACCCACCATATAAGACCTAAATCGCTAGTCGTGATAAATATGATACAAAAATAATACAGTACTTGAATATTTTGAATTAAATAAGAAGTAACTAAAATTTAAATATGCTCAAATGAGTTGATACTTAATAGTATTATAAGAAACTCACAATCATCTTATAAAAATGCTTCTAATAAATGATCAATTTTTGATGAGTAAAAAATAATTCATAAGAGTATTCTCTCTTAAGCATTAAATTAAAATTAAAAAATACAATATTTTCTTATATAAAAGGTTTATGAATTAAATGGTCTAATTATAAAATATAAGTATGTAAGTTTGTGATTATTTAAAATATATATATGACTATAGTATATACATTAATTATAAAATATATAATTATATAAGTTTATTAAGTATATCCATTATATATTTTATTTATTAATATAATTTAGATTAATATATAAGTTTAATATAATATAATTGTTTTGATAAAAAATTAATATAATATATATTAAGTTATGCATATAGTATTAGGTATATAAACTCCTAAGTATACGTATATAATTATAAAGTATAAGTATGTATATTTGTAATTATTTAATTGTACATTAATTATAAAATATATAAAGTATATAAATATATAAGTTTATTAAGTATATAATTCGTTATATATATGTTTTATTTATTAATATAATTTAGATTAGTACATGAGTTTAATGTTATATAATTATTTTGATTAAAAAATCATATAATATATAAAGTATGGTATTAATATAGTAATATTTAAAATTTAAATTAGCAAGTATATAAACTCATAAGTAAAAAATATAAATATATAACTATAAGTATATAATTATAAAGTGATGTAAGTCAAAATTAAATTACATGTGTATGAGTCAATCCTAGAATGACAAGACACTCCAAAAATCGTTTCCCTATAAAATTGTTTGGCTTAGATCACTAATTAACTATAGATTACTAATAAACACAAAAAAAAATTAAACCTAAACACTCTAATTAAGTTTTTAGTGAATTCTAAGATTAAACTAATTAAAATTATAAAAAACTAAAAACAAGCAACTTTAACACATCTAAAGCAATAGGACTAAGCATATATTTAACTCGTCTTTCCAATTTATAATCTATATTTCTGATTCAATTAACTACAATCAAACAAATTTTCAATGATTTTCATCTTATTTTACCAGTTATACATGTGACATCATTGTCATTTATGACTCATTCACTTCTAATATATATATATATATATATATATTATTACATTCACATTATATATATATAATTGGATAAAGGGTACTTGAGAATTTCTATTTGAAACTATGATAAATTTAAATATTTTAAATTCATCCCAAAATCTTAATAAAATTATTTATTAGAATTTAAATAAATCTGGATAAATGCAGTTATTTGCAAAATTCAAACTAGTTGAATTCGCTGTTGTGAAAGGAAGAGTAAAAGTCCTAATTCAATGGAGTTGTTTGTTGGAATGACCAAAATGCCTTGAATGGATTTGTTTATTGTTGTCAATATATTTAAATAAATCTTCCATCAAATTGTTTTTGGAAACTTGTACTTATTTTAATTATAAATAATATCTTTTTGATTAATCCACAAAAAAAAAAAAGGCAGTCCACACGACATAGTCTTATTTAAGAAAATTTTATTCCACGTGAATATTTAGGGATTTCTATTTCCTCCCGTCAAGTGCTAAGGCTATGGAGGAAAAAAAAAAAAAAAGGCAGTCCACACTCCATGGTCTTATTTAAGAAAATTTTATTCCACGTGAAGATTTAGGGATTTCTATTTCCTACTGTCAAGTGCTAAGGCTATGGCCAAATCTACCCAAGCTGATTTAATGCAAAATACTTATTTAGATGAATAATAAATTGTCATACAAAAATATTATACTTATTAGCATATTTATAAAATAAATTTAGAAGTTGGTTTGCATAAATAATGTCAATAGTTATAATTAAGGAGATAACAATGATTCATTATTTTTTGTTGTTGTACAACCTTTTTTCTATGCATAATTGTGAATAAAAATTATATGTGGCTCAATTGGTTGTGATAAAATTTTTGGAGGTGTTTGAAATTGATGCTAAATATCAAAAAAATATATTTACAATTTTTTAATTTAATTGACTAATTTTTTAAATTTTTTTATAAATTATTTTTTATTTTTAAAAAAATATTTCTTCATCTGATTTCCTCTGAAATCAACTTTCAAAATTAAAAAAATTAAAAATAATTTTTTTAAAAAAATATTTTTTCCAAACACAATTTCATATCGTAATTACATCCTCGTACCAAGATGTCTTCTAAATTAATATGATAAAATATTAATGATGTCTTCTAAATTAATATGATAAAATATCGTGTTATTAATTAACATATCCATTTAATGGGGAAAAAATTTAGAAAATACAAATCATTGTTTTGCACTAATCGATGTGCGCCGTCCGATGCTGTGGAACTCATGGATTTGAGGTAGGACCCACAAACATCTGATGGCTCACATGGATTTGTGCGAAATTAATAGATTATACAAGAAAGTCGGATAAAGCTAAATGAAAGAAAAAAAATTATATAGATAAAAAAATAAATTTATGGCAGTTTGGGCAATTTAATATTTAATGGTTGCCATATCAGTATTCTGTAGTAATCAACTAATCAATAACTATTCAATTATAACATTTAAAAAATAGAGTAAAGTTTACAAAAGTATCATGTAATTTTGCATTTTGACAACTAAGTTACAATTTTTTTTTTTATATCTGATAAATATCATGTTATTTATTTCTATGTATATAAAAAAAAACTCATATATATTTGATTTATATGAATATGAATCATTTATAAATTTTTAAAATTATATGTAATTCAAAATATGAATTTCGAGAGTTAAAATAATAAAATAAAAGTGTCAAAAATCAAATTTAAGTATACTTATTTGATTTTGAAAAAAAAAACCGTACTTATTTGACAAAAAAAACCATCTATATTCTTAAATATCAAGGTGCGAAAACAAATAATTATATACATTTTACCCTAAAAAATATTAATATCATTTACAACCATAGGTTCTAAGGTATTTTTTGGTAATAACAAACTATATTATAATATAGTTTGACTAATAATATTTGTTTAGTAAAATAGCTTATTTAGAAAAAAAAACTAGATTATAATTTTCAAAATAAAAAACTAGTAGAACTAGTTTTTTTTATAATTTAATAGATTATGATTTTTCTTTTCTTTTTTACTTTTTTTTAATTATTTTATAATAATAATAATAATAATAATAATAATAAATATTATTATTATTATTATTATTATAAAAATATTAAATTATATATAATATAAATTATAAAATTATTTAATAATAATAATAATAATAATAATAATAATAATAATAATAATAATAATAATAATAATAAATATTATATGATAAAGATAAATGCATTTATTATATTGGGATAAAATATTTAATATAATTTTTATATTACTTAATATGTATATATATTATATAATTCGTTTAAATAAATATTATATATTTTTTTGAATAATATAAATATATTTTTTATGTTATTTTATATTTTTCAGTTATATTTTTAATTATTTTTGCCAAATATTATTAATAAAATCAGTTAAATTATCAGCTACTATATTTTCAGATACTAATTACAACTAGATTATTACCTAATTTTACAATAAACATGTTATGTATGTAAAATAATAATTACTTTTCACGTATAAAAGGTTATAGGTTATTATCTTTTTTATTAATTTTTATTATATAATATTACATGACAGATCTTACATATTTTTTTTCCTCATTCAAATAGACAATATAAAGTGGTTACTCTTTATTGAATTTTGACTTGAGTGACCTCCAAACAAACATAAAGCTTCTTTAAGACACATTATGCTCATGCATCTAATTCCTAAAACATAAATTGATGAATTTGTAGTGATTTACAATCCATTTGATACTTGTGTTAAAGAGAATTTAATTGATGAGTGAATTGAGATTATATTTATTATAGGTAAAACTTGTATTTTGGTCTTCGTACTTCTTTTTATTTTTTTTTTTTATTTTTAAGCAAAGTAGTTTATATACTTTTATTTTGATGATTTGAGTCGTTGTACTATTAATTAAGTTTTTTTTAAGAGGGAATGTACTGTAGAGTATGGTATTACAGGATGAAAAAAAATTAGCACTTAATTATGCTTTTTTGAATCTTGGCTGAATTGATATTTTGAGACAAAATTCTCTTTCTTGATGGACTTATTGTTTTGATTTATTCCTTAATCACAGCCACTAATTAAGTACAAAAATTTCATGAAGCTAAATTTGATGCCAAAACTATTATACTTTAAAAAGATCATAATTGGGTTGGGGAATTTCATCTTTGAATTAATAATTAATAGAGGAATACTTCACTATTTTCAATAAAAAAATATTACATATTTTTTTATAAGTAAGATTAAATATAATAATTTTATTTCTTATAATAATGACTAAAATATTAAAATTTATTTATTTTTAATGAAAAATATTACTTGTCCCAAATATTTTTATTTCAACTTCTCTCTAAACATGCATTAAAATATTTATATTTTATCAATTTATCTATTTGTGTTGTTCAACCTGTATTATAATACTAGTATTCTAATGTATTTGGAACAAATTGATACAAAATAAATTGGGACCAATAATAATTACTCTATTTCAAATGATAAAAAACTACTAAGTAAAATCATAAATTTATATTAAATTGGATGAGTCTGATTGCTTTAATTAGTAATATATATTCCTTGTAAAAGATTCTATTTCAACAGTTGACCAAAAGAATTGCCAAAAAAAGTCTAGTGGAAAATGCTGAATATTCAAATGACATTACCCACCACTTGGCTTTTATCTAAATCTAATTAATTAATTAATTAAGTATATGTTTCCTACTGAACTTAGTCTATGATTAAAATTCATAAATATTAAAAGGCTAAGCCTATTCCCATATCAATTCTTAACAAAATTCTACTCAATCGAAAATTTAATTTATTCTTTTTGATTATTAAGTCACTTTAACTTTTAAACTATTTAAAATTTAATACTCAATTTATAATTAAATTACCTCTGGTTTTCTTCCTCTTATTGTATTTTATTTTTTCCTTTATAAATTCGTATCGTAATCATACACCGAATTATATATTTAGTTATAAAATTACAATTAAGGTATAATGTAGTAATTTATTCCCGAAATAAATAAAAAAAAAGACTTTAAATAAAACCAAAAATTAATTCTAGAAATTAGAATGGTTTGACCGATCGGGAGGAAAATCGGTTTCCAATCCATCGAATAATTTGACATAAATTCAATATAAATAAATAATTAAATGGGTTAATTATGATATGATGCACCTTTTTTGATAAAATGTTTTTCAGGTAAATTATATTTTGTTTCTATAATACATTATATGTTATTTATTTAAATAATAAAAAATTTATTTTATAAATAAATAAAACAAATAAAAACACTCATGAAAGAGATTGAGTTTATAATGTAATAACTTAGCCTGTGATATGAGAATTGATGTTATATCAGGGGCATGGCAGTTGGGCTGGCAATAGGCCATTGTGGGCTTTTAGCACTTTGTTTTCCTTATGTATAGTCAACTGGCAAATTACAAATTTTGATCTGTTTATTTTGGTGTTTGTTCTATCAAGTCCCAATTTTTTTTTTCTACTCAAATCTTGAATTATTAATTTAATCTAAAAATTAAACTTATTACACGTATCATTGGAGCATATAAATAATTATTTTCTATTGTAAATTGGTTGATAAAATCTTGAAAATCATGATAGGTAATTTTGATAATTTTTGAATACTTTTAAGCACTATAGAGTCTCACGTAGTATTTTATTTCAGGTGTTTATGAGGTTTAAACTTATTCAAGTGTCTAAAATAATATAAAATATATAAACTTAGGTGTTTATTAGGTTTTCGAGAAATTAATTTAGGGGGCCATTTGACTATTTCCAAACAATTAATGTTATGAAAATTGAAATTAATCAAATTATGTATTAAAATGATAATAATCTGTTATCAATCTATTATGTATAATACAACTGAAGCATAGATAATATTAATATTTAAAATTTTTATATTAACTAAATAAAATTAATCTTATATTAATTAACAAAGATAAAATAATTAATTAAAAATTATTTATATGATATTATCTATATATTATCAATTAAAATAGACACACGGTTCAAAATATACCAGTGTTAAATTGAAAATAATAAATTATATTAGTGCCTTAAGTATTTTATTTTCATCTTTGAAGGAAGTATTAATTTCTTAGTTATTTCCAAAAAGAAAAAAAAGAACAAAAGAAAAATTTTCTTATTAAGATAGGGTGTCAATTTTTTTTTAAAAGTTACATATATGAAAAGTTGTACGTAAATCAAGTTTATATTCTCATGCATTAATATGAAAGAAAAGTTGAAAATTTTCCTAAAAAAATCATATTTTAATTTAATGAAATTGTAGAATATAAATTAAAAATTAATAATTTATCAATTCTGATTTCTCCCCATTAAATTGAATTTTCAAGAAATTGAATTATCTTTATGACACTCCTTAGATGCTTTTTAATATTTTGAACATTTTAACAAATGATGTCCTTATATACATTTTTGAATTTATTTATTTATTATTATTAATTTAATTTATTAAAATAAATAATTATATCAATAAATACTATATTATAATATTTATTTATTTATACATTATAAGAAAATATATATTTTAAATTAAATAAATTATATCTCTATTAGTAATTTTATCTTCTAACAGAAATAACTCAATTATTTTTATTAAATATTAAATACTAATATGCTAATAGCTTGCAACTTTTAGATACATTAAGTAGTTAAATCAAACGAGGCCTAATATTTACAATTTTGTAGTCTTTTTTTTCTTGTTTTTTCTCATAATTTATATTTTTGTTTATGGATGGAGTCATGAGTCAATAATTGAATGTCATATAAAAAATAATTTTCATAATTAATTTTATAATTATTAAATAAAAATCAATTAAAAATCTTCATTGAAAAAATCATTGATAACCAAAATCCATTATCCCACCCATAACTATTGTTTTTTTTTTTTGCTTTTCCTTCTTTATGTATATTGTTTCCTTATTAAGCTGGACCGAGTCAATAATTTGTCATGTAAAAAAAATTAAATTTTTACAATCGTTTTTGTATTTTATAAAGTGTAAATTAGTTTTTTTATATATAACAATATATTATTAATTTCATGATAAAAAAAATTAAGAAGTTGGGAGATAATGTTTGTAGTATATTTTCAAACAAATTTAATCGCCATCATACCATTAATTTGTTCTATTGGATAGTTTTTTCTGGGTAGGATAATGCTAATGCCTGCATTGACTCCCTTTATATATAGAATTTGGCTATTGAACTGTGAGTATGTGACTCATCTTTTATCCATTTCTTATATTAGACATGTAAGATGGGATGACACAAACATAAGGATATATAATATGATAAAAAAACAATATTGTTATTTTTTCTTTTGCAACAAAAAAAAAAGTTTTATTCTGGTTAAATACAAAAAATGATGTAAGAATAATAAATTCAAACACATATCCCATGAATTGTTGTCTTATTACATTTGCTCAAAGTAATTGGCATAAGAATCACAACGGAACGGATTTAAAGTAGAGTTTCTCATCTATCCCGAAATTTATATCCAATTTCTAATCCAAACTCATTTTCTGTTGGAAAAAAAATATAGATCATCCGTTCCCACACCATACTGAAATAGGGATTTCCGATCTAACTCGATCTATGATTTTTATTAATTTTTATTTTATTTTAATATTTTAAATATTTTTTTATTTTAAATGAGAGTTATATTTTTATTTTATTATTTTCAAAAAGGTATAATTATATTAAAATATAAATAATTATTATATATATAAAAATAGAAAAATATAAATAATATAAAATATATATTAGGATAGGGATGTACTTGCCATCCTGGCTATAATAAATTTTGGGATAGTGATATGTTCTGAGCAAAGTATGAAAATAATAAAAAAATTCACTTCATTCAGGGTAGGACATTATAGAGATGGATCTAATTGTTATCATTATATTGTTACAATTCAAGACGTAGCACTATCCCATAAAAAGTCTACATATTATAATTTTTATGACATGTTTTACTTTGATTTTTTTAAATAAAAACGACCCTTCAATTTAATCACAAAAGGGCAATGTGTACAATTATTTTTTGAAGTGATTGTACAATACTCATTACTCTATCAATCGATAAAAAAAGAGAAAATTAAAAAATGGAGAAAGATAAAATTAAAAATAAATATTTTGAGTGTTCTTTTTCTTGAGTCTCACCAATTAATAAAGAAATTAGTGTTAAAATTAGTTTTTCTATAAATGTGATTGAAATGGATATTATAAAGCTCTTCCTTAATTCCTTGATAACCTGAATGAGGGAATGACAATGAACTGGAACCTCCCAATACCCTTCAATCATTTGAACCACACAACGATTATCTCTGACTCGACTAAGAGTTTGTCAATATTTAAACTCCTAGCCAACTTGAGGCCTTCATACACCGCCCACAACTCTACACGGATAGTATCACATCTACCCAGATTAGTTACGAAACCGCTTATCCAAGCTCCCATATAGTCTCTCAAAAGCCAACCTCCATAAGCTCTACCTGAATAGAAGGAACATGATAACCACCCCAAATATCAATATGAATTAATTCAAAAAGTACTTTAGTGCTAATGGAACTCAATGGAAAAGAACAATGAGTCTGTTTAGCTAATGGACAAATTAAATAATTAGAAATATCACAAAATTTAATTTTTGTAGATGAATAAGAAAGTTTTTGAAAAATTTTAGTAGATAGATGATCGAGACGCTAATGCCAAAGTTTTGGGGAACAAGAGGTAGGTACAGTGGCTGCATTATAGCTGGTTCCTGGTGAAGTATCAAGATAGTATAGCCCTCCTCGTTCAGTTGCCATCCCAATCATCTTCCCCAATTGTTGGTCCTGCAACATACAAGTACGATCAATAAATGTGGCAAGGTAATTAGAATTGTGAACAAGTTTGCTTATGGAAATCAAGTTTAATTTAAAAGAGGAGACACATAGCACATCATGTAAAATAAAATTAGCAAAGTGTATGCTCCCTATGTGTGTGACAACAACAATGGCTCCATTTGTTAGATGTTCAATTTGGTTTGTCACATGAGATTTTATGGTTAACAAGTCAGCTGAGTAAACCATGTGATTCGTGGCTCCTGTGTCAAGTATCTAACACATTTCTTTGTCAATAACTAAAGCACAAAAGATTGTACCTAAGATATCACTCATGGCTGATGTACTACCAACATGATAGACCATGGAACTAGACTTGTCTCCATTAAGCAATGTCATGAGATTCTGATATTGTTCAGCTGTGAGAGTGTATGAGTTATCGGTTGCTGGTGTGGTTGCACTTGCATGATTGATTTTGAAGGAGGTATTCTTGCACTCTCTTTGATCATATTTGTTACCTATAGAATTTACCTTTTGTAGCTTTTGACAAACATTAAACAGTGTGACCTTGCTAGCTGCAATAATCACATTTGAGATGTGATCGACATGTATCTGAGGTGTGCCCAATTTTGTCACAAATTCCACATTTTAGATGAGAATTTTGACATTTCTCTCTAAGTTTCTAATGGTGTTTTTTCATAATAAAGGTTGAAGTTTCAACCATTGGTGTGCCTCATTTAAGTATTCCTCGTTGTTTTTCATCTGCATAATTAGTGAATGAGCTTGTTAACAGTAGGAAGTGGATCCATAAGAATAATCTATCTTCGAACAACAATATAGGGTTTATTAAGTCCCATGAGAAACTTTATGGTCTTTTGATTTTGTTGGAATTGCAAAACTTCCTTCACAGTACCACATGTGTTAAGAATCAATGTCAAAATAATTTGTTCAAATATTAGGTACACCTATCATTAATTTGTTGAAAAATTAAGTTTATTGTGTTAAAAAATTAAACAAATATTAGGTACATCAATCTCCACCTAATTTGTTGAAAAATTAGGTTCATATTAGGTATATCTACCATACCAAAGATTTGAACAAATGTATGGTGAAGATTTGAACAATTGTATGGTGTGGATTAAACTTTGAGCCTATAAATAGTCACACTTCCAAGGTTTAAAACATCCAAGAGTGAAGACTACAAGTCTTGAGTGTTTGTGAGAGTTAAGAGCTTTTTTTGTAATATTTCTAGTTTAGTGAAATTTTTGTTGTGTCTCCAAATTTTGAGTGAATTTCGTCTTTGAGATATTTAATTTAGAGTTGTGTATTCTAAATTTTTTCTCAACAATTGGTATTAGAGTCTAAATCGAGTATTAATATTTACTTATCGTATGCTCTGTGATTGCCACTAATAAGTGGATCATCCACATCAGAAAATAAGTTAAATTATTATTCACTCTTGAAGATTGGTATCAGAGAAGGATGATCAGATATCGTTCTTAGTAGAGCTATCTTGAGTCGTGAGAAGCTTGGCATACTTAAAATTTATTGATGAAGCTTGTTCGGTATAGTCAAAATCATATCAATACGATGGGTGACCTTCAAATAGTCAGAGGAATGAAGAAGCTCAACAACAAAAACTACAATATATGGGCAACATGTATGGAGTCTTACCTACAAGGTCAAGACCTTTGGGAGACTGTCGGTGGTAGTGAAGTTGTACAACCAACAACAGAAGATGCCTTGCGAAAGTGGAAGATTAAAGTAGGCAAAATGATATTTGCTTTAAAAACCACAATTGAAGAAGAAATGTTGGAGCACATTCGAGATGCCAAAACATCAAAGGAAGCATGAGACATTTGTATTACACTCTTCTCAAAGAAGAATGATACAAGACTATAACTTCTCAAAAATGATTTGCTATCAATGGTGCAACGTGACATGATGATTGCCTAATATTTTCATAAGGTGAAACCAATATGCCGCGAAATTTCAGAGCTAGATCCAACAGTTCCTATTGGAGAAACCATGATAAAAAGAATAATTATCCATGGTTTGAGACCCGAATACCGTGGGTTCATTACCGCTGTACAGGGGTGGCCAACACAACCATAAGTTGTTGAGTTTGAAAATTTGCTTGCAAGTCAGGAAGCTATGACTAAGCAAATGGGAGGAGTCTTGCTAAAGGGTGAGGAGGAAACACTATTTACCAGTAAAAGCAAAGACACTTTCAAGCGGTACATTAGAAGTGGATCTAAAAAGAATAATGACAAAGGAGATTCTCGTCTAGGGGGAGCTTCAAAGAATCGGGGTAATAGTAGAAAGTTTGATGGAAAGTGTTACAACTGCGGGAAGATGGGTCACATGGTTAAAGATTGTTGGACCAAGAAAAAATCTATTGAAAGTAACACTGCTACTTCCAGTTATAAGGAGAATAACGAAGATAGTTGGGATGCCGAAACATTATTCGCTATGGAGGAAAAAGAATTAGCTCTCACGGTGACAACATCAGAACATATTGACTACAAAAATGACTGGATCGTAGATTCTAGTTGCTCAAATCATATGACCGGTGACAAAACAAAAGTTGCAAAACTTGTTTGAGTATAAAAGATGTTGTGTGGTAGTGACAACTAACAACTCAAAGTTACCGATAGCTCACATCGGTAAAACGATAGTTACACCTCAATATAATTCTAACCAGGTGCCACTTCAAGATGTTTACCATATCTCGGGAATGAAGAAAAATTTGTTATCTGTGGCTCAATTGACATCATCAGGCCATTATGTCTTGTTTGGTCCTCAAGATGTGAAGGTATATCATGACCTAAAAATCTCAGAAACACCAACAATGGATGGGCGACGATTGGAGTCTGTCTACGTGATGTCAGCAGAATCTGCATATGCAGATAGGACGAGGAAAAATGAGACATCAGATCTATGGCACATGCGGTTAGGTGATGTTAGCTATTCCAAGCTAAGTGTGATGATGAAGAAGTCGATGCTTAAGGGGCTTCCTCAACTTGACGTCCTAATAGACACAGTTTGTGCGAGATGTCAATATGGTAAAGCACACCAACTACCATATGAGAAATCGAAGTTTAGAGCAAAAAAAATCATTAGAGTTAGTTCACTCTGATGTATTCGGACCAATTAAGCAACCTTCAATTGGTGGTATGCGATACATGGTGACATTCATTGATGACTTCTCAAGGCATGTGTGAGTTTTCTTTATGAAAGAAAAATCTGACACATTCTCAAAATTTAAAGAGTTCAGAGATTCAGTCGAAGGAGAAGTGGGAAAGAAGATCCGTTGCTTACGCACAGACAACGGGGGAGAATATAGCTCAAGTGAGTTCTCTCAATACCTAAGGCAAAGTGGAATACATCATCAATACACTTGTGCCAACACACCGCAACAAAATGGTGTAGCTGAGAGAAAGAACTGACATATTGCAGAAGTCTGTTGAAGTATGTTACATGCAAAAAATATACCAAGAAGGTTTTGGGCTAAAGCAATAAGGCCTGCAGCCTTTGTGATTAACAAACTTCCTCAACCAAGGTTAGAATTTATTTCACCCTTTGAGAAACTGTGGAACATGAAACCTACAGTTAGCTACTTTCGAGTATTTGGATGTGTATGTTATGTATTTGTTCCTAATCATCTACGGAGCAAGTGTGACAAGAAAGCTGTTAGATGTATCTTTGTGGGATACGACAGCCAAAGAAAGGGGTGGAAATGTTGTGATCCAATGAGTGGAAGATGCTATACTTCACGAGATGTGGTGTTCGATGAAGCCTCTTCTTGGTAGTCTTCAGAGAATGAGGTGTTGCCAGACTCTAGAGAATTTGGAGACAAACTACAACAAAAGATGGAGGAGCATATTGTTCAACTTCAACCAAGTTCGAATGAATCAGGAGATCAAAATAGCGATGATGTCGAACAAAGAGTGACTCAGAGTCCTTGGCAAACTGACGTGTATCAACAACCAAATGATAAAGGTGAGCCCAATGAAATTGAAGAATTAACTCTGCAATCTCGACTTCGAAGGTCAACAAGAACACGAAGGCCAACAAGAACACGAAGGCCAAATCCCAAATACGTCAATGCAGCCATAGTCGCAGAAGACACTATAATAGAACCTGAGACATTTGAAGAAGCATCGCAGAGTTTTGAATGGATGACAACTATGAAAGAAGAGATTGATGCACTTGAGCAAAATCAAACTTAGAATATGGTGTCAAAGCCAAAAGATGTGAAACCCATATCCTGTAAGTGAGTTTACAAGATAAAGCGTTGTCCAGATGGGTCAATCGAGAGGTACAAGGCACGATTGGTAGCTCGTGGTTTCTCTCAACAGTATGGACTAGATTATGATGAAACATTTAGTCTAGTGGCGAAACTTACAACAGTACCAGTTCTACTTGCACTTGCAGCCAAGAAAGATTGGAATTTGTGGCAGATGGATATGAAGAATGCTTTTCTTCATGGAGAGTTGGATCGGAAAATCTACATGATCCAACCAATGGATTTTTAGAGTAATATCATCTTGAATATGTGTGTAAGCTTCGGAAAGCACTCTATGGATTGAAATAAGCACCCAGAGCGTGGTATGGTAAAATTGCTGAATTTCTAACACAAAGTGGTCATTCAGTAACACCCACGGATTCTAGCCTGTCTGTCAAAGCTAATGAAGGAAAGCTAGCTATTGTACTATTATATGTGGATGAGTTAATCATAACCGGTGATAATGAGCCAAAAATTCTTCAGACGAAAGAAAATTTATTAGTTCGTTTCCAGATGAAAGAACTTGGACAACTCAAGCACTTCCTTGGTTTAGAGGTTGATCACACACAAAAAGGAATATTTATTTGTCAACAAAAATATTCTAAAGACTTGTTGAAGAGGTTTGGAATGCTCGAATGCAAGCCAATTTCGACATCGATGGAACCAAATGCTAAAATGTGTGCACATGAAGGAAAAGATTTGGAAGATGCGACGATGTATCGACAATTGGTAGGGAGCCTGATTTACTTAACCTTGACTCGTCCTGACATTTCTTATACAGTTGGCGTAATGAGTCGGTACATGCAAAATCCAAAGAAGTCTCATTTATAAGTAGTTCGACGAATACTGAGATATGTAAAGAGTACAGATGACTATGGTATTTTGTACAAGAAAGGTGAAGATTGCAAGTTAATTGGTTATTGCGATGCTGACTATGCAGGAGATCATGACACAAGAAGATCAACAACTGGGTACATGTTTAAGCTTGGTTCTGGAACAATTTCTTGGTGTAGCAAGAGACAACCAACAGTATCATTATCAACCACTGAAGCTGAGTATCGAGCAGCGACAATGACAGCTCAAGAGAGTACATGGTTGATACAACTAATGAATAATCTACATCAACAAGTAGATTATGCAGTTTCATTGTACTGTGACAATCAATTGGCAATTCGTTTGGCAGATAATCCAATTTTTCATGCAATAACTAAGCATGTTGAAGTGCACTATCATTTTATCAGAGAAAAAGTTTTGCAAAAAGAGATTGAGATGAAACAGATCAAGACAGATGATCAAGTTGCGGACTTGCTCACAAAAAGTCTAGGTACAGACAAACTCAAAATGTTTCGTCGATAGCTCGACATAATACAGAAAATGGGAGTTGATATTGAACGGGAGTGTTAAGAATCAATGTCAAAATAATTTGTTCAAATATTAGGTACATCTACCATTAATTTGTTGAAAAATTAAGTTTATTGTGTTAAAAAATTAAACAAATATTAGGTACACCAATCTCCACCTAATTTGTTGAAAAATTAAGTTCACATTAGGTATACCTACTATACCAAAGATTTGAAAAAATGTATGGTGAAGATTTGAACAAATGTATGGTGTGGATTAAACTCTGAGCCTATAAATATGCACATTTCCAAGGTTTAAATCATTCAAGAGTGAAGACTATAAATTTTGAGTGTTTGTGAGAGTTGAGAGCTTTCTTTGTAATATTTCTAGTTTAGTGAAATTTTTGTTGTGTCTCCAAATTTTGAGTGAATTTCTTCTTTGAGATATTTAATTTAGAGTTATGTATTCTAAATTTTTTCTCAACAACATGTGCATGTTGGAATGCAACATAATGCATATTGTTCATCCTAGAGGCCTTTGAGCTTGGTGTAATTAGCTCTAATGGTCATGTTGCCTTGTTTGCAGTTATGAATGACTTCTTTCACATGGAAAAGATGAACACTATTAGTGTGCAAATAACGTTTTTTTAAATCATACCAAATTTCATAAGCATTTTTATTGTATATTATGCTTGCTTCTGTTGAAATGTGGCAATCCCACATCGAAAAGAAGTATTTTTTCCATAATAGTATTAGCCTATAAAAAAAACTTCATCCTCCTCTTAACAATTCATCCCAAACACCAATCTCTCTACTTCTAAGATTGATTGTATTTTTTCTCTCTCTCTTGTAATATTTCACTTTGTAATATTTTTTTGAAATAGTGGAATATTTATTTTAGCAGTGTCCGATGATGTAGACATAATTAGTCGAACCTCATTAAATTCTAGTGTTCTCTTTATTGTCTATTTAATAGCTATTATCGGGTCAATTTACTTTGTGATATATTGTGCTTTAAATTATCTGAGAAAAATTATGTCACCAAAACTCTAAGAGTCTAAGGAAGTTAGTTTTTAAGGGAGACCATTTGTGATTCCACCAACTATCTGAGAATTTTTCTTTGTCTTAATTTTTAGCACAATTATTCACTTTGGTGGAAACTAATCCGATTTCCACAACAATTGGTATCAAAGCCAAAGTTACTGAGTTATATGCTCTGTGGTTGCGGCGTAAGCTAATCTTCCACATCAGAAAGGTTTTCTTGGATTCTTGGGTATTCCGCATTTGAAAGCTATTAATAGTCTTAAAGAAGAAATGCCAAGAGACGGAAAAAAAATCCACGATGGACATAACAGCTTCTACTTCATCAATTTTGGTGAGAACTGCCGTGACAAATACGAGAATTGCAGTGGAGATTTTTGATGGTATAGGCCATTTCGGCATGTGGCAAGGTGAAGTTCTAGATGTCTTATTTCAGCAAGGCTTAGACATTGCCATTGAGGGAGAAAAGGCAGAAGGTGTAGATGAGAAGGAATGGAAGACAATCAATAGTTTTACATGTGGTACAATTCGATCGTGCTTATCCAGAGAGCAGAAATATGCCTTTTGTAAAGAAACTTCTACAAGTAAATTGTGGAAGGCACTGGAGGAAAATTTCTTAAAAAAGAGCAGTCAAAATAAGCTCCATATGAAGAAAAGGCTGTTCAGATTCACATATGTTCCCTGTACCATGATGAATGATCACATCACCAATTTCAATCAACTTGTAACAGATCTGATGAATTTGGATGTGACTTTTGAAGATGAAGATCTAGCCCTAATGTTGTTGGGATCCCTTCCTGAGAAGTTTGAGTTTCTAGAAACTACTCTACTCCATGGGAAAGTTGAGGTGTCTCTTAGTGAATTATGTGCTGCATTATACAACTATGAATTGAGAAGAAAAGACAAGAAGGATAGCACCAGTGGAGCAGTAGAAGCTTTGATAGTAAGAGGCCATTCGAAAAATAAGAATAAGGGAAAGAAAGACAGATCAAAGTCTAGAGTGGGCAAAGATGAATGTGCCTTTTATCGAGAAAAAGGGCACTGGAAGAAAGATTATCCTAGTTGAGAAGCAAATCTGGTAAAGGCAAGGCTGTTGCAGATTCAAATGTAGCTGAATATGATGATTCAGATTTTTCATTAGCATTGATGCCATCAATAAGCAGTTCGACTGCTTGGATCCTGGATTTAGGCTGTAGCCATCATATGTGTCCCAATCGGGAGTGATTTTTTGATTTTAAAGAAATTGAAGGTGGAGATGTCTATACAGCAAATGACAGCCCTTGCAAAACAACTAGAATTGGTTCAATCCAGTTGAGAAATCGTGATGGATCAATCAGAACTCTGACAGATGTAAGATATGTGGCCAGTCTGATGAAAAATCTCATTTCTATGGGAATCCTTGGGAGAAAGGGTTTCACTATAGTCATTAAAAATGAAGTAATGAAGGTTATATCTGGAGCTCTTGTGGTGATGAAAGGAGTTCAAATGAGCAATAACTTGTATTATTATGAAGGCAATATAGTTGTTGGAATAACAACAACAGTTTCTAGTGATGACCATGAGCTAGAAACAACCAGATTATGGCATATGCGCTTGGGACATGCAGGTGAAAATTTTTTAAAACTTCTTGCAAATCAAGGATTATTGCAAGGAGTACGAACCTGCAGATTAGACTTCTATGAGCATTGCATCAAAGGGAAACAGACGAGAGTGAAGTTTGGCACTGCAATCCATGATACCAAGAGTATTCTGGATTTTGTTCACTCAGATGAATGGGGTCCTTCCAAAACTGCTTCAATGGGAGGTAAACACTACTATGTTACCTTTGTTGATGATTGTTCAAGAAGAGTATGGGTGTATACAATAAAGACAAAGGATGAATTGTTGGGAGTTTTTCTCATATGGAAAAAGATGATAGAAACTCAGACGGGTAGAAAGATCAAGTGTCTTCGAACAGACAATGGTGGAGAGTACACAAGTGATCCCTTCATGAAAGTTTGCACAAATGAAGGAATTGTTCGATATTACACTGTCAGAAATATACCACAACAGAATGGGGTGGCTGAATGCATGAACCAAACTCTACTGAAGAAAGTTCGGTGTATGTTGTCTAATGCTGGATTAGGCAGACAGTTTTGGGCTGAGGCTATAACATACGCATGTCATCTCATTAATCATTTTCCATCAACTGCTATCAATGGAAAAACACCTTTGGAGGTGTGGTATGGAAAACCTGCTACAGATTATAATTCCTTATATGTGTTTGGTTCCACTGCATACTATCATGTTAAGGAATCGAAGTTAGATCCAAGGGCAAAGAAAGCTATCTTTATGGGGATATCTTATGGTATCAAAGGATATCGTTTATGGTGCCCAGAGACAAAGAATACAATTTTTAGTAGAGATGTTACCTTTGATGAGTCTACCGTATTAAAAAAGGTAACAGAGGAGCAGACAGATGGTTCTCCACAGCAGGTGGAGGAAACTCCTAAACAGGAGGAGTTTGATAGAAGAAGAATTATTGATCTAGCAATTGTAAAGTCTGATAAAATTTCTTCTACAGTAGAAGAGGAGATAATGGTAGAAAATGAATCAGATGAGGAAGCAAAGGTTTCAGCATAAGAACCTCTTCAGCAACTTGAGCCAATTGCACTATGAAAACCGAAAAGGAATATTAAGAAACATGCTCGACTTGAAGGTATGACTAATTACACATCTTCAATAGATGATGAGATTCCTTCCACTTATTGTGAAGCTATTCAAAGCTCAGAAGAAGAAAAATAGAGAAAGGCTATGGAAGAAGAGATGCAGTCCCTTGAAAAGAATCAGACATGGAAGCTAGCAAGTCTGCCAAAGGGAAAGAAAACGATTGACTGTAAATGGGTTTATGCAAAGAAAGACAGATTTCCTAATAAGAATGATATTCGATACAAGGCAAGATTTGTAGCTAAAGGCTACTCTCAGAAGGAGGGAATTGATTATAATGAAGTATTTTCTCCAGTTGTAAAACATTCCTCCATTAGAATACTGTTGGCCTTGGTAGCACAATTTGATCTGGAACTAGTTCAGCTGGATGTAAAAACTGCATTTTTACATGGAGACTTAGAAGAAGAAATCTACATGACTCAGCCAGAAGGATTTAAAGTTGCTGGAAAAGAAAATTTGGTGTGCAAGTTGAGAAAATCGTTGTATGGATTGAAGCAATCTCCAAGACAGTGGTACAAACGATTTGACAAGTTTATGATAAGGCAGAAATCACAAAAAACAAATATGATCATTGTGTATATTTGCGCAAGCTACGGGATGGTTTCTTTATCTATCTTCTCCTTTATGTTGATGAAATGTTGATAACTTCGAAAGATGATGGAGGGATTCAGAAGTTAAAAGCTCAACTAAATCAGGAATTTGAAATGAAGGATTTAGGGGAAGCTAAGAAGATTCTCGGTATAGAGATATGCAGAGACAGAAAATTGGGGAGACTTTGTTTAACTCAGAAACAATATATGAGAAAAGTACTAAAGCATTTTGGGATAAATGAGAAGACAAAACCAGTTAGTACTCCACTTGCTCCTCATTTCAAGCTCAATGCATCTTTATCTCCGAAAAGTGATGAAGAACGAGAATATATATCTCCGAAAATGTTGTTGGTAGCTTGATGTATGCAATGGTGTGTATGAGGCCTGACATTTCACAAGCAGTTGAAGTTGTGAGCAGGTACATGCATGATCCTGACAAATGACATTGGCAAGTTGTGAAATGGATTCTGCGGTATATTCAGAATACTGCAGATGTTGGTATAATGTTTGAGCGAGATGAGAAAATTGGTTATTAAATAGTTGGATATTGTGATTCCAACTATGCAGATGATTTAGGCAAACGTCGATCTATTACCGGTTATGTGTTCACACTTGCAAAGGAACCGGTTAGTTGGAAATCCTCCTTACAGTCAACAGTTGCTTTGTCTACAACAGAGGCAGAGTACATGACAGTTTCAGAAGTTGTTAAGGAGACAATTTGGCTTCATAGGTTGTTGAATGACTTGAGAATTGGTCAAAAGCATGTCAAAGTGCATTGTGACAATTAAAGTGCTATTTGTTTAGCAAAGAATCAAGTTTATCATACAAGGACAAAGCACATCGATGTTCGATATCGTTTTGTACAGGAAATTCTTGAAGATGGTGGGATGCTACTTCAAAAGATTCTGACTGCTGAAAATCCCGCAGATATGGTAACAAAAGTTGTGATAGGTGTCAAGTTCCAACATTGTTTGGACTTGATAAATATTCTCATAATTTGAAATTGGGCGCTTTAAAGCACATTTGGAGACATTACTGAAATTTGTAAAGAGAATGTTTGTTTGGAATTGTGAGATCGCCAAGGTGGAGATTTGTTGAAATGTGGCAATCCCACATCGGAAAGAAGTATTTTTTCCACAATAGTATTAGCCTATAAAAAAGACTTCATCCCCCTCTTAACAATTCATCTCAAACATCAATCCTTCTACTTCTAAGATTGGTTGTATTTTCTCTCTTTCTCTTGTAATATTTCACCTTGTAATATTTCTTTGAAATAGTGAAATATTATTTTAGTAGTGTTCGAGAATGTAGACATAATTAGCCGAACCTCGTTAAATTCTAGTGTTCTCTTTATTATCTATTTAATAACTATTGTTGGGTCAATTTACTTTGTGATATATTGTGCTTTAAATTCTCTGAGAAAAATTATGTCACTAAAACTCTAAGAGTCTAAGGAAGTTGGTTTTTAAGGGAGACCATTTGTGACTCCACCAATTACCTGAGAATTTTTCTTTGTCTTAATTTTTAGCACAATTATTCACTTTGGTGGAAACTAACCCAATTTCCATAACAACTTCAATATCTGGTGAGATTGAATTAAAAATTCATGCTCTCACAAGATTATTGTAGTGCCTTCACTGTTGGAGTTCTTCAGTGAAGGTCTCCAACGGTTGTTTGATGATACCATTAACAAAGCCTTCTTTGTTTTTGATGTTGAGAGCCATGAGTATGGCACGACTCCAGGTGCTGTAATTTTCTTCATTTAGCAATTGTGTGACCAGAATCAGACTAGGTTGATCAGAATGGTGGAGATAAAAAGGATCATTTAGATTGTTAAATTTGTTAGCTTCAAGCTTGGCTGAGCTTTGAAGGTGGACAATATTTTGTGTATATAAAAAAATCAGGAATGTGGTTGCTCTGATACCATGAAAAGAAAAAGAAACTCTATGATGATTCTTATTGATACCAAAAGGAAATGTATATATACACAATATAATGATTAAAACAGTTCCTAAACTTAAGCATATACACAATAAATTCCTATTTACAATCCTATATAAAAGGAAACAAAACACTACAAATATAGTAACTGTTGATTGTCCTAAATAGTGGAATATCCCAAAATTTATGTGATAATTGACTCTACTTTTCTTAACATTACCCACATCTTGGGTGGGTGGAATGATAGATGCAATATGGAGAAGCAAGCTATGGGGAATTTTATCTTAAAAAAGCTCACAATGCCAATTACCCACGGGAGTGACATACGCAAAAATTGATTTATTCAAGTCTTGCTCCTCAAGCTCAAAAATTTGGAGTGTGTAGTTATACTCTCTCAATTCCTCCGCAGGGGCTTTCTGCTTAGCTTTTCCATGATACATGTGGTATTTTTTTATGTTCGTTAATTGTCATTTCTTGTGAGCTTTCCTTTTTGTACAAGAAAATAAAGAGTGTTAGATAATCACTTTCTCAAATGACTGTAATTAATCTTTCTCATCTCAAAATTTAATTAGGTTTTCTCACAACAATTTAAGATAAATAAAAAAGAAAATTAAATATATTTTTAGTTAAAAAAAACAAAATGAAGTTCTGATATCATTATTAAAAAAATTCAAAACTATAGTAGACTGATATTCATTTAAAGGCTTTAATAAAATTAAACCAAAAAAAAAATCATGAATCCAATAAAAATAAGAATGTCAAATTTATACTTAAAAATAGTACAAAATAATATATTTTTAATTACAAGGGTTGGATTAGGGGAGGAAAGAATTAGAGCAACAAAGGGCTGAATTTCAGTGGATCATGGCAGCAAAGTCATTCTGCCACTTATAATACTCTGTTGCGTATTTAAGTCATCTGCAAAGGATTTTGCCTACCACCTAGTAGGAATTGTACTTCAAGGCGGCCCGCACGGCCCCTACTGAGGGTCGGCAAATGAGCGACGGATGCATGCATCACTTGTGGTCCGAATTCTGACTTAGAGGCCCTCGTACGCCTCCACAACCTCAGCTGAGAATGCCTTTTCTCAGAAGCACAGAAGCACCCCACAAGACCGCCTTTTCTCGAGAGTCGCTAGGCATACGAGTGTCATGCTCCCACTCTAGCTGCAGCAACCAATTAGCATGGCTTAGCCCTAACAACGTTCCACATGCGGTGAGACAATGCATAGAAATATACCCAACAATTCGAATTCAAAACTTAGCCAATTACTAAAATTTATTATTGGCAAAAATAATATATTTAATAACAGGTATGAAGCAGAAATATGCAGTAAAATATAAAGATAATTAGATTCTTGTTCTTATATATATATATATATATATATATATATATATATATATATATATAACTGCTACGTGAAGCTTGCTCTTTCTTAATTTCTATTTATATACTTTATTTTTTTGAACAATTATTTATAAACTTTATCTATATACAATGGTATAGAGCATCCATTACGTTATAAATATAAGTGGCATATCAAGGAAAATATATATATATACATCCCAAAATCAAAACTCAGTCATTTGTTTCTTTCATTGTTCGGATCCTTCTTTTAAAGGGCGAAGGAAAAAACCTGCTTAAATTAAGTTTTTAAATATATTTATGAATTTAATTAATTAAAATTATTATGCAAACAAAAATTGTTTATTCTATCAATTTTTTACTTGTAAATTATTTTTTTCAGTAAATTTTTAAATATAATCAAGACAGGAAATTCCTCACTTCAAAGTTTAAGTTTAAACTTTAAACCCAATAAAGCAGGGCTTGCTTAGGCTCAAATTTGAAAAGGAAAGCTAGCTGGTTTTAAGTATTGGTGAAAATAGAATTGATGGTCATATCTTCATTAAAAAAAAAAAGGATGAAGAGAAAATTTTCGTTTTTATATGAAAATTATATATGATGCAGCTGATTAAAGACTTTAAAGTCTTCTAAACAATTTAGATTCGAATTTCATCAATTATTCATTTTCTTGAATATAATTGAAATCATTAAGTGAAAACAAAAGAGTTTGATAATGGAATTAAACAACGATGAGCAAAATTTGAGAGACTGATAATTTTGCGAAAAAAAAAAGAGAAATTTTG
This sequence comes from Triadica sebifera, assembly GCA_023653625.1. NCBI lineage: Eukaryota > Viridiplantae > Streptophyta > Magnoliopsida > Malpighiales > Euphorbiaceae > Triadica > Triadica sebifera. The sequence goes on from CM042908.1 coordinate 1,787,804, forward strand.
TCTTATGGCACTGCATATCAATGCATATTATATGTACAAAATCAATTCTGTGTTGTTGCATTCACACCTGGATTATCAAAATTTTAGGAAAAAGAAAAAAAAGTGGATCTCAATTGTAGTAACTCCCTTTCTCCTATAAATTCTCCACTGTCCAAGTTCTTGTTTTGTCCCTATCATATATCGTAGCTTGAATATTTTCGGAGTAATTCAAAAAATAAAGAAGATAATAGAAGAGGTAGCTACCATTTTTTTAAAGATAATTATTTCCAAATAATTGAGTTAATAATTTATACGATAATTTAGCCTGAATATAGTAGATCAGATGGTTTAAACTTAATTGGCTAACCTGGGTTGGATTCTTTGATGCCATGATTAGATTATGTTATAGTTGACGATTTGAGTTTTTGTTACTAATTAACGCAAAAAGACATATATATTGATCACATAATAAGACAGTTAAGTTTAATTATGATTATATATATATGAGATAGTGTAGATGAAATAATGTGAATTTATTTTAAATTAACTAAATGTCTCGAGTTTAAATTTTAAATATGCAGTTAATTTAAAACTCATAAAAAAATGTTTTTTCGCTTCTATCAGACTCGAACATAATTAATCTCTGGATATAGTCCTATTTGACTGGCCGAGAAAAAAAATAATTAAATAAATATGTGAAAGAAAATCTTGAATCCTTTATTTCGATTAAAGAATGAGAATCTTCCGTCGCTTTTGCTTTATAATCTTTCATTGACTGAGCACTCAAAAAGATCCAATTTATAACTAGCCCAGACAACAACTCCTTCGATAATTCCTGATGAAGTTTATTTTGAATTAAACACCCAAAGAAGAAAGGATAAAAAAGATTCTCGAAGAAATGTAAGTGGACCCCACAGTATATTCGTAAGGAATCTCCAACCAATAAGTTTAAACTTTAAAACTTCAATAAGGACAATAAAAATTTCATTATAAGTGGAAATAATTAAATTGAAGAAAAGCCAAAATTAATTAATTAATTAAATAAGCATGCGTGCACTGTTACACCCACTAGCTATCGAGATTTCTTTAATGGAAGCAAATCTTGGCTGAATCTATTAAATTATTATGGACGAAAACTGTTTAGGAGTTGATATTTGTTTTAAGGGTTTATTCAGATTCTTTTATAAGCCACATCCTAATATTCAATTCTTGACCTATTTCAGATTCCATTTGAATATTTCATTAATATTTTCACTTATGAAACAATTCAATATATATATAATATTATTTTGTATTTTTAAATTACACCGGTCTAATAAAGATGTAGATTCACAATAGAGACCTATTCAAATATGTTCTTTTTTGCGTCTGCTGATGTAAATGAGTATAAACTTACGCTCATAAAAAGATGGTAAAATTTTGGTAAATATGATTAATTCTTTTGTATGTATTATATTTCACATTATCTTTGATAGGCCAAAATAGGGCTATAAATGAATTAAACCGTTTGTAAGTTATTCAAATATCGGTTTGGAAAAAAAACTCTTTAAAATCGTTTATTGTTGTTAACAAACTGAGTTCGAGCTCAAATCCGAGTTCGAGTTCGAATTTAATACTATTTGATTTGTTAGCTCGCAAATATATTAGTTTAAAATCTCGTGAACGTGTTCATTTACGAGCTCATGAACATGTTTGTTTAAAAGATTATGAACATGCTCATTAAAATCTCATGAATATATTCGTTTAAAAGTCCGAGAATGTATTCATTTAAAAGATCGCGAACGTATTCATTTTAAAACTCGCGAACATTTTCATTTAGGATTCGTTTATATTATATTTTGTTATCAAACTCAAACTTTTGTCATTATTAGTTAACGAGCTGAATTCAAAATTTTATCATTATTAGTTAACGAGTCAAACTTGACCTAAACTCGTTAAGTATAATAAACAAGTTTTTTACAATCCGAGCTCGAGCCACTTACAAACTTAATAATTTTCAAACGATTCGAGTTTAAGTTCAAGTATAAAAACTCAAATCGAACTCAAACCTGTAATAAACTTAAACGAGTCAAGCTCGACTTTACTAATATTCGAATCAGCTTGCCTCGGTTCGTTTACAGTTCTAACCGAAAGAATCGTTGATATTTATGATTTGGTTACATGTGCTGCCCATATGATATAGACACATTTATTAGCTAGGGATCTTTTCAGTCCACTTTGTCATCTACATGTTTCAATTTAGATTGTAATTGCTTTACTTTTGATTAGTTAGTCTTCTTATATTTTTCAACATTTATTTCATTTTGTTATTTATTTTTCATGTTCTTTTAGCATTAATTGTTGTGGAAATCGGGTTAGTTTCCACCAAAGTGAATAATTGTGCCAAAAATTAAGACAAAGAAAAATTCCCAGGTAATTGGTGGAGTCACAAATGGTCTCCCTTAAAAACCAACTTCCTTAGACTCTTAGAGTCTTGGTGACATAATTTTTCTTAGATAATTTAAAGTACAATATATCACAAAGTAAAAGACCCGACAATAGCTATTAAATAGAAATAAAAAGAACACCAGAATTTAACGAGGTTCGGCCAATAATGCCTACGTCCTCGGACACTACTAAAATAATATTTCACTATTTCAAAGAAATATTACAAAGTGAAATATTACAAGAGAGAGAGGAAAAATACAACCAATCTTAGAAGTAGAGGGATTGGTGTTTTTTGGGATGAATTGTTAAGAGGGGATGAAACCCTTTTATAGCCTAATGTTATGGTGGAAAAATCCACTCTTTCCGATATGGGATTGCCACATTTCAACAAATCTCCACCTTGACAATCTCACAATTCCAAACAAACATTCTCTAAACTCTCATATTACAAATTTCAGTAATGTCTCCAAATGCGCTTCGAAGCGCCCAATTTCAAAATTTTGAGAACATTTATCAAGTCCAAGCAATGTTGGAACTTGATACCTGTCACAACTTTCGTTGCCATATCTGCGAGATTTTCAGCAGTCAAAATCTTCTGAAGTAGTATCCCACCATCTTCAAGAATTTCCCGTACAAAATGATATCGAACATCAATATGCTTCGTCCTTGTATGATAAACTTGATTCTTTGCTAAACAAATAGCACTTTGACTGTCACAATGCACTTTGACATATTTCTGACCAATTCCCAAGTCATTCAACAACCCCTGAAGTCAAATTGTCTCCTTAACAGCTTCTGAAACTGCCATGTACTCTGCCTCTGTTGTAGACAAAGCAACTGTTGACTGTAAGGTGGACTTCCAACTAACCGGTGCCTTTGCAAGTGTGAACACATAACCGGTAGTAGATCGACGTTTGTCTAAATCACCTGCATAGTCGGAATCACAATATCCAACTATATCCTGACCACTTTTCTCATCCCGCTCAAATATTATACCAACATCTACAGTATTCTGAATATATCGTAGAATCCATTTCACAGCTTGCCAATGTCCTTTACCAGGATCATGCATGTACCTGCTCATAACTCCAACTGCTTGTGAAATATAATGCCTCGTACACACCATTGCATACATCAAGCTACCAACAGCATTTGCATATGGAACCTTTGACATATATTCTCGTTCTTCATCACTTTTAGGAGATAAAGATGCACTGAGCTTAAAATGAGGAGCAAGTGGAGTACTAACTGGTTTTGTATTCTCATTTATCCCGAAACGCTTTAGTACTTTTCTCAGATATTGTTTCTGAGTCAAATAAAGTCTCCCCAATTTTCTGTCTCTGCATATCTCCATACCGAGAATCTTCTTAGCTTCCCCTAAATCCTTCATTTCAAATTCCTGATTTAGTTGAGCTTTTAATTTCTGAATCTCTCTTTCATCTTTTGAAGCTATCAACATATCATCAACATAAAGGAGAAGATAGATAAAGGAACCATCCCGTAGCTTGCGTAAATATACACAATGATCATATTTGTTTCTTGTGTATTTCTGCCTTATCATAAACTTGTCAAATCGTTTGTACCACTGTCTTGGAGATTGCTTCAATCCATACAACGATTTGCTCAACTTGAACGCTAAATTTTCTTTTCCAGCAACTTTAAATCCTTCTGGCTGAGTCATGTAGATTTTTTCTTCTAAGTCTCCATGTAAAAATGCAGTTTTTACATCCAGCTGAACTCCAGCTGAACTAGTTCCAGATCAAATTGTGCTACCAAGGCCAACAGTATTCTAATGGAGGAATGTTTTACAACTGGAGAAAACACTTCATTATAATCAATTCCCTCCTTCTGAGCGTAGCCTTTAGCTACCAATCTTGCCTTGTAGCGGATATCATTCTTATCAGGAAATCCTTCTTTCTTTGCATAAACCCATTTACAGCCAATTGCTTTCTTTCCCTTTGGCAGATTTGATAGCTTCCATGTCTGATTCTTTTCAAGGGACTGCATCTCTTCTTCTATAGCCTTTCTCCACTTTTCTTCTTCTGAGCTTTGAATAGCTTCACAATAAGTGGAAGGAATCTCATCATCTACTGAAGATGTATAATTAGTCATATCTTCAAGTCGAGCAGGTTTCTTAATATTCCTTTTCGGCTTTTGTAGTGCAATTGGCTCAAGTTGCTGAGGAGGTTCATGTGCTGAAACCTCTTCTTCCTCATCTGATCCATTTTCTACCATTATCTCCTCTTCTGTCGTAGGAGTAATTTTTTTAGACTTTACAATTGCTGGATCAATAATTCTTCTATCAAACTCCACCTGTTTGAGAGTTTCCTCCACCTGCTGTGGAGAACCATCTGTCTGCTCCTTTGTTACCTTTAATACAATAGACTCATCAAAGGTAACATCTCTACTAAAGATTATTTTCTTCGTCTCTGGGCACCATAGTCGATATCCTTTGATACCAGAGGATATCCCCATAAAGATAGCTTTCTTTGCCCTTGGATCTAACTTCGATTCCTTAACATGATAGTATGCAGTGGAACCAAACACATGTAAGGAATTATAATCTGTAGCAGGTTTTCCATACCACACCTCCAAAGGTGTTTTGCCATTGATAGCAGTTGATGGAAAACGATTAATGAGATGACATGCGTATGTTACAGCCTCAGCCCAAAACTGTCTGCCTAATCCAGCATTAGACAACATACATCGAACTTTCTCTAGTAGAGTTCGGTTCATGCGTTCAGCCACCCCATTCTGTTGTGGTGTATTTCTGACAGTGAAATGTCAAACAATTCCTTCATTTCTGCAAACTTTCATGAAAGGATCACTTGTGTACTCTCCGCCATTGTCTGTTCGAAGACACTTGATCTTTCTGCCCGTCTGAGTTTCTACCATCTTCTTCCAGATGAGAAAAACTCCCAACACTTCATCATTTGTCTTCATTGTATACACCCATACTCTTCTTGAACAATCATCAACAAAGGTAACATAGTAGTGTTTACCTCCCATTGAAACAGTTTTGGAAGGACCCCATACATCTGAGTGAACATAATCCAAAATACCTTTGGTATCATGGATTGCAGTGCCAAACTTCACTCTCGTCTGCTTCCTTTTGATGCAATGCTCACAGAAGTCTAATTTTCAGGTTCGCACTCTTTGCAATAATCCTTGATTCGCCAGAAGTTTCAAAGATTTTTCGCCTGCATGCCCCAAGCGCATATGTCATAATCTGGTTGTTTCTAGCTCCTGGTCATCACTAGAAACTGCTGCTGTTGTTCCAACAACTGTATTGCCTTCGTAGTAATACAAGTTGTTGCTCCTTTGAACTCCTTTCATCACCACAAGTGCTCCAGATATAACCTTCATTATTTCATTTTTAATGATTATAGTGAAACCCTTTCTCTCTAGGATTCTCATAGAAATAAGGTTTTTCGTCAGACTGAGCACATATCTTACGTCTGTCAAAGTTCTGATTGATCCATCTCGATTCCTCAACTGGATTGAACCAATTCCAGTTGTTTTGCAAGGGCTGTCATTTGCTGTATAGACAACTCCACCTTTAATTTCTTTAAAATCGAAAAACCATTCCCGATTGGGACACATATGGTGGCTACAACCTGAATCCAGGATCCAAGCAGTCGAACTGCTTATTGATGTCATCAATGCTAATGAAAAATCTGAATCATCACATTCAGCTACATTTGAATCTGCAACAGCTTTGCCTTTGCCAGATTTGCTTCTCAACTTAGGACAATCTTTCTTCCAGTGCCCCTTTTCTCGACAAAAGGCACATTCATCTTTGCCTACTCTGGACTTTGATCTGTCTTTCTTTCCCCTGTTTTTATTTTTTGAACGACCTCTTACTATCAAAGCTTCTGTTGCTCCACTAGTGCTATCCTTCTTGTCTTTTCTCCTCAATTCATAGCTGTATAGTGCAGCACATACTTCACTAAGAGACACCTCAGCTTTCCCATGGAGTAGAGTAGTTTCTAGAAACTCAAACTCCTCAGGAAGGGATCCCAACAGCATTAGGGCCAAATCTTCATCTTCAAATGTCACATCTAAGTTCATCAGATCTGCTACAAGTTGATTGAAATTGGTGATGTGATCATTCATCGTGGTACCAGGAACATATGTGAATCTGAACAGCCTTTTCTTCATATGAAGCTTATTTTGATTGCTCTTTTTCAAGAATTTTTCCTCCAGTGCCTTCCACAATTTACTTGCAGAAGTTTTTTTACAAAAGGCATACTTCTGCTCTCTAGACAAGCACGATCGAATTGTACCACATGCCAAACGATTGATTGTCTTCCATTCCTTCTCATCTGCACCTTCTGGCTTTTCTCCCTGAATGGCAATGTCTAAGCCTTGTTGAAATAAGGCGTCTAGAACTTCACCTTGCCACATGCTGAAATGGCCTGTACCATCAAAAATCTCCACTGCAATTCTCGTATTTGTCACAACAGTTTTCGCCAAAATTGATGAAGTAGAAGCTGTTGTGTCCATCATGGATTTTGTTCGTCTCTTGCCATTTCTTTTTTAAGACTATTTAATAGCTTTCAAATGCGGAATATCTAAGAATCCAAGAAAACCTTTATGATGTGGAAGATCAGCTTACGCCGCAACCACATAGCATAAACTCAGTAAACTTGGCTCTGATACCAATTGTTGTGGAAATCGGGTTAGTTTCCACCAAAGTGAATAATTGTGCCAAAAATTAAGGCAAAGAAAAATTCTCAGGTAATTGGTGGAGTCACAAATGGTCTCCCTTAAAAAGAGTCTTGGTGACTGAATTTTTCTTAGATAATTTAAAGCACAATATATCACAAAGTAAAAGACCCGACAATAGCTATTAAATAGAAATAAAAAGAATACCAGAATTTAACGAGATTCGACCAATAATGCCTACGTCCTTGGACACTACTAAAATAATATTTCACTATTTCAAAGAAATATTACAAAGTGAAATATTACAAGAGAGAGAGGAAAAATACAACAAATCTTAGAAGTACAGAGATTGATGTTTTTTGGGATGAATTGTTAAGAGGGGATGAATCCTTTTTTTAGCCTAATGCTATGGTGGAAAAATCCACTCTTTCCGATGTGGGATTGCCACATTTCAACATTAATATCTTTCAATTAAGTGATTGCTGCTTGTCATAATCACAACCCACTTTCGCTCAGTCAAATATCCTGCTATCTCAGGATGAACGATCATGACTGCCATACTCGTTGGAACCAACCTAGGTCTATCACTTATTTGAGCAAGATCTTGTTCAAGTGGACTTAGGACCCATATCCTCGAAGCATATTTTTAGTTTGACTTCATCGTACGACAGTCAACAGAAATATTGCACAAATTTTAAAGGAATAATAAAAAAAAGTTAATTAGAAGAATCATATCATGTTGCCCTAGACATTGAAGCTTAATTAATTAATAGAAAGAATTTAAGAAAATTTTTGTTAATTGTCATATATTTGAAAGGAAAGAATGGAATTAAACAGGATGTTTTTTATTTTTGAAAAAAAGGTGGGAAGAACTCAAAAGCAACAAAGAGAAAACTATCTCAAATAACTAACATCCGGGGCATCACGAAGCAACCATTGAGATAAACTAGTCAGCATCTCTTTAAGAATACGAGTACTAGGAGTATAACTCTTAAGAAATCTTTAAATTTGGAGACAAATAAATTATTGAAGAAATTAATTAATTAATTAAGGAGAAAGTATATGACAATTAAGATCAGCTGCAATTTTTAAGGTCTAATTTTAGACATATTGAGCAGTGTATTTAAAACGGCTTAATTAACAAGTTATGGATCATTTGAGTTACAATCTAACCGACTGGTTTAACAATTTTTTCATAAATTTATTAATTAATAAAGGAAGGTTTTAACTTTAATTGAATTAGATTAGATATCGGTCTCTGATTTTTTCGATCTGAACTTGAAATTGATGGAGCATTTGGTCCGATAAAAAGAATTTCTATCTGCAGCAATATTGAGGAAATAGTCTTTTTTAGTTACATCGGCACTCTAATTCCTATCTAAAATGGTGTCTAAAACATTCCAGAAATATGAAAAAAATAAAAATGAAAGTACATAATATTAATATTTGAATATAACATATTTTATTATATAATTGTACTGCTTTTGTTTTTTTTTTTTAATGTAATGTCTTATTATAACATTATATTGATGTGATATAGGTTTGTTGACTTTAAGTTTTCTTTTGCTTCATATATAATTGAAAACTTTGGTTTTAACTCTGAAATTAATTAGTATTAGGCAATCTCTTGGTGATTTTAAAATTTATGAAATCTTTAAAGCTTTTACATATTAAATCGAAAAAATGGAACTTAAGGATATTTTTTCAAATATTCATTCAAATAAATAGTGTTTTCAACATAAATTTTTAAAATTCAATAACCATAAAACTAATTAAAGCTCACAGATTAAAATTTCCTCATGTTTGGACTGACATGTGTTGGGAAATGACGCCAATTTCCCTATAGTCAGATTTATGAGAAAGCGAAGAAAATGCGAACTAATAAGACAGACAAGTTGATAACGGAGTTCGGCCAATTATGCCTACGTCTCCGGACTGCTGCAGATCTTTTACTGAAAGAAAAGAAATTTACCAAGTGTTTACAAACACTCACAACTCACAACCTCTCACTAATGCTACTCTCTCACTTTTTGATGGAATATATTACAAATGAATTTCTAAGGCTATATATAGGCCTACACCTCCTCAATGGACGGTTAAGATTAATTCTCACCTACTTTGATGGATGGTTGAGATTATTTCTCATCTACCGTCTCACCTACCAAATGTATGGTCAAGATTAATCTTCACTTACCATCTTACCAACCAAATAGATGGTCAAGATTAATCCCCACCCACCAAATGGATGGTCAAGATTAATCTTCACCTACCATCTTACCTACCAAATATTTTGTCAACAAAAGATGCACCGTCCATCTTTATTGTCATTTATTTTATGGTGCATGTATAGTTTGACCAACAATCTCCCACTTGAAGACTGGTTTCAATCTGTCTTCACACCTCGATCAATGCAGCAGCCTTTCTGGTCTTGTTACTCTAGCAGACCAACTGAAGTTGAGCATAACTTCAGTTTGTCGATAGTCACCGCCTTTGTCAACATATCCGCTGGATTCCTGCTTCCTTGGATCTTCTCCAGTACTAACACATCATCTTCCAATAAAGATCTGATGAAGTGGTAACAAAGCCCAATATGCTTGGTTCTGGAATGAAATGCTGAATTTTT